>JAJIBD010003677.1:0-245000 GCA_021461705.1 Cryptotis parvus
ACCGCGTGTGGGGCGGGAAGGGGGGCAGCTAAGTGGAATTGAATCTTGTTTAAGGAGGAGGCCCACGCCTCCCCGGGCCTATAATTTTGCGAGGTTGACAAGATGAAGCGGAATTTTCAGCGGCATAATCGCGGGACCTCGGGAGCCGCGGAGAGCCGCCAGGCCGGCAGCATGGCCTGGCTTAAGCTAGATCCAGGGTGTTGAGCCCTCCGTGATGGCAGCGGGTGGCAGCCCCAGGCACACATGGGAGCAGAGCTGGGGCCTGGCTGGCTAGTCCCAGGCTCAGGCTGCATCTTGTCGGCTGTCAGCCTCAGAGCTAAGGTCGGGCCCTGGATGTTTCAACAGAGTTGAGGGAATGGCATGTGCGGCCGGGAGGGGCAGGACCAGGCTGCACAAATGAAGCCCTTCGGGACCTGCCCTGGCCCAGACCGCTGTGTCCACCCCAGGGCATATCCCTGGAGGCGGCACCCTGCTGAGTTTTCGAGGCCCAAGACCTGGCCCCTTCCATGGAGGGCCCTGGCCTTTGAGCCACGCTGCCTTGAGCCCGTCCAGGAACCACCCCAGGCCTCTGCTGATTTTACAGCCGAATTCATCTTCTTCTTCAGCAGGGCCCTGCCGTTGGGTCCCCCTCTGCTCTCCTCAATTATCCCCCCCACTGTTAAATCTCCATTCCGGGGTTTCCAGGGAGCCAAGCCTTGGGACTTTCCCAGGCAGGAGGCTTGTCATACTCCATTTTTAATTTGGCTTTTTTTTTTTTTTAAGTTTGGGGGCCACACGTGGCAGTGTTCAGGGCTTACTGCTGGCTCTGTGCTGAGAGATGACTCGGTGGTGCTCAGGGGCCGTATCAGGGCTGCGGATCAGAGCAGAGGTCAGCCCCGTGCGAGAGGCAAACACTAACCGGGAGCTGTCTCTCGGACTCAGGAGTGTGTTTTCAACAAGCCGCTCTAAGCCAAGCAGGGGGTTGGGCGCGCCCAGCAGTTCTCGGGGCTTACTCCAGGCTCTGGGCTCAGGGGATCGCTCCTGACCACTCTGAGGGGATCCTATGGGATGTCAAAGCCCAGTCGGCCACGTGCAAGGCAACGGCTTGGGCTGCGCTATTGCTCCACGCCGTCATCCCCGTCATTGCTCTATTGCCAGCGTGACCCTGGTCCTCGGCCAGGCCTGGTAACAGCAGCTTGACTTTCCACTGGGCACAGGAGAGTGGGCAGAGCGCTGCCCAAGGTGACCTAGCAGGGGCCTCAAAGCCTGGCGCCGGCCGACAGCTTCCTCCCGTGCCACCAAGGGACGGACGCTTAATGTCAGCTGCTCAGGCTGCAATAAAAATTAACTGCCCTGAATATGGGCATCATCAAGACAGTCCCTGCATGACGGAAGGGACCGAGGGACGCTGGAGCCACATGCTCCAGTGCTGTCCAACTGGCTGTCCATGGACTCTGCGGGAGGGTCTCCGCCTGAGGGGGACCTCTGCAGCCGGGGATCTCCTTGCTGGTGCCCTGTTGCTCCAGCACAGAACAGGGACCCGGAAGAGACACAGGGCAGAGATGCGCACGTGCACCCCACCTGGTTCCGGTGCCGCTCTGCTGACCCAGATCCCACTCCACGTGAAGGTGGCATTTTACCATCTGGTAACTGGAGGGGTGTCGCTTCTTCCTCTCTGCAGGCTTGCAGGGGGAAACCTCCCTGTTCCCTGACCCACTGGGATCCTTTCCACAGCTAAGCTTTAGCAGGCTGGCGTGGGGAGCCCTTCAACAGGAAAATGGGGACATGGGAAAGATGGGGGTGTATATGGAGGAGGAGCTGGGTCAGGTGTCTGTGATGTGAATAGATGTGACAGAACAACAGGAGACAGAAGGAGAGTGAGACCAAATGGGGAGAAGATGCGAGAGGAGGGAAGTACTAGCTGGAAGGAAGAACAGTAGAAAGAAGGGACGAGAGAAGGAAGGGAGAATAAGTAGAATGGATTTTCAGATCTCTTCCTGTGGTGGGAATATTACACAGCAGTGAACAAAACCCAGCTCCACGGAATGCTGATGGGAAATATATTCTGATTACATCTGCCTCATACTGAGTCAAGGCGCAAGCGTGAATGAAGGCGAGAGCGCGGGAACAGGTTTACTCCGAGAGCAGGGACGGAGGGAAGCAGAGGCCCAGTCCAGAGGGGCGCCCAAAGAAAGGCCAGCTCTGGGGTCCAGCAATGAATCCATGGGCATCGTTTTCTAATTATTTGTTAAACTCCGCACTTGTGTGCTCGGACGCTCTGCGGTGTGCATGTTAAATGTCTCCATTTAATGGATTATCCAGAAAGTTGAGAAAAAACAGGAGGAGGAGGCGAGGGGGGGCGTGGGGAGGAGGCAACTCGGACATGCGGGGCGGCAAGGCCTCCTGGGGCTCTGCTTGGCTGCCACCACACGCAGGGCCCTGCCCCCCCATCCGGCCGCGTTTGTAAAATGGAATAAATATTGGCACGGCCAGGATGGTATTCAATTTGTCCTGATCACTGGGCTGCGGTGAGTTCTGACAGGGCGCGGTGTAAAACAGCAGCTCGAGATGTAATTTCTACTGTCAACATGATGTACAGCGAGCTTTGCCGGCAGCACGGCGGGCGGGGGACAGGGGCGGGGAGCCAGGTGCGGGCTGGGGGCACCTGGGGCGGGCCACCTCCGGCAGGTAAGCAGAGACAGCCCTGGTGTGTGTGTGTGTGTGTGTGTGTGTGTGTGTGTGTGTGTGTGTGTGTGTGTGTGTGTGTGTGCCGGCGTGCATGTGTGTGCTCATGGGTGCACATATGTGTGTCCGTTACATTATGAGCTAGCTTGGAAGGTCTTGAGTCCAGGGGCTGGGGTGGGGCGGTCCCTAGTTTAGGTTCAAAGTCAAATGCAGCTGTGTCACCCCAGCGCTACCAAGCACCTCTTCCCTCACTCCGCCACAGCCCTGGGAGCTCCAGACCTACTCTGCACCAGCTGCGTGACCTTGGGTTAGAGTCGAAACCTCTCAGTCTCTGCCCTTTCTTCTGTCCTAGAATGCTAAGGAGATTTTAGTGAGGACTTGAGCCTTCCCCCAAAGCGAGGCGGTGCCTCTTAGGATTAGCTAATTGCATGGCACTGAGCCTGGCACACAGGAAAAGCTCTGGAGCAGTTTTCCTTCATTGACCTCGGTGACTCAGAATGGCCAGTGGGCGCGGTGCGGCCCTCCCTGGACTGTCTCCGCCCTTTCACCCGAAATGGGGGTTCGTCAGGATCGAAGCCGCTGACCAAGCCCATGTGCCTGGGGTTGGAGTTGCGTCCCTGTCCTGACCCAGGTTTCCCATTGCAGTGGAGCTAATTCTGGGGACAGATGGAGTCATGAAGACCAGAGAAGCCAGGCCATGCGCAGAAAGTGCTAGAAGGGCCTGGCTCTGGGAAGGATGTTGGGAAAAGCATCCCATGAGCACAGGAATTGCTTATAGGCAGGGGGCCCAAGATGAGATAGAGACTGGCCGAGTCCAGGCTCAGCAGCGACAACTTCCTGGGAGGGGGTGGGCCAGGAGACGAGGTAGGATTGGACATGGGGCCACACCAGAGTAGGCTTCATGGGCAGAAGGGCCCTGGGAGCCGGAGTGTGAGCAGGAAAGGCGTCTTCAGGGAGGTCCCCTGCCGCTCTGTGGGAAGGTGTGAGGACAATTGGGTTGGCGAGTGCAGCATGGGTCGGGGGCCCAGCCCCTGTTCTTCCTGCTGCGGGTCTTGAGCAACTCTTGTTACCACTTTGGTTTTTTTTTTTTTTTTTTATTTATTTATTTATTTATTTATTTATTTATTTTTTTGCTTTTTTGGGTCACACCTGGCATTGCTCAGGGGTTGTTCCTGGCTCTGCACTCAGGAATTACTCCTGGCGGTGCTCGGGGGACCATATGGGATGCCGGGGTTGAACTTCGGGCCGGCACAGGCCGGCCGCATGCAAGGCAAGCGCCCTACCCGCTGGGCTATCGCTCCGGCCCCTCTTGTTACCCCTTTGGACCCCAGTTTCCTCCGCTGTAAATGGGGCGGATACTGGCAGCCCCCCCGAAGAACTTGCCTGTGGGGTCACTGGAATGAGAAAGCCTTGTCTTACTGAAGGGAAGGTCTGAGCTGGAGCTTTGCCCGGCGAGAGGGAGCTGGGGAAGTGGACCCAGAGGCGGCTTCCGGAATGAGCTGAGCTGCACGAAGCCTCATCTGGAGAACCACAGCCGGCCCAGTGTGGACGGGGCGCCAGGGGCAGCCAGATGAGACCATCGTTCTGCGGAGCTGTGACCCCCATTTCTGCTCCGTCCCGCCTAAACTCCCGTTTTTTGTTTCTTTTTTTTTTTTTATAAACTTTTTTTTTTTTTTTTTTTTTTTTTGGTCACACCGGTGATGCTCAAGGGGTTCCTCCTGGCTCTGCACTCAGGAATTACTCCTGGAGGTGCTCAGGGGACCATATGGGATGCCGGGGATCGAACCCGGGCCGGCATGAGGCGGCCGGCGTGCAAGGCAAGCGCCCTACCGCTGGACTATCGCTCCGGCCCCGTTTTTTGTTCCTGTAGGGGATGGTGCTGTGCCAGCCAGACCCAGAATTTGGGGGTTTGTCACCCCCTGACCACTGCGACTTGGTGATTTCATCGAAGGGCCAGGGGAGCAGGCCAAAGCGGGACAGACCGTCTCCTGGTCACTGCTGAGCGCCACATGCGTGCGGGGGCCGTTGTAGGCGTGGGGTGCGGGTCACATGCGTGATGGGGACTGTTGTAAGCCCGGGTGCAGGGGCCATGCATGCAGTGGCATGAGCAATGTGAACACAGCGGGTGCTCAGGAGCCAGGCTCAAGCGTGTCGAGGTGCGCAGTCCAGTCACTGCTCTCTGCTTTATGGCTCTACCTCCCCTCCACCTGGGGGCGGGCCTGGGAGGTGCGTAAAGACAAGCGTGCAAGGCGGCTCTGCTCAGCCCCTCGATGGCTGCGGTGCTCTGTCAGGGTGGGGGATGAGAGCTCCAGGCTGGTAGAGATCGTTCTCCCCTGGGAGAAGGCAGCAGCCAAAAAACAGAGTGCTTTGGGCTCCAGATCCAGCAGGCACAGTGCCCCGGGGACCTGGCTGGGCAGATGGAGCCAGACAGCCAGACACAGCTCCCGGGTGGCCCCGGAGCCAGCTGGGCAGGGAGCGGGGCGCCCATATGCCAAACCCGCGCGCGTAAAGGAGTGAATGAATGGGCTCAGAGTGAATGAACGGACAAGTGAGGGAGTTTCTTCTTCCTGCGTTAGCCCCACCAATGGGCACCAGCCTGGCCCCCTGGAGCAGGGGAGCCTCACCTCTGCTTTCTACCCGTCTTCACACATCTAAGAGCCCCTCTGACCTGGCAAAGGCGCTTTCTTTCTGTTTGGTTGGTTGGTTTGGTTTGGGGAATACACTCAAAGTGTACTCAGGGCTTGGTTTTGTGCTCAGGGTCACTTCTGGCAGTCCATGGGGGCTGGGGGAAACCATAGGCAGCCCCAGGGATCAAATCAGAGTCAGCTGAGTGCAAGTCAACAACTTACCCTCTGTACTGTCTCACCAGCCCAGGATGCCTCGGATGTGTATTAAGTATCTCTGAGTATTTTCCAGATGACCAGAAACAGTCACCCAGTCATTAACATCCATTCATGATCATTCACCACCTGACCACAGACCCCTTCACACACATTTATTTGGTCCTCATTCAGTCCCTGCCTTGGGAAAGAAGCGCTGCCAACCGTGTTTTTACAGATGAGAAACCGAGGTTCAGAGAACACACAAGACCAAGATCAGACAAGCAATAGAAAAAATGGAAGGGGGCCAGAGCAACAGCAGAGAGGCGTTTGCCTTGCACGCAGCCCACCTGGGTTCTATCCTCGGCATCCCATATGGTCCCCTGAGCACCGCCAGGAGTAATTACCGAGTGCAGTGGTAACCCCTGAGCATCGCTTGGAATAGCTCAAAAGGCGAAAAAGAAAAGAAAAGAAAAAGAGAAGAAAAGAAAGAAATGAAGATTCAAGGCCAGCTCTGCGTTGGGCTCATGTTCTTCAGTCCCATGAATGTGAAATTCTGCCCCAAATATGAGCTTTAAAAGTCTCAGAACTTTAGGTGGGGGAGATCGGGTGAGGAGCTTCCCCCAAGCACTCTCTGCTCCGTCTTCCCTGGGGGCTCCCTTGTCCACTCTCCTCTGCTCCGTCTTCCCTGGGGGCTCCCCTGTCCACTGACTCTTCTTGGTCCTGGCAGCAGGAGAGGAGAGGGAACAATGGGGCCAGGGAAGAGAGAGAAGCCCTCGTCTGTCCCTGGGAGAAGCCAGGTCTCAACGGGGGCCCGGAGCCAGGCAGCTGGCAGACAGCCACCTTGGCAGCCACGGCCCCGGGGCACTGAGATCCCAGCAAGGAAATGCTCGTGACCCAGCGCAGACTCTGCAAGGACACGGCGTGGGCGGCAGCGGGGATGCCAGCAGCCACAGCGGCCCAGCAAGACTGGCAGCTCCTCGGTGAGAAGGAAAAATCGGTGACTCAAGTAGCTCCCGCGAATCTGAGCTGTCCTCGCCTGAGCCCTCCCAGCCAGCTCTAGGCTTCGCTGTTTAGGGGAAGTGTGTGTGGGCAGCGGGAGAGGAAGAAGGAGAAGGAACAGGCCCAGTCTCAGCCCTCCTGGCCCTTGTCACCACAGCTGACACCGCGTTCTAGGGGAAGACCCAGATCTGCAGGAGTTGGGGGAGGGAAAAGGCCGAGAGTCTGGAGGAAGTGGAGCTTAATCTCCAAGGCCCAGAGCGGACGATTTCCATGTTTCAGCAACAGCACCGCAAACGCTGATAGATTCAGCTTTCTTAGCAGATGCCTCTTGGTTTATTGGCTTGCCTCAACTGTTTGCCCCAAAATGGCTGCCGTTGCTCCATCCTCGTGTGCATTAAAAACCAAAAAGTTTCTCCTTTGGGCAAAAAAAAAAGCGTTTTTCAGAAGCTTCCTAGCAGATAGGCCCTTTACAGTCCATTGACCAGAACTGTCTCACAGGAATTGTTTTAGACCAATCATTGGTAGAGAAAGAGTGACCCGTTATTGGTTTAGGCTAATCACTGTTCACAGGGCCAGGACTGAGACTGAGGGAAAGTGAATACTGAAAGGAAACTAAAACAAGAAAGCAGGAAGGGTGTGCGTGGTGGTCACCCTTTTCTCTCTGCCGCCCTCATATTCCACAGAGCCCAGCCAGACTGCAGCGGTGTGGGGACTGGGGAGTGGGCAGAACTAACCAACAACAGTCCCGGGGGGCTGAGCTGTGGCCACGGGCCCCCAGAACTCCAAACCTCCCTCCCCCTCTCTCTCCGGAAGCCACTCCAGCGAGGGCGCCGCCACTCCTCAGCGAGGGCTCTCATCACGCCGCTAACAAGCTCCCCATCGCCGAATCCACACCTGTCCGATCAGAGTCGGGCGTCTGGTGGGCCTCTAGTGGGCTGGCAGCACCGTTTACCGGCAGTTCTGGCGGGAAGGGGCAGAACTGGATTAGCAGGGATGAAAGAGGAAAGGCCTAAAGTGGCCCCTAACGCTGCCGCCCCTCCTCTTCCCGTACAGCCCATGAGCCTGCAGGCTCCCTCCGGCCTCAGCTCTGCTTCCCGTGGCCTCTGACTGTGTCCTGCTCCGGCCCATCTCTGTCTGTTGGGCTGACAGCGCAGTCCTTGGTGGGCACTTTCATCTCTGTATACCAGGCAGATCCCTCCTGTGCCCACAGCCGGCCTCGCCCCTGCGCGTCCCCCACCTCCCCCATCTTCGCTGCCTCCTACAGGTGCAGCCTGAGTAACCCAAGACTGGCAGCTTGGAGGCAGCACAGCTGGGCTTTGTGGCCGGCTTCGCCTGTCCCTTCCGGAGCTGCTGCGCCTGCGGTCCCGCCCCTGGTTCCCGGAGTGGGAGGCTGCGGGCGGGGGTTGCCTCGGGGCTTCGCTTTTGCACCCCATTTCTGATGGGTCAGCGTGAACGGTGGCTCTGCCTCTCTTCCCAGCTGAGCCCCCTGGGCCCAGCCACCTTCACAGTCTGCTGAGTTATTGAAACCGACCCTCCCTCCTTGGACGCGAACACAAGGGCCAGCCAGGGCCATCGTAAAATATCTAGATCAATCTTGTTCCTCTTTTGCCGCCTCCTTCTCAGGGTTGCATCTCACAGAGTCAAGCCCCAAAGGGTACCCCTGCCCCCTCTAGTTCTGCTGCATCTCCTGCTAGCCCCCTGCAGCAAGACTCCAAGTCAGCCACCCTGGGCCTGTGAACTTTCTCCTACATACAGACATGAACTGACCACAGGGCCTTTGTATGTACTGTCCTTTCTACAGCGTGCCCCCTTTCCTTGCTCTAGACCCCTGTCCACGTGGCAACCTTGGGGAGAGGAGGGCTTTCCCAGCCACCTTTATAAAGGAGGAGCACATCCCTCCCCCAACACTTCCCAAGTCCTTTGCTTTCCTTTTGCTTTCCTCTGTAGCACTGTCATTGGACTTGTTCTTCTTTGGCTCGTTTTGGGTTTGTTGGAGGACCAACCCGGCATTGCTTAAGGACTGCTCCTGTTCTGAGCTCAGGGGTCACTCCCAGCAGTGCTCGGCAGGCCCCGCAGTGCCAGAACTCAGGCCTCCTGCCTACGCGGTGTGCACTCAGCCCTTTGAGCAGCTTGGTTCAGTCTGTCCCAGCTGCGCGCCTTCACGGCACCCGCACCTGCGCCGAGTGGCAACTCACCAAGACCCGCGGAACGAATGTGTGCGTGGACAGGCTGGTGAGCGTGACCTAGACCCAGCCCTGCATCGGGAGCTGCGTGCATGGTGCAGGTCCAGAGACCGCGGGCGCGAGGCTTCTGGGAGGTGAATCTGGAGAATGGACCGTGGGAGGCCGACACCGAGCCAGGTGACAGCCCGGTTTCTTCCTGAGATAAAACAAGTGTGTGGCAGGTTGCAAGGACCATCCAGACATGACCATGTCCATGGAGGGTCCTCACGGAGCCGTGCAGGACCTGAGGGACCTGTCTGGAGGGCTCGGACACAGGCAAGGCC
Source organism: Cryptotis parvus (assembly GCA_021461705.1). Classification (NCBI taxonomy): domain Eukaryota; kingdom Metazoa; phylum Chordata; class Mammalia; order Eulipotyphla; family Soricidae; genus Cryptotis; species Cryptotis parvus. The sequence continues at coordinate 8,992 of JAJIBD010003677.1, forward strand.
CCAGAGATGACACCGGCCCAACCCAAGAGAAGCTGCTGGAGCAGCTAAGGGAGGAAGAAGGGGAGGAAAAGGGGGAGGAAGGAGGGGAGGAAGGAGGCTGTCGACCGTGCAGCGGCCTTGGCTGGCTGTGCAGAGCAGGCTGGCAGGCAGCCAGGGCACCCGGCCAACACGCCCGGGGAGGACCCAGCAGGCTGAGGTCTGAAGGCTCTGCAGGGAAAGGAGGAGGGGCTGTGAGCTTGGGGGTACGGGTGCGTCTGGGCCCCAGGTCTCTGCCACCCCTGTCCCGCTGCGCGTGTCCCGGGCACCCAGTGTGCGGCGTCCCCTTCCGCGGCTTCTCTCCGACTCTGGACAAATTTTGGATCTGCCTCTGTCTAAAGACAGCTGGGGGTGGTTGAGCCACACCTGGCAGTGCTGTTCCAGGGGTGACCCCAGCAATGCTTTGGAGTCCCTCGACAGTGCCAGTGACCGAACCTGAGTCAGCTGGAGCTGCGAGGCCAGCGCCTCACCCGGCTCTGTTTCTGCAGCTCTTAAAGCTGGATTCAGACCTTTGCTCCAGGCAGTGCTTCCACCAAGAGCTCTTTCTGCCCCCAACACCCCAAATTCCCCTCTGGGGACAATGTTTCTTGCACTTGAATTTCAAACATCCCTTCACCAGGACACGGCCGCACCCTGCAGCCTGCCGGGCTTGACCTCTCTCGGAAAGGTACATGAGGTGTATTGCCTTAGCGCCCAGCGTCTCTCCTGGGGCTGCTGTTCAAACCTCCTCCCTCTCCTCCTCCTCCTCCTCCTCCACCTCCTCCTTCTCCTCTGCCTCCTCCTCTACCTCCGCCTCCTCCTCCTCCTCTTCCCGTCCTCTTCCTCCCCACCTCTTCCCCTCCTCTCCCTCTTCCTCCCCTCCTCCTCTCCCTCCTCCCCCTCCTCTTCCCCCTCCTCCTCCCCCTCCTCCTTTCCCTCCTCCTCCTCCTCTTCCCCCTCCTCCTCCTCCCCTTCATCCTCCTCCCACTTCTCCTCCCCCTCATCTTCTTCCTCTTCTTCCTCCTCCCCTTCTCCTCCCCTCCTCCTCTTCTTCCTCCTCCCCCTTCTCCTCCTCCTCCCTCTCCTCCTCCATACATGCGGAATTCAACCGAAATGGCTTCCGCTGCTCCTGGTCTCGCCTCACCCTCCCACTCCCACATCTTCTGCCACCCACTGGCTCTGCAGCAGCCGCGATGGCTCTCAGCAGCCCCTCAGCTGGTCCAGCCGCTGGACCTTTGCACAGGTTGGCTCCTGTGTTTGTGGCCAGCTCCTCCGCCTTCCAGATCAGCCAAATGTCACCTCTTCTGGGAGGCCCTCCCTCAGACCCTCTCAGTAAGGGCTCAGCCACCTTCACCCTCTCTCTCTGTCTTTCTCTCTCTCCCTCTCTTTCCTCTCTCCTTCCTGACTTTGCCGTTCCCTTCCCTGTTTCTCCCTGAAATCGCATCGTCGATCTCTTTCCTTTGTTACCAGAAGGTCAGCTCCACTAGGGCCCCGACTTTATTTTGTTTATTGCTTTGTCCCCAGTGCTCAGCACACGGGCTGGCTTCGGGGAGGCGCTGGTCAACATTTGCGGAGAGAGTAAATAACCAGAAGAATCTCTCTCCTCCCGTGTAGGCCGGAGCGGCTGATCACAGCTCGCTCTCTTAGGTTGTCAGGGTTGCTCGTTGACTGAATGAATAAGGGGCGTTTGTCCCCCCCTCCTTGAAGTAAAAGCTGATGTTTGACGAGGGGCTGGTGCCTCTTCCGATACCTCCCCACACCCCTTGCCCACGGGTCAAGCAAGGAGGCAAAAAAGAGAGACGGAGGGGAAGGAGGAGGCTGGGAAGGGAAGGGGAGAGCAACAGCTGGGCGTGTGCAGGCGGTGGCGGGCTCCCCGCCCTCTCACAGCCCACCCCACAGAAGATCCCAGGAAGCCCCCAAAGCCTCCCCCACCTCCCACCCCTCCGCACTGCATCCCTGCCAGGCTGTGGCGGGCCCTGGAACTGCCGGGAGTCAGGGGACCTGTTGGTTCCCGCCGCAGCTGCAGGGAAACTCATAAGCTCCAGGAAATGAAGGCTTTGGCACGGTGCCTCCTCCTCACCCATAACTCCAGCCTCATTACGACCAGCCAGGCTGTAATGTGGGGACTCGAGCCGGGTCCTGGAGGCAGTAGCAGCACCAGATTACAGAGCCGGGCCTTGGAGAGGGGCACTGGGGGTCTGGGGGTCTTCCAACACCCCCTGGCTCCCGAGAACGGGGGCCTGGAGCAGGTACCCAGAGCAAGTACTTGGAACAGGCCTGGAGCAAGTACCCAGAATGGGGGTCTGGAGCAAATGCGCTGGCCCCCAGAGCACTGCCAGGAGTGATACCTGAACACAGAGCCAGGAGGAGCAACTGCGTGGATGTGGCCCCCAAAACAAACCAAATGAACAAAAATAATGGGAAGGAGGCGTTGAGGAGTCCGCGAGTCATAGATGGTCGGAGAACCAGCACTCACAAGTAGCTGCCTGAGTCGCAGCTGCAGCCCGGGGTGCTGGGGGGGGGGGGGCTGGCACGACGCCGCTAGGCCTCACACCACGTCCTGGGCTTGACTCCGCCATTGCACGGTCCCCTGACATTGCCCACACAGCCTTGGGGATCCCCAACACCACTGATCCCGACACAGGGACCCACACCGCAGTGGACCTTCTGGGCCTCACCTCGCTGGCCCTACTGGCCAGGAATCTGCAGTGGCTCCCCAGGGCCTTCCAAAAGCCCCTTGGAAGCCCCCAGAATTCCTGAGAGTGTCCCTGGGAGTATCCTCAGAGGAGAAGCTCTGCAGTGCTTCTGCTCCAGCGGCGCCGTCTGCAGGAAACACCCTGCGGCCAGCCCTGCTCCCCACATTGCCAGGGCACCCCAGCCTGCCTGCCCGAGGCTTTCAGACAACAAGCCCAGAGGTCCCCTCCGCCCGGGAGCAGCCTGGTTCCCTCCCTCCTCCTAATCCTTCCCCTGGGCCCTCTGCCTTCCCACCGCAGGGGCGCAGTGAGCTCTCCCTTCTGTAACCCTGGGTATACCCCACCAGCGCCGCGAGCAGTGGCTGGGCTCTGTGGCACCTGCCGGGCAGCAAGCAGACTCCTGTGTCTCTGCCCTCATGGCCAGCCCACACCTGGCCCAGTCGGGCAGCTCAGCACTGCTGACTTGTGGGGCGGTTCTGGGCGCCGGGAGAGCAGGAGCGAGCCACGGCCCCTCACTCTTCACTCCGCCTGTGTCTGGAATTCCTCCATTGAAGCCGCACCGTTGTCCCCTGTAAACACCCACATTAAACCATTATTCATCATTACGGCTTAGGTAGGAGTTAGGCCCTCAGATCCTGTCTTGCTGAGAGCAGAGAGCTGATGGAGGGAGGGAAGGCGAGATGGATTGATCTGGGGCGGCTCTGGTCTGGGCAGCACCGGGAGAAACGGCTCCCAGTCTCCAGGAAGGAAAGGTTTTTGCGGGGGCACGTAGGGAGGACAGAAGAGTCCAGCTCGGAGGGCTCAGGGCCCTGACCCTGGGCGCACAGGACTGCCCCAAGCAAAGCACTCTGGGACACGGTGTCCCTCCCTAAGGGGCCGACAGGCCCTCTCCTGCTGCCCTTACAAGGGACCCCTCTGTCGCCTGGGCTGCCCGGGCTGGAGTGCTGCTTGAAGGCCCTTTTAGAAGGGCCTGCCACTTACTAGGAGTGGGGGTGCTGTGAGCCAGGAGCGGAGGAACCAGCCCGGTGGGCGAGGGAGAATACAGGACATGGGGGCCAAGGACAGCCCAGAATCTGGGCTGGGCAGGCCAGGACCCCTTGGGGTCGCCGGCCTCTCCCGTCCCTGCACACAGCCCAGCACCCCGTGGGGGGGTTAATACCTAGGGGAGGTGATGGAGAACTTGGTGGGTACCCCAGGACCCCCTCTGACGGCCCGTGTTTTTCCTGCAGGATCCTGCTCTGGACTGCGGAGCCCCTCGAGGACCAGCCCGACCCCGCTGCACCCCGAGGCCCGGGAGCCGCAGAGGCGCTGCCTGGTGACCCAGGAGGCGGAGGCAGCAGCGCGCGGGGGCGCGGGCGGGGACCCCGGGGCCGTCCATGCCCAGGTGCGGCCGCGCCCCCTCCCGGTCCAGCCGGGCACCCCCGCCCGCCGCGCCGCTCAGAGGCCGCGGGCCTGTCGGGGTGCCCCGTCTGGGGCGGCGCCCCGGCGGCCGCGCTGAGGCCACGATGTGGCGGCCCACGCCAGGCGCCTCGGTCCATGTTCCTGGGCCCCGGACCCGAGCAGGCCAACCATGGGGCCCCGGGCTGCGGCCGCTCTGCCCCCCGCGCTGCTGCTGCTGCTGGGCCACCTGTGGGCAGCGACCACGCCAGCGCCCGCGGGGTCCGGGCGGGAGCAGGACAGCGCGCTGGGCCCGGCCGCGTAAAGCGGGGCTGGGTCTGGAACCAGTTCTTCGTGGTGGAGGGAGTACACGGGCACGGAGCCTCTGTACGTGGGCAAGGTAAAGCGGGTCCCTGGGGCACCCGGGGGCACCCCTGCATCGAGCCGGCCCCCTGACCCCTTCCCGCACTGCTTAAGTGCAGTCTCCGCCGGCGCCATCTCTCTCGTCCCATGCTCCAGAGAGCGCAGAGGGCTCAGGGCCCAGCTTGTCCATCCATCTTCTTGCTAAATGCGTCCGCAAGGCTGCCCCGGAACTGCAACTCCGCCCTTCCTCAGCTCGCCATTCCTCAGTGGCTCCCTCGGGCCCTGGAGGGTGGGGTGCCGCCGCCCTATTTCCTGCCTGCTTCTGGCTTCCCCTTAGCCTCACCCCCTGCCACATGCCCGTTCCCCAGCATCCCGGGTCCTTGGCCTGCATGTTCCTCAGCGCCAGGAATTCTTACCCGACCCTCTACCAAATCCTTTAGACTCAGACTCGGGTCTCACAGGCCTGCTTGTAGAAACCGTCACTTGTAGAAACCGTCGCTAGAAACCACGGGACACACCCTTCCGGGTCTCCCCTGCCCCCTCCCTGGGTCTCCTGACCCCCCCTTCTCTCCCCTGCACCCCCTTAACTCCGTGTGTGTTTGTTGTGCAGCCGGCTGGAAGCCTTTCCTATTGGGCCGTGTCTGTTTTGCTTGTGGTGAACTCCCCACGGACTTGGCTCACAAACTGTTCAGTGAGTCACTGGATGGATGAAGGAACGAATGGAACCACTTGCTCGGACTCGGGGCAGATGCTGTCAGTCTCACTGATGAGCTGTGCCCGTAGGGGTTAGAACCCGCATTTAGTCACCTGTGCAATCCCTCAGGTGTGGCTCAGACAGCGAGGGAAGAGAGTGGTCTGGGTTCTGCGGGGCTCCCAGAGTGTTAGAACAAAAGTACTGAAGCACCAAAGCTCCACATGGCCCAGCGAGGGCATTGAATGGACATTTGTTGGCTGGCTCTGTGGGGGGGGGGGAAAGGAACTTCTGAGCTGGGTTTTGATGTATCTGTAGGAGTTCCCTGAGACTGGTGAGAAGAGGCCCTAATGCCAGAGGTGGCTGGCATGTTCAGAGACCTGTTGGCATTGGTGCTGGGAGTGGGGGTGGGGCTTAACAGCATAGTGCCCTGGAACAGCCTCCTGGTTTCTCCTGAAGCCCCCAACTCTTCAGGGAACTTTAGTGAGCAGAGATGGGGAGGCAAGCCCTGCAGCTTCCTGGGAGCTTCAGGAAGTCAGAGCTGGGAGCCCAGCAAGCTGTTCTCTTGGGGGGCTCAGGAATGAGTACTGTTGCTGAAGAGAGCCGAGTGGGGGTCAGCCTTGGAGCCTGGGGTCAGAGAGAGCACGGGGGCACGGTCTTGCGTGCAGTCACCTGGGTTGGATCCCGGCACCCCATAGGGTCGCCCCAGCCCTGCTGAGAAGTTGCTCCTGAGTTGCTAGAGCTGTAGCTCCTGAGCACTGCTGAGCATGCACACCCCAATCTACTCCTCCCCAAAAAGAAACAATTAAGCCATCCTTTGGGTTTGCCAGGATTTTCCTGGCGCCAATATAGTCCTCCTGAGTTCCTGACTGCTGTAGCCATCCAGGGAGCTGGGCTTGGTAGTTTGCGCGATGTGCTAGAGCTCAGAGAGGTTCTTGTTTACGCTCTAAGTCACCCTACAAGCTGGTGGCAGAGCCCTAAGGCTTCACATTCCCAGGGGTTCTTGAGCTCATGGCCCTGGGAGGGCACGGAGGCGAGGATGACCAGTGCAGCTGGACAGTTGCAAAGGGCAAAGACACTAAAACACACACATCAGGTCCGATTCCTGGTTCTGCCACCCCGTTCACCAGCTGGCCTTACACAAGCTGCTTCCGCTCTCCTGGGCCTCAGACTCCTCATGCTGGGACGTGAGGCCCAGAGGGGGCTGGGGAGCTGGCGCAGGGGCCCTGGGTGACCCCTGACATGAAGGGCCCCTCCCAGAACCACGTGACTTGCCCAAACTTCATGAACTTTGTTAATCCCTTGGCTCCCATGACCCTGTGCCACGCCCCCCAGCACTGCAGCGAGGGGCTCAAGAATTGGAAAATGGTACTAAGAATGCCACTGTTCTGCGTAGCTGCTGGGAGTGTTGGAAACCAGCGAGGCAGAGTGTGAAAGTGTGGCCTGGCTGGTGATTGCTGCATCTTCCTCACTTCCACTGGAGGCGCTTGACCACTGGCTGCAGAGGAGCAATCAGTGTTGCCTCCTGCAGGCTAGAAACGGGGGCTCAGAGAGGGTGGTCAGAGCAGGCCAGGGGCTCCACCAGGATTCACACGTGTGTGTGCTGGCAGCCGGCCCCAGCCCTGATTCTCCAGATGGCTCTGAGTCCCTGTGCTCCAGGAAAGCCCTGGACAGCAGCAAGGGAGGACAGAGCTGGTCAAACGTCAGCGGCAGTGGACTCAGCCCCTGGGGTCACCCAGACTTGGGCGCACCCTTGTCATCTGCTCCCGCCCAGCCCTGAGCATCTCCACAGATGAGCCCAACTCTGCCCGAATCCCAATATGTCCCTTCATTTATAAGGAAACTGAGGCAGAGCGTGTGGGGCCAGCAGTGAGGTGACAGTAGCAGCCAGAGGGCCAGCGCTGGCCCGTGGAGTGTCTGGGCCCTGCACTGCGGGTCCGCTTCGGGTCCAGCCTGGTGCTAGCCCAGGGGTCCGGCTTGTCTTCACAGCGGCCTTGGAACACCCACTCTTGCCCTGGCCTTTCCCCTCTGACCCCAGGGCCCTGGTTCTCTCCACACCCCAGCATCGGGCCCTCCACCAGGGAGGAAAGAATTTGGCGTCTCTCTGCGAGTGTTTGCTTGAAGCACTTCCTCGCGAAAGGAGCTGGAGCGTGCATGGGGGGCGGGGGCAAACGGCCTGTACTCGGACCCCGCAGGCCACGGGTTCTCTGGACCTTGGGGCTCTGTGCGGCAGTTTCCCTGGAACTGACACTTCCTCTGGTTAGCGGATGTGAAGAAGCCAGAAGATGTCTGGCCTCCGACTTCTGCTTGGTTCCTGTTCCCGTTTATGCCTCAGGTCCCACCTGGTGTTTCCATCATCTCACACCTAGGTCCCCTTATCTGCCACCCCAAAGTCTCCTGGACCAACTCACTGGAGGCCTCATTTCTCCACCCAACGCCGGGGCAGCTGGTTAGTAGCTCACCCGCAGGAGGAGTAAGAGTTTGGGCTTTTCGTTTTGTGGGGAGGCACCCAGCGGTGAGGCTTGAACGGGGCTCAGTGGGATGTGAGACAAGTGCTTTAATTAATCCCGTGCTGGTTCTGAAAACCCACCTGTCTGCTCTCCCCTGGAGGCCTGTGTGTGTACAAGTGGTTGTGCGCCGCCTGCGAACACGCAACACACATGTACAGACACATGCGCACACCACACTCTCTCACGGACGCAAGGGAAAGACTCCATGGTTTCCAGTTAATTCGTCGCTTCCCGGTCCCCGCCCCAGGGAGCCACAGGGAGCATCCGTCCTTGTCGAATTCCAAAGGTAGCTTAGCAACGGCACCATCGCCAGTGAGCCCAGGCACCCAACAGTCACCTCCTTTACCATCGCCTCCTCCATCACTCACCGCCAGCCTCCTGTTGGCACTCAGAGACCTGCCGGGGCCCTCTGTGGTCAGCACTGCTCCCTGGACAGCCCAGCCTCCCCAGGTGGTCCCTCCTCACCTTCCCAAGCTGTCCACCTCCCCCAGCCGGCTCCAGCATTTCCATACAATCTGGGTACTTGGGCTAATCCCTTTTCCAAACTGTAATTTCCCGGGGCTGCTGTCAGCTGCTGTGGATTTTGTAGGATTTTTTTAATTTTTTTCTTAAAAGATAGAATTATGGGGTCAGCACTTATGACCAGCTCCTGTGGGCGGTAAGATCTATTTTAGATATACGGCAGGCTTAAAGCAGGGAGGAGAGCAGATTTAATTAAGTTGCTAATATTTAAAGAAAATTGATGAACTCCCAGTTTACGGGAGCACAAGCGTGAGCAGACCCCCTCCCCCACCTCATTTCGGGAGGCTCTTGGTTTGATTTGCTTTCTGTTTAAATCCTGGACTCGTTTTATTTGCGTAGTACCACTGTCCGTTTAATTGTCTTTAATAAGGGAAAACGTACCTCTGCTCGCATTTAATTTTGATTTAATTAGGAGGAAGTAATTAATGGCCTCGTAAATCCCGTTTTTCAGCCCCTGGGATGGGGATCCATCATTCTTCTGTTTTCCATGTTGTTTATGATCAGAGGCTGAGCGCAGGGAGGGCTGTATTCCGGCTGCCAAGCTGGCTGCGGTCCCAAACCCCAGAGAGCTTCTTGTGACCGTGCGACATTAGGGGAGAGGGTGGACCACCCCTGAGCCTCAGTGGGCCGATCTGTACAATGGAGAGAGAATGACCTCTGGTTGGAAAGATCAGTCAGAGGCATCAATCCTAGAATGGCGCCAACGTCTGAGTGTCGTGCTGTACCCGGAGGCTTCACAGAGGGGCGGATCTTTCAGAAATCCCGTAGACAGCCCAGGAATTCCTAATGACTGTTGTATTTTTCATTATTCATTTATTCAAGATGTTTGGTGCTGTCCCCTGTGCGGGGGCTGGGGAGATAAAACCCGACAGCCATATGCTTGGTCCTCAAGGAGCGCGTAATCTCCCAGTCTTATGTGTGTGCACACAGCGCACACACTCCTGCGCATTCACACGCACACAACTGCACACCACCTGCTTGCACACATGTGCGTGCACACCACGTACACACATGCACACACACGCATTCGTACACACACATTTCATTTCCTCTGTCTTTTCCATGCAGGCATTTTCCAGGGCACCAAGAATGTGCCAGGCCTGGGGAGTTCGGACAGAAGAGTCTTTGTCAGTCCCTGCCCCCCAAGGCCCACCACAGCTGGGGGAGATACAGGGGGACACTGAGCAGTGTGTGGTGCAGAGAGGGACACACTGGGACAGGGACACGAGCGGGGGGGAGGACTCTTCATTCAGATGAGAGGTATCCCAGAGGACTGCCTGGAGGAGGAAGCATTGAGTTGGGTGCCACCCTGTCGCTCCACTGGGTCTGGATTTGAGCCTGTCCTGGTTTCCCTCAGGAAATGCGGAGGCTCAGCTCTGTGGCTCGGCCTCCCTCTGCCTAAGTCAGGACAGAAAGGAACTGCCTCAGCAGCAAACAGCCCCCTCTTGGCTGAAGACCAGGAGATTCGTCAGTGTCAGCCCATTTGTGGACGAGAGCACTGAGGCCTGGGAAAACAGGACTGAGCCACAGTCCCTGACAAGGCCCCAGCCGCACCCACTGTCTCCGAGCTCAAAGCCCTGGTTTGTGGCCTGAAGCCAGGGCGCAGCAGGCTGAGCCCCTCCCCTCCCCCACTCCTTCCCCCTGCAGGGTCCCAGAGGCTGCGAGGGACCCCTGACTCTGCAGTCCCACAGGCTGGGCCCTTCTTGTCTCTTCACCTGGAACAGGGGCTGCCCAGGTGGGCCCAGCGTGTCCCTCCAGCCTCTTTCCTGGTAGAGTCTGGGAAAATCCCTTCCTGGGTGGAGCCCCAGGTATGCCGCTCCCCCCCTTGAGCCAGACCCCCACCCGCCTACCCCAGCTGCCTACAATCCATCTCTATCTAGTTCCTCCTCCATCCCTCTGAGATCCCCAGGGACCACCCCTTCCCTGCACTCCAGAGGTGACATCACCGCGGGGGGCTGCTCCCTCCTGCGGGTGCCTCATTCATCAGTGATCCTCCCGGGGTTGAGCTAAGTGACCCCCGAAGCCGGTGGACAAGCTGCTTAGCCTGGCACATCTGTGCCCTGCATGCCGGGTTGGGCTTGGGTCCGGGGCTTGGGGGACTTAGTCTGATTCCTAAGGTGGGAAAGCAGATTCCAAGAGGCAAAATGTAGGGCTGGAGTGATGGGACAGTGAGGAGGGCATTTGCCTTGCACTCGGCTGGCCAGGGTTTGGGCCTGGCATCCCATAGGGTCCCCCCCAAACACTGCCAGGGAGTAACTCCTGAGTGCTGAGCCAGGGTAACCCCTGAGCATGCTGGGTGTGGCCCCACAGCAAAACAAAAGAAAAGAGAGAAATGAGAGATGAACAAGACCCCCAATCACTGTCACACACTGATGATGGGGGGTCACCCCCCTGCGCCTCAATGTTCTTGCCCAAGAAATGGGGGTTAAAAGTGTGTTTCACGAGGCTGGTGCTGGTGGCTGGCAGCGCCTTCTGAGAATAGGTGTCTGTGCCGCCCCCATGACCCGGAAGCATTTGCAGATGAAAGTTCAGGACTTCCTTGGAGGAGCTGGCAGATGGACCCCTAGGGGAAGCCCTCTGGCCCTCTGCCCTCCCCTGCCTGCTGGGCAAAGGTGGAGGCGGGGGCACAAACAGTGACCAGGAGGCTGTCTCCTCGTCCCGCTCTGCCTGTGATTCAGGGACGACGTCTTGAGATAATTTTATTGGGGGCATTAAACTGAGTTATGAGGTTTTTACAATCCAGCCACTTATGAGAAATCTATTAACAGTAACTGGACAGGAAGAAGGCTTCTTGGTGGAGCCCAGGGCCGGGCATTAGTGGGGCAATCTATAACAGGACGGGGACCCAGAAAGGTTCCACCAGACGCCTCCATTTACTCCCGCAATTTCTGCTGAGAATCAGCAGACTCCCATAGAGAGAGATGCCCATTAATCGGCTAATGAAATATGAAAATGTTTATGGGCCATTCAATCTTCCCGATGGCACTTCTATAATCCACCTTTCAGACACCGAGTTCCACCCGCAGAATTTATACCCAGACTGCTCTCTGCGGGGCCGCGGGTGGGCTTATGTCCCCGGCGTGACGGCCTCAGAGGGTCCCCGTCTCTTAACGTGGGTACTCCGGGGCCCTGACCCAAAGAGCTCTAGTCACTGTTTGCAGCAGCAGCTTAGGTGGGGACCCGCCCAAGGTCCCCACCTTCTTCCCAAACCCCTTCCTCTGCTCCGAGTCGCTTCCACTGGGAGAGAACCACTTTGGGTTTCTGTCTGTAGCCGCGGCCATCTTGCTGGCCCCCTGCCCAGGAGACCCAGCGCCTCCGAGCCTGACCTAGCCCCTCTCCCCAGCTAAGGCACGGTGTGAGGGCCGTTGGGGTGGGCCCCTTTATCCCACACTCATCGTGCCCGGCGGTGCTGACTTTCAGCTGGCACGCGGTGGACTACTTACTAGTTGTTGCAAACGGGGAAACAGCGCCTTTCCGGGGAAGCCTCTCTCCTGGCTGCGGTGAGCGGAGCAGCTGCTCTGGTCCCGCCCGTGGGGCATGGCCGGAAGCTGGCAGGGCGATGGGCAGCCGTCGGGGGGTCAGGTATGACTCAGCTCCTTTCCCATTCCCTGCTGCTCCCAGAGAGGTGCTCCCTCGGACCCACCTGAGACAGTAGGGGACTAGGCCAGCCGGGAAGAGATGAGGCCTGGGCAGAGACCACCAGGGAGACAGTGCTGCTGGCCTCTGAGCTGCCTCTCTGAAGGACAGTGGTGCTGGCCGAGCCCTGGTTGTGGACCAGGCGTCAGGGTCCGAGCAGGAGCAAACGGCTGCACCAGTCGAATCATCAGTGGGAAAAGCGGGAGGTGAGAAACTCCAGGGCGGCGTATGCTGGCGGGAGGGAGGGCCTGGGTTCGATTCTCGGCTCTGTCCTGCTGGTCCTGGATACTGCTGGATCTGAGTATCAGTGAGCGTGGCCGCAGCGACCCTCTGAGCCCTCATGGGAGCCCCTCACCAGCAATAGGAGATAATGCAAGAGAGAAAATGGGAAGATGTGAGCGGGACTGTAGGATCCACGTTAGGACCTGCCTCCGGCCTCCTGCATAACTCCGGCCTGCCGCTCTCTCTCTCCTTCCTTCCTGCCTGCCTGCCTGCCTGCCTTCCTGCCTGCCTTCCTCCTTCCTTCCTCTCCCTTCTTTCCTTTCTGCCCTTCTTCTTTCTTTCTTTTATTTCTTTCTTCCTTCCTCCTTCCTTCCTCGTTTCCTTCCTTCTTTCCTTCCTTCCCTTTTTCTTTCTTTCTTTCTTTCTTTCTTTCTTTCTTTCTTTCTTTCTTTCTTTCTTTCTTTCTTTCTTTCTTTCTTTCTTTCTTTCTTTCTTTCTTTCTTTCCTTCCTTCCTTCCTTCCTTCCTTCCTTCCTTCCTTCCTTCCTTCCTTCCTTCCTTCCTTCCTTCCTTCCTTCTCTTCCTTCCTTCTTTCTTTTTTCTTTCTTTCGTTTCTTTCTTTTTTTTTCTTCATGCCACACCTTGCAGTGCTCAGGGCTTTTTCCTGACTCTGCACTCAGGGAGTTACTCCTGGCTGTATTAGCGGGACCATATGGGATGCCGGGATTGAACCCAGGTATGCCATGTGCAAAGCAAACACCCTATCCACTTCAGAGCTCCCTCCCTCCTTCCTTCCTTCCATCCACCTTCTCTCTATCTACCTCTCTCTCTCTCTCTCTCTCTCTCTCTCTCTCACCACACACACACACACACACACACATCTAGTAGCACTCAGGGCTTACTCCTGGGTCTGAGCTCAGGGATCACTCCTGGTGGGCTCGGGCTCGGGGGACCATATGTGAGGCCAGAGATCAAATGCAAGTCAGCTGTGTGGGAGCCGAGTGTCCTTGCCGCTGTGCTATCTCTGGCCTGACTCTAGGATCTTTCCACTAAGCCCCTAAACCAGGCAAGTCCGTGAATTGCTTAGCAGAGCACGTGGCACCAAGCAGGCGTCTTCAGCACGGATTCCCTCCGCCCCTCCCGCCAGGCCCCCAGGCATCGAGAGGCCAGCCCGGCCTCTGGGCACTTAGGCCCTGGGGAGAAGCAAACAGTGACCTGGACTGTACCTTGAGGCTGGCTCTGCTGTTACCAGACCTGCCCCATTAGATCCAGTTAAGCCCATCCTGGCTGGCATGAGAGCACTGTGGGGTTTGTGAGGGGCCTGTGGTGAGGTTCCCCAGCCAGAGGATGATTTCCTGTGCTGAGATCGTGGGGGGGAGCGAGCCTGTGTGTGTATGTGTGTGTGCATGTGTGTGTGTGTGTGCCTATGTGTGTGCCTATGTGTGTCTGTGTGTGGTGGTGGAGGGGGTGTCCCGGAGAGCTTTTTGAGGTCTGTTGGCATTTGAACTGGGTCTGGCTGCATGAGTTAACTTGCAGAGCGCAGGGAAGCGGACATAAGGTTGGGTGCTGGAGCTGGCACAGCCATGGGAGAGCTGGGGCACAGGAGGTGCCCGTCTGCTTCTCCTTGGAGAAGCTGCAGCTCTGGGGGAGGAGGAGAGGTGTGCCAGGGACAAGACTGGCCAGACCAGGGGCCGGGGGCGGGCGTGGGGCTTCCCCAGGCTGTGTCGGGAGAGTGGACAGTTGAGTCTGTGCTTAAGAGAAGTCTGGGGGCACTGTTGCCCCCTCCTTGCCACCCTCTGCCCGCTGCCTCTCCCTGCTACCCTCTGCCCGCTGCCCCTCCCTGCCACCCTCTGCCCGCTGCCCCTCCCTGCCACCCTCTGCCCGCTGCCCCTCCCTGCCACCCCTCTGCCCGCTGCCCCTCCCTGCCACCCTCTGCCCGCTGCCCCTCCCTGCCACCCTCTGCTCTCTGCCACCCTCACCCTCCTCCCTTCTGCCCCCAGATCCACTCCGACTCTGGCGAGGGCGACGGGGCCATCAAATACACCATCTCGGGCGAGGGCGCCGGCACCATCTTCCTCATCGACGAGGCTGACTGGTGACATCCACGCCATGGAGCGGCTGGACCGGGAACAGAAAACCTTCTACACGCTGCGGGCACAGGCTCGGGACCGCGCCACTGACCGCCTGCTGGAGCCCGAGTCCGAAGTTCATCATCAAGGTGCAGGACATCAACGACAGCGAGCCCCGCTTCCTGCACGGCCCCTACATCGGCAGCGTGGCGAGCTGTCCCCCACAGGTGGGCACCGGTGCGGTGGAGGAGGGAGGGGCCAGAGGAGGGTTGCAGCAGGGGAGGGAGGAGGGGGGGGGGGTGGGGCGCTGCGGGGAGGGGCACTGCGGAGAGGAGAGACAGACTCTGATCTGGGGCAGTGCGGTGGGAGCTGAGTTGCCCCTGTGGGCCCGACACTGACCCACACAGCTGCACCCCAGACAGAGGCCAAAGGCTCACATCCACCTATGCAGAACCCCAACACCCGAAGACATTGTAGCCACCTAAGGCTCTGCTGGATGCAGCCCTCCTGCCCCCCCACCCCTGGACAAGGCCCCTCACACTGGCACAGCTATGGACACAGGCCCTGCCACAACTAGACCACACAGAGGACACAGGCAGGTTCTTGCACAGATGCGGCCATGCTGGGTGGCCACCCCGGGCAGGCATGCAGGTATGGCACAGGTGGAGATGGCCATATCCTGACCACTTCCATCCCCCAGAGGAAGCTTAAAGCTCACTCAGGCCCAGCCCCCTGGGTCACACTCAGGGACTGTGAAGCCTGATGCAGGTGCGGCTGTATCAAGTTGTGAATGCAAAAGCCCAGAGTCCAAGAGAGAAGGATCCCACCTGCCACCAACATATATGCAGGAAGGCCCAGTCCCAGCCCTGTCCCACCTCTATAGCAGCGGGGAGGCCCTGGGACTGTAGTGGGACGAGCCTCCTGTCATCCCTGAGCCACTGGGGCTCATGTAGCCAGGCAGCCCAGGTGGAGCTGGGGCGAGGGGTGAGCACTGACATCCGTGCGGCCTGCTTCCCCATGTTGGTGGCGTTGGCCCAGGCCCCTCGACTAAGCTGGGTGGGAGCCGTGTTTTACTGCTGAAACACTCGCCCAGGGGCTCAGCGCTGCCTCTGGGTGCTTCTCAGCTACAGGGTGTAGTCCAGGGGTACTTGGGTTGTTCGGGAGGGTCACAGTCAAGTTTAGCTTTCCCACACCGTCCCAGTGTGCAGGTTGGGGGGTAGAGGGCGGCCAGAGAAAACGGTGGGTGTGAGAGATGCTACTAGAACGCCAGCCCTGAGTGTGTAAGGTGGGTGCAGGTGAGTTTGCACACACAGCGGCGTGTGGACTGACCAGGCATGCATACGCACCCGCACACATGTGCAGGGGATGTGAGCGAGGACGGGGTGTGCATGTGCCCACACATAAAAGCGAAACCGTTTCGCTTCTCTCCCGCACGGCCGGGCTTCAGGAGTGTTGCTGCGTTTTAGGGGTTCAGAGCTAGCACTCTGCCACCAGCCAAACGAGGCCGGACCACCGAAGTCTCCCCTTTCAGCCCACTCCCTCCCTTCCGGCCCCCTCAGCTGTGCGGCTAGAGTGTAAGGGCCCGTTTGCACTGGACACTCCCGCCTCTCGCTTTGCTGCTTATCCCCACAGGGCTCAGGATTGTTCAGAGTTTGTCTTTCTCCTTATGGCTTAGTCTCTTCTCGTGACCCCTTGCGTTTCATCCACTTCGGAGCAAAAGGCAAGACGGCGTCTTTCCTTACAGCAGGAATGAATACCGTCGTGGCTCTCTGCCCTGGCTTTTGTGTCCGTCCCTCTGAGGCGGGGACGGGGCGCTGCAGTGACCCTCGCGGTGCGCACAGCACTTTACCGCCGCGCGCCCACCACACGCTGTCTGCTAGACCGGCGTTCATTCACATCACAGCCACACGCTGAGGCCTGCTGTGTGCGGGCGCTGGGACCACAGCGGGGAAAGGCGGGCTGCCTCCCGTCCTCCCGTTTTAGAGTGGAAAATAAGCAAATCCATAAATAGACAACTGTTCTGGGTGGCCTTCTCGGAGGAGGAGACACCGAAACTGAGAGCTGTAGGCAGTGTGGGCAGGACCCCGTGTACAAAGGAGAAGCTGTGCAGGGCGGAGCTGGGTGTCGCCTTTTGCCCTGAGCGAACTGGGAAGTCAGGCACTTCCACACTGGGAAGTGTGGAAACTGGCACAAGGTCCAGAGAAAGCTCAAAGGGCCAGAACACATGCTTTACCTACTGGCACCCCATGGCCACTCTTGGTGCTCCCCAAACACTCCAGGAGTGCTCCCCCAAATCAAATTCAATCAAAGAATTCCAGGATCAGATTTGAGGTAGCAGGAAGCAGTGTTCTGTGCGGATTAGATGGGGCAGGAGGCAGGGACAGGAACAAAGAAGGCCGTGGAGGCGTCTGTGGCTTAGACCCCTGCAGGAAGGAAACAGCGTGGCTTGGAATAAGGTGGCACCAACAGGGGACTGGAAAGAGCTCGCCTTTGGGGTGTGTTGGGAAAATAGAGCTGAAAGCATTTGCTAATGCGGTAGATGAGGGGTGGCAGGGAAAGATTCGGGAGGCCTGTCGCGGCTGGGACCTGGGTAATTAAGGAGATGGAATGTCCATTTACCGGGATGGAAGCAGCCGGCGGCAGCGGCGCAGCAGGGTGGGGGGACAGAGGCCGGGGAGCTTCAGACGGGCTGAGCTGGGAAGGCCGATCAGACAGCCGAGCGGAAACAGCGAGAATCACAGCTCAGCGTCGGGCTCCCGCAGAAATCTGAAAGCTGCAGAGACATGCGGGGGCTGTGAGGGGCCAAGAATACCCCAAATCCCCAGGCCCCGAGGGCACTTTCAAATCAAATCTGCAGACAGGGGAATGGGCTCAGAGGGCAACAGTGTGGCCCTCTCAGGGTTGAGCTGAGCCGCCCCCTGCTTCAAGGAGCCCAGGCCCTGCCCACCCCACTCTGCCTGCTCCTCCACACCCGCCCCAGAGCCTCTAGTTCCTCCATCCCACCCGGGAAGGACTCAGGCACCCCTGCTTCCCAAGCCGGAAGACCCCCCCACTCTCTAATTCAAGCCCTGACCCAAGAAGGGGTGGCCCTGTCCCCACGCACCCCCCCAAATGAATAACCTCTATATCTCCACCGGGAAAAGGCCAGGAAAGTGTGAGAGATGGTGCTGGAGATGTAGCAGGTGTGGCTGGCTGGAGGCCTGGTGGCAGCTTGCATTCTAGAAAGTTCTCTGAGTGTCTGGACAGACTGCCTGGAGGCTCTACCGAGGGTGTCCATTGCTATTTCCCTGCCACTCTGAAGGGTAGCAGGGCCGGTGGAAGCACCCGGCTGGACAGAGGGGATCTCGAGGCTCCCCAAGGACAGAAAATGGAGGTCACTCAGTCAGGCTGGAACGTGAGGTCCTCCCCACCGAGCTGGGCAGACTTAGGGAAAGGAAGGACTTGGTCAAGGTCACCCAGAGTGTAGGGAGCAGAGCCAGCCCCCGTGCATCACAACCCCTGGCCCTGCCGACCCCTCCACGCCGGCTCCCGGAGCCTTTGATTCCCAGGTCCCTCTCCAAGGAAGAACCAGGCACAGTGTGGCCAAGTTGGGGCCGCCAGGCGGGAGGAAGCAGACACGGAGAATCCGCGCTCTTCATCTGAGTCACTTCTGAAGTGGGGAGCCCGTCCAGTTGCTCGGGGGACTCCAAGCAGCTTTGAAAACCAGTCCCAATTACGGTACCTCCTGATCTGGGCTGGGGGCAGGGGGGGCGTGACGGGCAGGCAGGCGGCAGCGGGGTCTGGGCAGCTCCGGAGATCAGAGGGAGCAGGCACGCAACATGAAAGGCGGCAGCTCTGGCAAATTAAACCACTCAGAGGTTAAAAGGGAAGGAAGTGAGCCGGGGGCTCGGAGGAGTTCTGCGCTGGAGGGAGGGGCAGCCGGAGGCAGCTGCCAGGACAGCCAGTGCTCAGGAAAACCGGGAGCCAAGAGAGAGGCTCTGCGCGCCGGCCCAGCGCTCGCTCTGAGACTCAGGGAGTTGGGGTTCCATGGGGAGCATTCGGAGAGGCCTTGCTCTGGCGGGGACAGGCCGGTGCAGCAAAGACAGGAAGGGTTCCCGGAGTGGAGAGCAGCAGCAGCCGGCAAACGTGGTTTGCAAGTTTAATTGTGCCTCCAAATTACCTGGAGGGCTTGTTAAAACACAGATGTCTCTGTCCTGCCTAGGGGTTCTGATTCAGAGGTCTCAGCTATTAGAAATATTTGCATTTCTAACTTATTTCCAGCTGCTATGGATGCTGCTTGCTTAAGGACCTCCCTCTGAGGTCCTTAATACCTAAGACTGGTCCTGGCCTAGGGTAGGGCCAGTGCAAAGGTCCTAGGGCCTGGTGTGTTGGAGGAGTAGCAAGGAGGCCTGTGGAGGGGGGGGGGGGGACAGGTTCGGCAGGGTCTGCACTTCTTTCCAGCCCTGGGAGGCAATTTCTGGGCAGGTGGCCTGGGCTTGTGGAAGAAATGGGAGGGATGTCAAAGATAGAATTAAAAAAAATGTGAGGGATTGGTTGTGGGAGTGAGAGAGACAGGACAAGGGTGATGCTGATGCTTCTGAGCAACTGGGTAGACGGGCAGCTGCTGATATGAGCGATGGTCGGGAAGGGCCAGTTTGCGGCACAAAATTAAGAATCCATTAGAGGCCACGTTAAGAGTGAGATGTCAGGGCCGAGAAATAGCTCAGAGGGTTCTGGCGTGTGCTCCGCATACGGGGAGGCCAAGAGCAGGCCTGGGGCACCACTGGGTGCTGTGCCTCGGGTAGCCTAGAGCCCTGCCAGGTGTGCCCTCACAAAAGAGTGAGCGTTCAGGCTGGGGAGGGAGCTCAAGGGAGGCCCTGAGTCTGGCCCCTCACCCGCCCCTGAACAGCGCCGGGGAATAGCTGTTGGAAAAAGCAGAACAGAAGAGTCAGACATGGCGGGGGCCAGCGAGACAGTGCAGGGGAGACCCGGGCCTGCTCTGCGTGTGCCTGACTCCATGTGGAACCCCCTCCTGCATGCCCCATCCGAGCATCACCAGGTGTAACCCTGGTGGTTCCCAACACCCGGGCCTAATCTCATGCCCGGAACCCATGAGCTCCCACATCAAAGAGAGAGACAGACACACAGACAGTGAGAGAGACTGAGACAGAGAGAGAGAAAAATGAGAAAGGAGTGAAAGTGAGTGAGAATAGGACCAGAGTGATAGTCTAGCGGGTAGGGCGTTTGCCTTGCACCACGGCTGACCCGGGTTCAATCCCGGCATCCCATATGGTCCCCCAAGCACCACCAGGAGTAATTCCTGAGTGCAGAGCCAGGAGTAATCCCTGAGTATCGCCAAGTGTGACCCCCAAAAAAAAAGTTAGAATGAGTGAGTGAAAGAGAGCAAGAGAGAGATAGAGAGAGAATGAGACAGTGAGAGACTGAGGCAGTGAGTGAGAGGAATAAGAGTAAGAATGAGTGAGAATGAGAGAGTGAAGGAGTAAGAGAGAGAGAAAAGTAAGAGGAAGAGAGAGAAAAAGTGAATGAATAAGAGTGAGAATGAAAGCAACAGAGAGAGAAAGAGACAGAGAGAGAGAGAGAGAGAGAGAGAGAGAGAGGAGAGAGATTGACTAAGGCGCCTGTGTGGAACGCAGGGAACAGTGGCCAAGACGGCCTGGATCCAAGCTGCATCTGAAGGTTAGCTCCAAACTGGGGCTAGACCCGCATTTTGAGGAGGCGCCTCTGAAGCATGGTGCTGGGTGAAACCCACAAGGGAGGCGCTTTGGAGGGAGAAGGGAGAGATCATTGGTTGCCGTAAGGGGGTCAGGCCTCATCTCTAGGACCCTAGACACTAGCCGGCAGACAGCAAGATGCTGCCCATGTCCAGTTCAGCACCACCTACTTATTTATGCCAACTGTGTCTATGGCAATAGACTTGGCACTGTCGAGGGCAGGAATGAGAACTTCAATCCGGCGCACTACTATTAGCCATCGCTTTATTCTGGGCACCGCAGGATGGAAAGATAAGTAATTGAATTAGATCCACAAATGTTTATTAGCACCCATTATAGACAAGGCCTCCAGGGGACTTGGCTCTGGAGGGCTTTCAAAGATGAGTCACCCAACTTAGCAAACATATATTAGCACCTACTTTATATATGTATGTGTGTATATATATATTTGCATGGATATATATACACATTATATATATATAATATGTGTATATATATCCATGCATATATATATATATATATATATATATGTGTGTGTGTGTGTATGATCCAAGGGGTTATAAAAATAAGTAGCTATTTTGAGGCTGGAAAGATAGTACAGGAGATAAAATGCTGCGCCCACGCAGCTGGCCTGGGTTGGATCCCTGGCACCCCAGGTGGTCCTCTCAGCCTCTTCAGGAGTGATCCCTGAGTACAAAGGCAGAAGTCAGCCTTGAATACCCCTGGTTTGCCAAAATAGAAAAGAAGTTAGTACAAGAGATGTATACCGGCACCTACAGTGTGCATGAGGGTTCAGATGATGAATCACTGCCCCTGGTGTCAGCGCCGTGGAGGGTTTCCTCTCTGGTGTCAGCCCTGATCCATCAGTACTGACTATTGGGCCATGCTGAGATGGAGTCCGGAGTCTCCTTCAGCCTCAACAGAAAAGAATGCCACAATCAATTAGTGATGTCTGCTGTGAGCAAAGGCTGGGATGACGGCGTGTGTGGGGTGGGATGGGGCAGGCTCTGCTCAGCCTGGTGACCAGGGCTCGATAAACTGGGCTGGGAGGGCCCTTTCCAGAGCCACGTCCCCGTGTGAGTAGACTCTGATCAATGGACAAGGCTGTTTGGACATTCACTAAGTAACAGCTCTCAGCCAACCCTTCTCATGGGGCTGTTTCCGTTTATCCTCACAGTTCTGGAGAAAGAGCAGGGCAGGTATTACTGTCCTCAATTTCCCAGTGAAGTAATAAATAGAGAAAGAGAGACCAGGGGACCCAGCACCAGGCGCCAAGCTCCTGGCCTCGGTGTAGCTGAGAAACTGTCCAGACTCTGACTTGAGCTGACTCGGATCTTTACCCCCTCAGGTCATTTCTTGCCCCCAAGGAATTCACTCAGGCTAAGTATTCACACGCCCATTTTTCAGCTGAGGAAACAGGCACATCAGGGGCCAGGAAGCCCCTCTGGAGAAGTGCGGTCTGGTTCCTAAATCCAGGATTGGGTGGGTGGGGTGGACAGAGAGGAAAGGAGGACGGAAGGAGGCCACACGTACCCCCCAGGGGGCTCATTTGGGGCTAGCAGAAGTATCCAGGGAGCCCCGGGCCGCAGCTGGGAGAGAAGGCAGCTCAGCGGCCTGGGGCCCCGCCAGGAATCAATTGCTGGCCTCTGCAGAGACGACTTCTAAAGATGTTTTTAATTAAAGTCCGGGAAGATCTATATGGGCAATATCTCCTCGCCTGGAAACAGCACTGGAGCTCCCGGATTGGGGGCGGGGGCTGGGTACCAGGAGGATAGGGGTCGAAGCGCAGGCCCCTGGCCCCAAGAGACGGCCCGGTGGCCCAGGGCATCTGGCCCAGAGGCTCGGGTCCCCGACAGCCACCATCAGTAAGTCACTCAACAAGCCTGAGCATCGTTGCTGGTAGGCACAAAGGAGAGGGTGGCCCCTCCTGCCCTCCAGGGTCCAGCATGGGCTGGGGCCTCTGTAGATGTCGGGGGGCTGAAAGGGGCTGAATTATAGAGCAAAAATGAAAAAATAAACATTTGCTTTCTCTAACAGGCAAAGGGCTGGCTAGGCAGATTCTAAAAATATCACCATCCTAGATGAGCCAGGTGACCCGGAGAGTCGGCTGGGAGCCCCATGTTGTTGTGTTTGTTGGGGGTTGCCACTTGGGCTGAAGGGGAAGCCTCAGCCGGCGCACACACACACACACACACACACACACACACGCACTGTGGTGCCGCTGGCAGAGTCTGCAGCTGAGATCCATTGATGGGGAGTTGTGGTACAGGAGTTCTGACGCCCCCTGGAGACTCTAAACAAAGTGTGTTGGCCACCCCAGCAAGAGAAACATCTTTTCATCTTGACCCACCACGTTCTTATTCATTTACACCCTA
This sequence comes from Cryptotis parvus, assembly GCA_021461705.1. Taxonomy (NCBI): domain Eukaryota; kingdom Metazoa; phylum Chordata; class Mammalia; order Eulipotyphla; family Soricidae; genus Cryptotis; species Cryptotis parvus. Next base: position 31,175 of record JAJIBD010003677.1, read on the forward strand.
CTTGTTTCTATGTGGCTCTTTGCTCTGGGGTTGGTTTGTTATTGTTTGTTTTTTAGGGGGCATCACACCCAGCGTTGCTCAGGTTCACGCCTCTGTACTCAGGGCTCACTCCTAGCCAGGGGACCCTTTGCGATGTAGCAAATTGAGCCCAGGTAGGCCACATGCCAGGCGAACGCCCTACCCACTGTGCTATCTCTCCGGCCCCTTGTTTAACTCAGCTTCTGGACTTGCTCTCCCTGTTTTCTTCCCACTTCCTCCCCCCACCACCCCGCCCCACTTCCTGTATCTTGGATTCTAGGCTTCTCTGAGCTGGGTCTCTGGCCTCATTTCTTCTGGGGTGCCTGATTATCTGCTTTCCTGCTGACTCTCAGTCCCTCTGTCCCTTTTCTCTCTGACCCATTTTCCGGCCACCTTCTCTGTCACTGGCCTCGGGGCCTGCCCCCCCCCCCTCCCCCGCGAGCAGCTTCGTTTCCCCCCACCCCCATCTCCTGAGCCTTATCCATCTACATTAGCTGGCCCGGCTGCTCCACCGGCAGCAGGGTCCATCCTGTCCAGCGCCCTGGCGTTCTGAGTGCTGATCTCAGAGGGGCGGGCGGGCTGGAGAAGGGGCAGGTTTCCGTGTAATCTGAAGATTCGCAGGACGCGACAAGTGGTTTTTAATTTTTAATAGAACGCATTCTGTGCAGTGCTGGCAGCAGCGGGGGGTGGCGCTCATTTTATTTTTTTTTTTTTAATAAATCTTTGAGAAGCCAACTGGGAGCGGAGGGTTTTCCCAGGCCCAGCGGGGCAGCAGAGGAGGAGGAAGGGGCAGGATGGTAATTACAAGCATCTTCATAATAATGGCACTTGGTCACCTACGTGGGAACTTGAACTGAGTGCTTGGTCTTCTTCCTCTCATTACTCCTCTTCACTGGGGAGGCAGGGAGGAGCCAGGGCCGTCTCCACTCCAGAGGAGGGAAACCGAGGCACACACAGGTCAGCTGACCTTCATGGCTGAGCTCCCCCCCATCAGCCTCTCTTGGAGCCTCACCGCCCCCCGAGGTTCAGATGGGGGGAAGGGGGTGGCTTTCTCCGTCTGGTTCCTTGACCTGCCCCGTCAGCGGCTCAGACAGGGCTGGGCAGGAGAGCACGTGCCTGTATGCGTGAGATCCTGGGTACTCACCCCAGCACTGCCCAAATGAATCAATCAATCATGTCACAGCTGCAGAGAAGGAAAAAAGATGTTAAATGTGCAACATTTCCCCGCCCACTACCACCCATATGGGTCCCCAAGATCCTGCTACTTAGGGTCAAGGACAGGTCCTGGACACCTCCCAAGAACACGAGGACCCCCTGCACACCTGCCCCCACCCCGGCCCAGACACTCACCTCCTCTGACCGCACTGACCCACAGCATGGCTGAGAAGCAGAGCAGCACCCCCCCGCCCCCGCCGTCACTGAAGATTACCAGCGAGGAAAGAGCCCGGGCAGGGGAGGCTTGATTGAGGGGCAGAGGTGAGCACGCAACAGCCCTGAGCCCAGCCTCTCCTTCGGGCCGTCCAGCTCCTCGGGTGATTTTACCATGGAGAAGTCCCCACTAGCTTGGTGGTCTGGTCTCCAAGCTAGACCATCGGGTGTCGTTCTCACACTCAGGGGAGGCCAGCAGGGGGGACAGGCCGGCTCTGCCTCTCCCCCCATGATGTCATCTTGTGGTCATTATCGGGCCCTCTGTGACTCAGTTTCCTCTAGAGTTCAAGCAGAGCTTGGAGCTGAGACACTCGTTATTAGCTGGAGATGCACGTCAGAATCGCTGTGGGCACTTGTAAGAAAGCCCTTGCGGCCCGGAGCCCCAGGAGACTCCCCACGGAGTGGAGTCTGATACCGCTGCGCGTCAGTTTCATTCAAAAGCTCCTCCGAGACTCGAATATGCAGCCAGGTTGAGAGGCACTGGCGCTGCGCTCTCCGAGGACCAGCCTGTTCCCTTCTGACATCCCACATGGAGCCCTGGGCTCCGAGATCATCTGACAGCACTTCCCTTCCCAGCCTGGATGTAAGACTTTAATGCCTCTAGCAAGAGGACAGGAAGCACCAGAACCGCAGATGACTCATCCCAGTGGATGAGCTTGAACCAGCTTTGGAGGGAGAATATTAAAGCAGCTCCTGGCCCTGCTCCCACTCTTCCCTCCTTCCCTTCTCCAATCCTCCCTCTCTTGCCTGCCTCCTCCTCCGCCCCGCCTGCTCCTTCCCTCCTCCTCCTCCTGCTCCTCCTCCTCCTCCTGCTCCTCCTACTCCTTTTCTTCCTCCTCCTCCTGCTCCTTCTCCTCCTCCTTGTCCTCTTCCTCCTTCTCCACCATCTCCTCCTCTTCATCTTCCTCCTCCTCCTCCTCCTCTTCCTCTTCTCCTCCACCTCCTCCTCATCTTCCTCCTCCTCCTTCTCATCCTGCTCTTCCTCTTCCTCCTCCTCCTCTTCCTCCTCCTCCTGCTCCTCCCTCATCCTCCTGCTCCTCCTACTCCTTTTCTTCCTCCTCCTCCTGCTCCTTCTCCTCCTCCTTGTCCTCTTCCTCCTCCACCACCTCCCCCCCCCCCCCCCCCCCCCCCCCCCCCCCCCCCCCCCCCCCCCCCCCCCCCCCCCCCCCCCCCCCTCCTCCACCACCTCCTCCTCCTCCTCCTCCTCCTCCTCCTCCTCCTCCTCCTCCTCCTCCTCCTCCTCCTCCTCCTCCTCCTCCTCCTCCTCCTCCTCCTCCTCCTCCTCCTCCTCCTCCTCCTCCTCCTCCAAAAAAGCAAGATGGAAAACCCTGTGGGGTTTGACCCAGAAGGGCCAATGTAGCCAGACCCTGTCCTTGGTGCTGAACCAGAACTCGTCTTGAACAGTGCTCTGGCGAGCTTGGCGGTGCTGTCATCCCCATTTCTCAGCTGAAGAAGTGAGGCAAAAGGCTTTTGCCACTTTCTTTGGCCTCCATCTCCCCTTCTGTAGAGTGGAAGTCTTAAAAGCCAATCCCAAGGCTTCGTGGTATGAATTCCACCATCTGACACACGAAAGGGCTTATCATAGGTCCTGCTCTCTGTTGTCATGAATGGCGCACATGGATCAGCATCATCACTGAGCCGCTCCATCAGTGAGTGCCTGTTTCTTCATCTGGGAAATGGGAACAATGTGAGAATGTGTTGGAGAAGGCTGGCGTCCGCTCACAAGGGCCAAATTACTGATTTCCAGGATTTTCCCAAGCCACTTCTTAGCAGATTGGTAACTTGAAATTGGCCATGGAGGTAGTATTTATGCACAGAAATCTGCAAACCCCACAAAGCAGGGTGACCCTCCCGCCCCCCCATCCCTGGACAGCCAGCACCCGGCACCTGCCTCAGAGAGTTGGTGTAAGAACTGAGGAGAAAGCAAATGAAGGTGCTGGTACCCAGGGATACCCGGCTGCTGGACATGGGGTGGGCACAGCCCCTAGGAGGTCCCACAGCACTTATACACTGGGCTCTCTTTTTCTGCCAATTCTGGGGAGCTGATTCTGACTTGTGGAGCTCAGGGACTGTTGGGCCCATGTGGGGGTGGGGCGGAAGCAGTGAATCACTGACCCTTCACCAGCCCCACGTGTCGGCATTAACTGTAATGGCTGCAATAAAGAATCCAGGATTGTGGAAATGATTCCATCAGCCCCTCGGGAGTCCCTGGGATGCAGCCAGAGAGAGAGGAGAGAGAGGAGAGAGAGAGGAGCTCTACCATTCAACCCTGTCCCTGGGGAGTCCCTCACCCCTGCCTTGTGCCTTATGCACGGAGTGGGGGAGGAACACGCAGCTGGGTACACAGGGAGACCCTCTCTCGTCACAGCCACCATCATTCACGGCCCACCCGCCGTGCACCTGCCAAGTTTGTTTCTTCTTCCCGTTTCCGCATGTCTGTGAAGGAGGCGTGATTGGGTTGTTGTACCTGACCACGCAGTGCCTCCCCAGATGTCAGCAACCTGCACGTAGTGAATGCTGAGCCCAGGCACTGCTCTGTGCTGGACGTGGAAACGGATTGGAATTGGTCAAATACCCCGAGTTGGGCAGCATCCTCACCCCAAAAAATAAAATCCACAGGCTCAAAGGGGCTGGGGATGTGCCCAAGAGTCAGACCTCTGAGAGGTGGCCGAGCCTTCGGGGTCATGACCCAGGACACCAGACCTTGAGACAGTCTGTGACTCCGGAGAGGCTGGGCCTAGAGTCCCGGGTTCAAGCCCCACCTCTCTCTCTCTCTCCTCTCTCTCTTCTCTCTCTCTCCTCTCTCTTCTCTCCTCTCTCCCCTTTCTCCCCTCCCTCTCCTCTCTCTTCTCTCCCTCTCTCTCCCCCTCTCTCTTCTTTCTCCCCTCTCTCCTCTCTCTCTCTCTCTCTCTTCTCTCTCTCCTCTCTCTCTCCCATTTCTCCCCTCTCCTCTCTGCGTCTCTCTCCTCTCTCTTCTCTCTCTCTCTTCTCTCTCTTTCTCTCTCCTCTCTCTTCTCTCCCTCTCTCTCCCCTTTCTCCCCTCTCTCTCTTCTCTCTCTATTTCTCTCTCCTCTCTCTTCTCTCCCTCTCTCTCTCCTCTTTCTCCCCTCTCTCTCTTTCTCCTCTCAGGCAGGCCTTTTCCTCCGTCTTACCCATTCCCTGACCTGTTACTAGAGGGCCCCCCTTCTGCCTCGTGGGGGATGTTGGGGTGGCTGGGGAGGCCGCCCAATGGCTTTCTGCTCTCTGTAGGATACCATCCTCGTTCCTTCGAAGGAGACCTTCACAGCAGGCAGGAACTGGTGGCGGTGGTGGGAGGGTCCGGACAGGAGGGGGGAGGCTTGCCCAACCCCTTCCCCAGCTCCCTGCTTGGCAGGAAGGTGGTACTGCAGAGGCGCATTGCAGGGGCCGGATTAGGGAGCTCAGGCGGGGGGGGGGAGCTCTGCGAGGGAAATGAGAAATGCAAAAGAGTGAAAAATAAATACATGTGTCTGTCTGGAATGATGGAGGGCCCCAGGCTGGAGGCGGGCAGGGCGGGCAGCGGGCTGGGCTTAGCAGAATTGCTACCGTAGCAGATCCACGCGCTTATTACCCAGGCAGTGAACTGGTCTCCCTCCCCACCCCAGGAGAGGGCTGCAGGATACGGAGCCCACCCAGACCCAGGAAACAGGCTGTCTCTGAGGTCAGGGGCCAGCCCCGACACCATCAGGTCGTATCCTGAGCCCCCAAGACTGCTTCTTGGATCTGACCACGTGACCCCTCCCTGCTGAAAAGGTTCAGACAGACACAAGGCTGGGATCTGCCCCTCCTCTATCCGCCCCACCTCCATCCGCACGTCCCAAGCCCTGCTTTCGTCAAATTGAACATGATGTCAAATTAGAACCATCTCTGGGACAGGCCGAGAGAAGCGCCCAGTTTAATGAGGCAGCGTCGAAAATCAATAACTTAATTGCCGCTGTTTGATGGACTTTTATCCAATTTATACTCTCCCCAGTAGCCTACGTGCGGCGCATGTGGAGAGGCGGCGGGGTCTGGGGCGGGACTGTCTCCGCAGAAGGGCCCTCCACGGCCCCTCCCCTGGAGGCTGGGCCAGGCCATTGGCCTGCCTGGGTGACCTAGTGCACCCCGCCCCCCACCACCGGAAAGCAGGATGAGCTAAGGAGAGAGAAGGCTCTTGAGACCCCAGGTTGGCCCAAGGTGGGTACCAAGACCCTGCTTTGGCCACCAGCGACCGGGCTTCCTCTCTTGGGCCCTGATGGCTCTCGCTGGCCAGGCTGCCCAGGGCTGGCTCTGACCAGCAGTATTATTGCCTCGGGGCAGAGATTCCCTCAAGGAGGCGACCACCACAAGGGCCTAGATTACCCGCCCCGAATTGCTGACGATTGCTGGGGACCACCCATGGGAAGTTTGAATCCAGAGTCAGGTCTTTTCCGCCAGGAAGCAGGGTGGGCCTCTGTGTTTGGGGCGGGGGTGCTGTGGGTGGTGGGGAGTGGTCTGACCTCAGTTACCTCCTTCCTGGTGCCCACTCCCAGCTCCTCCCAGCCGGGGACTAGGGGACGGGCCGAGGACATTACAGTGGCCCCAGGTAACCCTCATGTTGCTTGGTCCCCGGGCCCAGGCACATCGGTGATGCAGGTGATGGCCTCAGATGCAGATGACCCCACGTGCGGCGCAGCAGCTCGGCTTGTGTACAGCGTGCTGGGCCGGCGAGCATCACTTCACCGTGGACCCCAAGACGGGTGAGGGGCGAAGCCAGGGCCCAGGGGTGAGATGGGGGTGTGGCCTGGGTTGGGCGTGGCTAGGGTGATTTGGGCGGGGCTGGGACAAGGCAGGGTGGAGTCAGGCCTGCCATGGCGGAGCCAGGCCCGCCAGGGTGGGTGGGGCCTGGACTGGGCGGGGTCTGGACTGACAAATAGCCAGAATGGGCGGGGCGGGGCCTGCGGGCGGGGCCTGGGTTGGAGACCGGTCGTCATCTCCTAACTCAGCTCAGCACCCTCCAGCTAACAGTCCTGAAAGTAGTTTGCAGTTGCTCAGTGTGTTATTTCCAGGATGGACATGGGGCAGTCGGACAGGAAGAGGGAAGAGGCCTAGGAACAAAATGGGGTGGAAGACAGCCCCAGGACCAGGCAGAAGGCGGCCAGCCGGGACCCTGAAAGTACTTAGGAGTCGGGAGCTGAGCGTGCCCTGCTTGGAGATAAACTGAGGCAAGGCTGGCGTGCCCGCAGCCCTTCCGGCGTCGCGTTGTTTACACTTGTCCTTTGCCAGTGAAGGGCACTTTCCCAGCAGCTGTTGAACACTTTGTTCGGAGGGAAGTTATTGAAGATCTTTTGGGAGAGACAGAGACGAGTCCTTCGGGGGAAGATGGGCTTTGCGTCTTGCTGTGGGCCAGCTCCAGCCAACAGCGCTGCCGCCACCGCCTGCCACCAGCCCCATCTCGCTCCCTTTGAGCTTCCGACCCGATTAGGGCACTGAGAGCCCCTGGGGGAGGAAGGGGCGCGGGACGGGGTCGGAGAGACGAGACCGAGGCTCAGAAGGGAAGCAATTCACTCCAAGCCCCACAAAGGGCAGCTGGTTCTCCTGTTCTCCCCAGAACAGGAGAAAGAGGCAGCGTCAGACTCAGAATTCATGAATGCCGTCAGAGGGTTCACAGTGCCATGGAGCCAAGAGGACAGTCGGGAGGGGAGGGGAGGGCAGGCCCCAGGCAGAAGCCTCAGATCCATGAAGGATAAGAAGGTGTTGGCTGGGGAAGGGCATTGCAGGCAGAGGGCACCATGCGAGCAAAGCGGAGAGGACAGAAGCAATCGGAGGCACGTTGGAGTGGAATGCAAGCCAGGCCCAGAGAGGCAGCCATGTGCAGGGCAGGGTCGTGGCGAGCCGCAGAGGCCTGGTGGAAGCCGGCCGGTGCTCAGCTGCACTCCAAGGGGAGCACGCCAATAGATTTGGGGTTGGGGGGATTTTGTTCATTTTTCCGTTTGGGGATGAGGAGCTGGGGATTTCAGTCCGGTGGCCCAGTTATAATCGTATTCTCTGAACATAACATCTTCCTTGTCGTCTCTTTTCTCCTCGCAAATGCGATGCATGTTAGAAAACAGCCAGACATTAAAGAATCATGAAAGAGAGAAGCTGCTTGTCATGCACCTCCCTTAATTGCAGCTGCCGAGTAGAGGCTCTGGGTGCAGCTATCCGGGGAGAGCGTGGAACTCATGGGCTTGAAAAAATATTAAGTCTAAAAAAAATAGATTATCCATTTCAAGGTTCAAAATTCAGAAAGTCCAAATGGATCTGTAGTGTGAATTCTTCACCCCTTCCAGTCCCTGAGCCGCGGTCTGCGTCCCCAAGGCAACCAATGTAATTTTCTTGTGTATCTTTCCAGAGCTATTCTATGCATGTACGAGGAAATAGGTACATGCATTTGTTTTATTCCCCCACAAAAATGGTAGCTATAAGCACTCACTAGACACACTGTTTGCCTTTTTCACTTAACAATACATCTTGAAGATTATTCCATATCAGTACATAAAGAGCTTCCTCATTCTTTTATTTAACAGCGGTTATGGATACACTAAAATTTATTTCACCAGCCCCCTCTTGATGGGCACTTACGCAGTTCCAATCTTTGGCTACAGTGAACAATGCTACAGTGACTAACCTCATGCATACATCATTGTGTGCTTGTGTGAGGGTGTCTGCAGGGTAATTTCCAGGAAGTGGAAACTCTGGGTCAGAGAGTACTAGCATTTGGAATGTGGAGAGATAATGCCGAAATGTAGCCGATTACACTCCCGGGAATGCCTCAGAGACAGCCGCTCCCTCCCCCTCCCGACACGTGGGTTCATTGATGACTTTTAAGCAGGGAAGTGACATGCTCAGGTTTTCATTTTAACAAGATCCCTCGGGCTGCTTCTGCGTAGCTTGGCTCAGAGGCAGACGCTGAATTCAGGGAGACACAAGGAACCCAGGACGGCCCTGGGAGAGCCCTGGACAAGAAAAATCAAAGCTCGACTTCCTTCTTTGCGCCCACCCAGACCCCTTAACCAGCTCCATCCAGGTAGGGGTGCGGGAAGAAACGGGGGTGAGGGGAGGCGCTGAGCAGGGAGGGTGGGATTTGATGGTGCAGAGGCAAACCGTAGGTCCTGGGCGGACGTAGGGGACTCCACCATGGAGGTCCAAGTAAAAAGGGGGCACCACCTCTGGGATGGAAAGAAGGAACGAGGAGCCGAGGAGCTGGCAAACATGTGTCATGCCCTAGCACACGTGTCTCATGCTCTAACATGTGTCTCATGCTATACCACACAGCTCAGTTGTTCTGTTTGAACCACATTGGATTTCTGGTGGAAGGGAAAGAAACATCTAGAACTTCTCACCATTTGACTTACAGGCCTGTTGCTCCAGGGCCACGGGCCTCTTGAAGTTTGGTTTTCCCATGCGCGGAAGAGGGGTGCTAGTATCCCGCTTCTTGTGATTCTCTCTTGGGGGAAGGAGAGACTCTATTTGTTCTGACCCTGTTGGGACTCCTGCTCAGAGTCCGACTCAAGGCTCTAGGAATGTGGCTCCAGGCCGGTCCCAGGTCCTGCCCACACGGAGCCTGTATCCAAGTCGAGAAGATGATGCATAGACACATACGGAAGCTCAGCACTATGGCAGGGAAGAGAGCTCGGACAGGGTTAGGAAGGGAACGGAGAGGCCGGAAAGCAGCCAGCCAAGTTCCTGCAGCCCAGCGCTGCCAGGAGTGACCCGGAGCACAGAGCCAGGACGGACCCCTGGGTTTGCCCGACATAAATAAATAAAAAGAAGGCGCTAGGCCTCGAGGAAGCAGTTGGCTGGGACAAGCCCTTGTAGGAGGTGAGCTTGGCTGCTGGACCTCTCAGGGCTGGAATTTTCAGCCCTTTTATGCCTGTGGTTGGGAAATCGTGGTCTAGGGGCAAGTATGCTGGGCTAGGCAACAGGTGCTCGGTCCCTGAGTGGCTCTGAGGGCAGTGGTGACAGTCAACGGTGACAGTGATGAGTGTCATCGTCATTGTTCAGTCGCCGGGGACGGGGCAGCTTAGAGTTGAACATCTCTGGGGAAGGTCCACCGTGCAGTGCCAAGGGGCTCTTCCTGGCTCTGTGTCTAGAGTGACACAGACAGTGCTCGGGGAACCTTGTAACTGCTGGGGAGTGAATCTGGGTCAGCCACAGGCAAGGCGAGTGCCTCAGGCCATGTTAGGTGTCTGGCCCTGAGAGCCGCTGCTCTTTCCAGTGAGAGTCAGAGCAGACACATGTGACCGCGGTGGGTGGGGGAACAGCAGCGGCATTGGGGGTGCGTGCTCTGCCTCTGTCGGACCCTGTTCTGTCCTTAGCCCCCGTCCAGCACTTCTGGTGTGGCCAAGGAGGTCCCTAGGAACCAAGGTGGTGGTCAGCCATGCAGTGCTTCAGCCTAAGGTTCAGCACTGTTGGTGGGGTACGTCTGAGAGTGGCCCCCTGGGTACTGCTCACTACCACTGACTCTCCCAAATCAAACACAAGAGAGAGGCGAGGGCTGAGGAGGGTGCCCGAGACTGAGAACTAGCAGCCACACCCCCAGACCCACCTGCAGAGGCTCAGAGGAGAGTGATGTGTGTGTGAGTGTGCATGTTATGTATGTGCACACATGTGTTATGTATGTGCACGCATGTGTTATGTATGTGCATGCATGTGTTGTGTATGTGCATGTGCGTACACATGTGCCCACGTGCCTGTGTGTGTGTGTGTGTGTGTGTGTGTGTGTGTGTGTGTGTGTGTGAAAGAGAGAGCTGGAGGGCAGTGCGTAAAGTCTGGGAGAGCAGGATCAGGCTCTAAGAAGCCAGAAAGTGGCCCGTGGGGTCCCAGTCCCCGTTTCTCAGCTTCCTGGGCCTGAAAACTCCCCGCTGGCTTTTCCCTGGGAAGGACCAGCATTTCCCTCCCCTCATCTCCAGCCCCTGTGCCGGAGCCGCCCTGGTGCCATTCCCAGCCCCATCTCCATTTCCCCAGCCAGGAATATTCCGCTGCTGCGAGTCTATATTTAGCAGCTGCTGCAGGTACAGTCTGTTCTCGCTGCGCAGATAGCAGGGAGCAGAGCCGGAACGGGGCCTGGGAGGAAGGTGTGAGGGGAAGGGAGGGGCCCCGCGAGGCCCATGCCAGTGGAAGAATTAACTTGTGTGTTTTAAAGGCCAGGGCTGCCAGCCAGCCCCACACAGGGGCGACAGAGATGGCATTTGCAGACTAATGAGGCATCACTGGGGCCTCAAGGGGGCTCTTTGCAGCACTGGGGGGCGACAGCAGGGATGGTGAGGATCAGGATTGGCACCCAGCGGGAGTCGCGGGTGCAGGGAGCTGGGCCCGTGTCGCCTGTGTCTCATGAGCCCCCAGCCCACGGAACAACACCCGAGAGCTCAAGATATCCTGCTGCTAATTCTCAGTGGGCCAAACGTGTTCCTCCTCCTGGAAGGAAAGAAACCAAACCAAACATGGGCCCTTCTTTGGGGGCCGGAGAGATGGTACAGTGGGTAGGGCCTGGGCCTTGCATTTGGCTGACCCGGGTTCAATCCCTGGCATCCTATATAGTTCCTTGAGCTCACCAGGAGTGATCCCTGAGTACAGAGCCAGGAGTAAGTCCTGAGCACTCTGGGTGTGGCCCCCCAAAACAAACAGACAAAGTGTTAGCCCCCCATCCAGAGAGAGGCTAGATGCCGTTTTTACCCCTGGGGCTTTTGCTGTAACTGAGAAGCCAGGAACAGTCCACCATGTTGCAACAGAAAGTGGGGTAGGACCACTCCGAGTGTTTCCTGAATGACCTCTCTGGGCTACACCCCAAGATAACGCGATGAAAAGGTCCAGCAAGGAACTATCTCATTTAGGAGTCCATTCATGGGGTGTTCCCACAAACGGCTTGGGAAAGCGTCAGTGAAGCATCACCCAAAAGTGAGCCCGGCCATCCTCACATAGCCCTCCCGGCAGGGACCCCATTCCGTCCTCACGGAGCCCTCCCGGCAGGGACCCCATTCCATCCTCACATAGCCCTCCCGGCAGGGACCCCATTCCATCCTCAAGGAGCCCTCCCGGCAGGGACCCCATTCCATCCTCACATAGCCCTCCCGGCAGGGACCCATTCCATCCTCAAGGAGCCCTCCCGGCAGGGACCCCCATTCCATCCTCACGGAGCCCTCCCGGCTGGGACCCATTCCATCCTCACGGAGCCCTCCCCGGCAGGGACCCCCATTTTCCAGACTGAGGGAGTCTCAGAGTGACTCCAACACTTGCTCACAGTCAGACCGCATGCAGGGGGGCAGAGAGAAAGCCTGGAGCCCTCTCGGGTGGACTCCAGAGCCCCTTCCTTTTACACAGCTGTAATCCAACTTGGTGATCCCCAGCTCCCAGAAGGCCCTCAGGAAGGGGTTGCTCAAGGAGCGAGTGACTGGGTGTGCAGCGTGGAAAGGTTTCCAGCACAGCTTCAGGGTCTGACCGGAGAACGTCCCCTCAGCCTCTGCCATCTCTAGGAATGCCCAGTCTCAGAGGGGCTGGGAGGGGCTTGGTACCAGCACCAGCAGGGGTGGGCCGGCCCTTGTGTGTGAGACTGGGCTGGGCCTGTAGGGGGCAGGAGGGAGCCGGCAGGGCACGAGGCCAGGGAGCGCCCTGTCCGCTCTGCTCTGTGCCCCCAGGGTCAGCCTCCCAACAACCATCTTGGCACAGCTCTGAGGGCTGAGATGAGCCTTCTTTCACCGGGTCACTCTCATGGCAAGCTACCAGGCTGCAGCTGGGACAGCTGCCTAGACCGGCCACTCTCTCAGGAACGTTCATCCCTGACTTCTCTGCAGCACAGTGACCTCAGGACCTCGGGAGGGCCGGTCCCAGCCCATAAGGCCTTATCAAGGCCTCGTGTCCGGGCAAGGTGCGAGGCAGGGGGGACCTCCGTGGAGCCCCAAGGCCCTGCTCTGCAAGGCTCTGTGAGCTGTTCCCTCACGAGGAGAGCCCAGAGCCCCTACTGCAGAGCTGGGAGTGGCAGGGCAGCAAGGCCAGTCTTGTCAGCAGGCCCCTCCCGGGGACAGACCTCATCCCGGGCCCTGCTCCAACCCTCTCAGACTGGGCGGACAGCTCGGAGGCGTTACAGCTCCAGGTCCCATCACCAGACTGTCGGTTCAGTGAGAGCTTATCCACAGCAACGTGTTGGAGTAAGTCCCTGCCTGCCCAGTTCCTCTCCCTGCCTTTCTCTGGGGCCACCCACAGGCCCCCCAAATCTGCCATGTGCCGTGGTGACTCCCCGAGAATCTGTCATGCTGCAGCTCTGCCCTGGCGCTGCCCGTGGGGAAGATGTTTGCTCTCTGCTCCAACAGGCTCAGGCTGCTCCTTCCCTGCCTTTTCCTTCTCTCCCTCCCTCCCTCTCCTGTTCTCTCCCTCCCTCTCTCTTCTTTTCCCCCTCATCTCCTCCCTCTCTTTTCTCTCTCTCCCTTTCCCTCTCTTTCTCCTTTCTTTCTCTCCTCTCCCTCCCTCCCTCTCTCTCCTGTCTCCATCTCCCTCCATCTCCCTCTCTCCTCTCTCTCTCTCTTTCCTATCTCCATCTCTTCTTTCTCTCTCGCCCCTCTCTCCTAGCTGGCTTTCTCTCTGACTTTGCTGCTCCCTCTTTCCTCTTGCTGTTCCGTAGGCCTCTTTCCTCCTCTCCCCATTTCTCTCCTTTCTTTGTTTCTGTGTCTTTCCCCCCTGTCTTTCCTGCCCGACTCTCTTTGTCTTCATCTGTCTCTGTCTATGGATGGTTTTCATCCCCAGAATCTTATATGGTCCTTCAAGCAGTCCCGTGGATGTGCAGGGAGAGGATCCGGCTGGAGACGGTGCACGGTTGGTCTGATTCAGCCATGCTGGGACAGAGACCAGCTCCATAGTGTCCTTCCATCAGGGCCAGGCTCTGCCCCTCTGCCCGTGGCGGGCGGGGAGGGACCCTCCAGCCAGTCACATTCCTGCACAGCCGCTGGGAGCTGGGACTCTGGCCTGGCCATGGTGTAGCCTCGTTCAGGTATTTGAACTCTCTGTGCCTCCACATCCTCCTCCGTGAAATGGGGCCGTCCCAGCGCCTATTCATGGGGTTGAGCAGACCGAGTGTGGGCGCCCGGCACCGCTGGTGCAGCTCCTACTGAGGGCAGTTCTCAAGGCCGCGTCTGTGTCAGAGGCTCTCCACTGATGCCGCCTCCCAGGGCACTTGACAGCACCTCATGATATTCTTGGCAGGGAGAGGGCACTGCTGGCATGTCCGTGAGTGGCACTCATTGGTCCAAAATGCCGGCAGGAAGTTCCGTCCTTTGGGGTGGGAGTGTGGAATGGGGTGACCTGTTCCGTGTTCCAGCTTAGGAAGCAGAAGTGCAGAGAGGCAGTTTACTCAGATCACAGAACCTCGATAAGGCCGAGCTGGGATTCACCCCAAGTTCACCTGCCTCTGGGAAAATCAGTTCCTGCACAGAAGTGGGGGCAGAGGGTGGTCTTTAGGGGCCCAGAGGGCTGTCGCTAAGGGTGTTGGCTCGAGACACATTTGCATCTCCCTGCATCACAGGAAAGCCACAGCACCTTGGGACCAAGGCGGCAGTACCAAGGGTAGGGGCGCTTTCCTTGCACGGGTGACGCCGGGTTCAACCCCCAGAACCCTGTATGGCCCCCAAAGCCTTCCACGAGTGACCTGGAGCACAGAGCCAGGAGTAATCGCTGTGTACTGTCAGATGTGGCCCCGATGCCTCCCATCACCTCCGGCCCCTCTCCCAGCCTTCCTCCCGTTCCATGTCCCATTGCCTTTAATGCAGTCTGGGGACTATTTTGGGACCTCAGAAGTTGCAGACTGGGTTTTATGGGGGCACGTCATTGGGGCTGCTGGTGCGTGACTCCACCTGGCACTTGGGCCATGGGCACCACCTGCCACCACCTGGCACCACCTGGCACTCGGAAGGTTGGAGTGGGCTGCTCTGAATGCCTCGTGAACTCCCCCACCCTGGTCTGCCACTGTCAGGGAAGTAGGAACCTCTGCTTTCCCTGGCACAGAATCCGTCACCAATCCCGCTGCTGGCGCCTCTCCCCCTCTGAAGGCTCACCTGATCGGCAGTTAGGTGCCTAGACCCCAGGCCTGCCTAGAGGAGGGTGGCGAAGGGAGTGTGGATGGAGGGTGTGGGGACCCATGTCCAGGGTGTGGGGCCTGCTGTGTGCTGTGATCGTGTGTGCTGGGACGTGAGTCTCCATGTGAGCCTGAGGGTGAGCAGGAGCCAGCTGGCCGGGTCAACCCAGGCGTGGCGGCTCTGCCCGGCCTGGACCGAGTGCCACTCCGCAGACGAACCTGCACAGGACGAGTGACGGGACAGAGAGGCCCCACAGCGGGAGCCCCCCACAGCTGGGGACCCAGCCGTGTCTTTCTAGCCAGCCCTTGGTGCATCCTCTTGCTTCTGTGCTGTGTGTAATGCATGTGTTGTGTTTAAAGTCTGTGTGTGTTTGATGTTCCACCTTCTGCCGAGACCTGGGGCTCTACCACAGCCCCAGGCACCCGCCTGGCCAGCCGCACCCCAGGGACGCTACCTGGTGCAGCGGCTGGTGTGAGAGTTCAAATGACGGTTTACTTCCGGTTCCCTGACTCTGGGGGTGTAGTTCCCACCTTCCCGAGACCTGGGGCTCACCACAGCCCCAGGCGCCCGCTGCCACCGCACACCCCAGGGATGCTACCTGAGATGCAGACAGGCTGGTGTGAGCTCTGGGTGTGTTTGAAAGGAGGGTGTGAGCGTGGGTCTCTGAACGCATGTGGGATAGTGTTCTTCAAGGGAGATGGGAGTGTCCAAGCAGTGCTCAGGGGCTGGAATCACTCCTGGAAATATTCGGTCAGCAGCTTTGACAGCCCGCCCTAGGGTTCAAGGAGGGGATATTACCTGGACCCTGATGTTCAGGGGCTACCATGCCACACCTGGTGATGCGTGGAGGGCCATGTGGAGTCAGGGTCCAACCAGGTCAGGGTCTTGTCCGTGTAAAGCGTGCACCTGACCCCGCCACTAAAACATGTCTCTTCGGCATGTTACAGTGTTTGAGTATGGGTGTGATCGTGTATATGTGAGGGTTTTCTCACGCCGCCTCCCCATACACAGTCATGCACAGATGTCGATACCGGAGGGAGAAGTGTCCCCCGCAGCATGCTGGGAACTTTCAGAGCAGTGCTAGGGAGCCCTTGTGGTGTCAGGGATCAAACACAGGGCCTCGTGCTACCAGGCTGGGCCCCGTGATGCTGCCCCGTGTGTGTGTATGGGTGTGTGTGCACGTGTATATGGAGCATTAAGTGAGTGTGAGTGTGAGTGGAGCATGTTTGCCCAAGCATGTATGTAAGTCTGTGTAAGAATGTGAATGGAAGGGCCGGAGCGATAGCCCAGCGGGTAGGGCATTTGCCTTGCACGTGGCGGCCCATGCCGGTCCAGGTTCGATCCCCGGAATTCCCATATGGTCCCCAGCGCACCGCCAGGAGTTATTCCTGAGTGCAGAGCCAGGAGAAACCCCTGAGCATTGCCGGGTGTGACCCAAAAAGCAAAAAGAAAAAAAAGAATGTGAATGGAGTGTGAACATATGTGCATGCATGTGAGCATGTGTGTGAGCGTGTGAATAGAGCATTGAGTGGGTGTCAGTGTGATGACGTGTGTGTGTGTGATTCTGAGCAGGTGTGGCATATTTGTGTGTGACGTGTGTGCCTGTGTGTGAACCTATTTGTAAGAACACGTGTAGCCACACTTGTACCTTCTGTCTGTTCTTCTCGCACTCCTGACCCTGGGGAGAGATGGCAGCTGGCGGCTGTGGGGCCCCCTGACCTCAGCCTCGCTCCCCACAGGTGTGATCCGGACAGCTGTGCCCGACCTTGACCGTGAGAGCCAGGAGCGCTACGAGGTGGTGATCCAGGCCACAGACATGGCCGGCCAGCTGGGCGGCCTCTCGGGCTCCACGACCGTCACCATCGTGGTCACCGACGTCAACGACAACCCGCCCCGTTTCCCGCAGAGTGAGTGAGCCCCATGTGCCGGCTAGTCCCCACACTGCTCCCATTCGCCTTCCCAGGGCGGGTCACCCAGGGTGCTGTATCTTCCACCTTGCAAACCATCCATGGCCAAGCACCCGCACACATTTTTTTTTTAATGATCACATTTAATGATCACAAGTTTAGATTGTTACATTAGTGCCAGAATGATCTGGTGTTGTGCACAGTTACCAGTCACCAGCGCGGTGCCCCGCGACCCTCCACTGTGGTCATTCTTCCTCAACCTCCCCACAGGGCTTGGCTATCCTTACTGGAATCCCAGGCCGAGGGCCTGTCATTGGTCAGCCTTGGCTCCCTTATTCTGTCTCGCTGTCTCCCCGCCACCCAGTACTTGTCTTTTCCCTCATTCTCTCAGCTCGGTATGACACTCTCCCACCGTTCCATCTGCGGTGTGGCCAGTCACGATTCCGTCTCCTCCGGGGAGCTGAGTTGTGTCCACTGTGCATCTGTGCCACGACTTCTTCGTTCCTGTGGACACTTGGGTTGTTTCCGTATTCTGGCTCTTGTACTAAGAGCTCCCTGGACATGAGGCGCGTGTAGACCGTTTGGAGTTGGTGTGTTTGTGTTAGGACTAGATGCCAAGAGGTGGGATTGTTGGGCCTGTGGGGGTTCTAGTTTGGTATTTGTGAATAATCCCGATTTGTCTCCGTGGAGGCGGGGCCCAGCGACATGCCACCAACAGCGGATGTGGATTCCTTTCTTGCCGTATCCCTGGCCCTCACCAGTTATTTCCGGTTTTGTTGTTGCTGTTGTTTTTCAGGACACTCCCAGCAGTGCTCAGGGCTGCCTCCTGCCTCTGCACTCAGAGATCACGCCTGGGGGCTCTGGGGACCCTACGGGAGCTGAGTTGATCGTGTGCAAGGCCAGCGCCCTCCCCACTGTACTACTTCTCCAGCCTCTGTTTCTGATCTTTTTTTTAAATATATGCCATTCTCCCTGCTGTGAGATGCTCTTATTGTCATTTCGATTTGCATTTCCCTGTTGATCAGTGACGATAAACACTTTATCACATGCCTACTGGCCATCCATATGTTCTCCTGGGAGAAGTGACGGGTTCTCTCCCTCTCCCTGTGTTTGGTGGGGTTCTGAGTCGACTTCTGCTGAGGTCTGTGAGTGCTCTGCGTATGTCGGAACTGGCTCTCTATCGGATGTACGGTGTGCAAATATTCTCTCCCATCCAGTAGGGTTTCTTTTTATTTTCGCCAGGGTTTCTTATGCCATGCCAAAGCTTTTTAGCTGTTATGATTCCTAAGCTTCCCTTTAGACTCCCTACGCAAAGAAGAAGCCCCTCTGTCTTCCCTTAGGCCAGTCCCCGGCTCCCCACCAGCTTCCTGCCCAGGCAGGCCCAGAGCTGTCTGATCCTTAAGACCCCCAGTCACTAAGGTACCTCCTGCCCCCTTTCCTTGCTAAGGAGGGGCCCTCCTCCAGCTGCCAGCGCCCTCTGCCCCTCACTGGTTCTGCACAACCCTGACCAGACGGCGTTTGCCAGGGAAGCCAGGCAGAGACTGGGGCTATACCCACACCCCTCTGGTCTGAGCTCGCAGATGGCAGGAGTCTGTGCCCTCCTCGCTCTGCCTCTCCTGCCCCAGCGCAACAAAGGATGGGGGTCCCCAGCCCAACCTCCCTGTCCCCATCAGCCCTGCCCACTCTCCCCAGCTCAGGCCCAGAACCCCTCCAAGGAAGCCAGCCAGGCTGGCAGAGACTAAACGCAGCAGGAGGCGGGATCTGATCCCTATCAGGAGAGTCATTACTGACGTCCACGGCTCCCACATTAGGCCCTGCCACAGGGACTGACCCGGAGATAAGGGAGCTGCAAACAGCACTTCGTTCCGGCCACACGCTCAGCCCACCTGCAGCGCCAGGGGGCTAGTGCCCCCAGCCCCGTGCCACGTCGCCATGGAGCCTGGCACAGAGGCCTGCCTGGCCCACCCCACCCACAGATGGGGCGGCCTTGAAGCCCTGGCTGAGGCGGGGTCCAGCCAATTGGCTGTGCGGTGGTGCCAGGCTCTGTGCCAGCTCAGGGCTGGATGGGGCGGGGCAGAGCTGGGAAAAGAGCCTCATTGATGGCCATCGTGGTCATCTCTGCATGCTGCGTTCCTTTGTTGTGTGAATGTTTATAGGGAAATGTTTGTTTGTAGCATGGGCACGTGCGCAGCGCACACACACAGAGACACACACACACACAACTAGAAACATCAGCTCAGCAAGTCGTTGCTGGGTGTGTGTGTTTTGTTCTTGTTTTGAGGCCTTATCCAGTGATGCTCAGGGGTTACTCTTGACTCTTCACTCAGGAACCACTCCCAGTGGTGCTCAGGGGACCATAAGGAATGCCAGAGATTGAATTCAGGTCAGCTGTGTGCAAGGCAAACACCCTCCTCGCTATACTATCACACCAGCCCCTTCACCAAGTCATTGCAAAGCCGCATGACTAGCACCCAGCATGTTGATGCCCCAGAACCCCCAGGGCCTCTCCTGAGCATACCCCCGCCCCATCCTACACAGACAAGCTCTTCTGCGTCTAACCCCTGACTGTCCACAGTTCACCTCTGTGCACAGGGCCAAAGCTGTCCTTTGCTCTCACTTACTTCTCACCCAGTAGAAGAACAAATCCCGGCATCTTCCTGTCTTTTCTACATCTCTCTTCGCACAGCTGTGAAGTCCTTGGGCCTTCTCAAGGCTCTGACTCATGCCTCCCTTTCCTGGTCAGGGCTCTCTAGTGTGCTGTTGATGGACAGGATCGCTGGCCATGTGGCCCTCTGCGCATGCTCTCTCTAGCGACCCTGCAGCCGAGCCCATCTGCAGGCCCTGGGCGCACCAGAAGCCTCGCTTCAGGCTGTGGGTAGGTCGTTGGGCTCTGCCAAGTCCTAAAGCAGAAGAGGGTAGACTCGGGAACATGAGCAGAATGACGTCACCAAAGCCGGTTCTCCATAGCACAGCTAACGGGCCTGGCGCCCAGGTGGTTTCGTTCTCAACGTCATGATGAATCCATGATGCTCTTTGAGGCCCTCCACCCCAGGCTCACTCAATAGAGTCGAACTTCTCCCCCTCCTGTACCCTGTGAAGAAAATCCAGCACTTGGTAGTGTCAGACACACCGCACTCAGCTCCTGGTAGTGTCAGACTCACCACGCTCAGCTCCTGGTAGTGTCAGACTCACCGTGCTCAGCTCCTGGTAGTGTCAGACTCACTGCACTCAGCTCCTGGTATGTCAGACCCAGGCTCAGACCTGGTAATCGGCTCACTGCGCCCTCCGATAGTGTCAGACTCACGCCACTCCTTAGCAGACTTACCATACTCAGCTCCTGGTAGTATCAGACTCACCACACTCAGCTCCTGGTAGTGTCAGACTCACCACACTCAGCTCCTGGTAGTGTCAGACTCACCATGCTCAGCTCCTGGTAGTGTCAGATTCACTACACTCAGCTCCTGGTAGTGTCAGACTCACCGCGTGCAGCTCTTGGTAGTGTCAGACTCACTGCACCCAGCTCCTGGTAGTGTCCGACTCACCACGCTCAGCTCCTGGTAGTGTCAGACTCACTGCATTCAGCTTCTGGTAGTGTCAAACTCACCACGTCCGGCTCCTGGTAGTGTCAGACTCATCACACTCAGCTCCTGGTAGTGTCAGACTCACCACACTCAACTCCTGGTAGTGTCAGACTCACCACGCTCAGCTCCTGGTAGTGTCAGACTCACCACACTCAGCTCCTGGTAGTGTCAGACTCACCACACTCAACTCCTGGTAGTGTCAGACTCACCACGCTCAGCTCCTGGTAGTGTCAGACTCACCACACTCAGCTCCTGGTAGTGTCAGACTCACCACGCTCAGCTCCTGGTAGTGTCAGACTCACCACACTCAGCTCCTGGTAGTGTCAAACTCACCGCGCTCAGCTCCTGGTAGTGTCAGACTCATCACGCTCAGCTCCTGGTAGTGTCAGTTTCACCACACTCAGCTCCTGGTAGTGTCAGATTCACTACACTCAGCTCCTGGTAGTGTCAGACTCACTGCATCCAGCTTCTGGTAGTGTCAGTTTCACCACACTCAGCTCCTGGTAGTGTCAGACTCACCGCGCCCAGCCCC
This sequence comes from Cryptotis parvus, assembly GCA_021461705.1. Taxonomy (NCBI): domain Eukaryota; kingdom Metazoa; phylum Chordata; class Mammalia; order Eulipotyphla; family Soricidae; genus Cryptotis; species Cryptotis parvus. Next base: position 51,720 of record JAJIBD010003677.1, read on the forward strand.
TGGTAGTGTCAGACTCACCACACTCAGCTCCTGGTAGTGTCAGACTCACCACACTCAGCTCCTGGTAGTGTCAGACTCACCACGCTCAGCTCCTGGTAGTGTCAGACTCACCGCGCTCAGCTCCTGGTAGTGTCAGACTCACTGCATCCAGCTTCTGGTAGTGTCAGTTTCACCACACTCAGCTCCTGGTAGTGTCAGACTCACCACGCTCAGCTCCTGGTAGTGTCAGACTCACTGCATCCAGCTTCTGGTAGTGTCAGTTTCACCACACTCAGCTCCTGGTAGTGTCAGACTCACCACACTCAGCTCCTGGTAGTGTCAGACTCACCGCGCCCAGCTCCTGGTAGTGTCAGACTCACCACACTCAGCTCCTGGTAGTGTCAGACTCACCACACTCAGCTCCTGGTAGTGTCAGACTCACCACGCTCAGCTCCTGGTAGTGTCAGACTCACCGCGCTCAGCTCCTGTAGTGTCAGACTCACCGCACTCAGCTCCTGTAGTATCAGACTCACCGCGCCCATCAGTGGCTTTCTGGTCCTTGCTCTCCTGTCCTCACTCAGGTCGTGAGTTTGGGTTCTGCCTGGCCCTGAGAAGGAGTCATAAGGAGGTGTGGGAGGGGCATGGAGAAATGACAGGCGGATGCAGTAATCCTCACAAGTGGGGTTCACTGGGGTGGGCTGGGGGTGCTCCTGGCATATGGGAGCAGAGCCTGAATCTGAGAATTTTCCCCTCAGCAGGAAATATTCGGGAGAGGCAAGGGCAGCCGGAAAGAATAACGAAATAGGAAATGCCCTCATGGAGGCACAGCCATCTGATTTTAGGAATTACGGCTGGACACCGGGCTGAAGGAAGTGCAGGGGCAGGGAGAGGCCGCGAGGCTGCAGGGGTTTGGCTGCAAGGTCAGGGGTTGCAAGGCAGCCCGGAGGCAGCAGGAGGTCCGGAAGGGAGAGAGCAGAGAGCTGAGCTTGGCTGCAGATTCCCAATAGCTACTCGGTGAGGACAAATCCCAGGGAGCTTCCACATGCACAGGCACACGCACACATGCAGACACTGACACACACACACACGCTCACACACAGACATACTCCCCCAGAGACACACAGACAGACACACGTGCACCCACACATACTGACATGCACATACACACACTCGCTCTCGCACACTCGCATAGCGTTTACATACACACACACAACTCCCTCAGCCTCTGCATTGGCCAGCGTCGGCTCTACTGTTCTGTGTATCACAAACGACCTTCACCTTGACTTCGGCCGGAAGAAGTCCAGGACCTCGTGCGCCATCTGCCTCATTCTGTCTCTTTCCCCTCTGCCGCCCCCTCCAGCCACACGGCCATCTTGCCCGTCTCGAGACATGCCAGGCGCAGACCCACCCCAGGGCCTTTGCACCTGCCACTCCCGCTGTCTGCGTTGCTCATCCCAGAGCTCTGCCTGGCTCCCTCCCGGCCGCCCCTCCTCTCGTGAGAGCTTTCTGGTCGTCCTGTTTAAAGCCCTGCGCACACTCTCCTTACCATCTCCCCATTCCTTCCCCAGCTTCAGCTTTCTCCAGAGGACCGGCACCTCTGAGCAAGCTGCACGGTTGGCTGATGTGGTGGTTTGGTGCCTCTCTCTTTCCACAAGAGGCGAGCACGGTGGGGGGGTGAGGGCTGGGCGCTCGGTTTGTTGCTCTCAGCCCGGGGCTTACCACCCCCTCCAGGACAGCGCAGGTGCCCAGGCGAGACGGGCAGGCCAAGGGCGGCGCTCTCATGAGTGCAGCAGTGGCAGGAAGATGGAGCAGAGCGTCTCTTGTCTCACTCGACTCTTCTGTGTATCGGCCTGGCGCATTGGCCAGCGTCGGCTCTCTGTTCTGTGTATCGGCCTGGCGCATTGGCCAGTGTCGGCCCTCTACTCAGCATTTTGCTTATTTCGTGACCACACCTGCTGGTGCTCAGGGATCATTCCCTGCAGTGCTTGGGGTCCTGAGGTGTTTGTGGGAGCTGGGGGGTGGTTGGTCAAACCCAGGCTTCCCGCATTAAAAACCTCTGCTCTCGGCCCTTTGAACCTTCCCCTGGGCCCAACATCCCAAGCCTTAGACAGGTGCCACCGTTTGGGCTCGTTGCGACAACAGTGCTGTATCTGGGCACTCTTATGCCCATCCCGAGATAAGGCGCCATTGGGGAGTGTCCCACAGCCAGGACCCACCCAAGAACCTCAGCTCTGAGGCTCTGCTGCTCTCTTGTACCTGGCTGGTCAGCGGGGACAGCGAGACCCGGTCACTGCAGCTTCTTCCTGGATCAGAGAGTACACGCTGGTGCTCAGGGGTTACTCCTGGCTCTGCACTCAGGGATCTGTCCTGGTGGGGCTCAGGGGGACCCTATGGGATGCTGGACACCGAACCCGAGTCAGCTGGAAGGCAAACACCCTCCCCTCTCTGGCCGTCCTGGCCTAGCCCTCAAGGGCAGGAAACTCCGGACAGCTGAGTCTTTTACCGCGACAGGGTGGTGGCAGGGGCCCGTCCCAGCCTGCTCACAGCCGTGTCCCCCTGCAGAGTTGTACCAGTTCAGCATCCAGGAATCTGCTCCCATTGGCACGGCCGTGGGGCCGCGTGAAGGCCGAGGACTCGGACGTGGGCGGAACACGGACATGACTTACCTCCTCAAGGAGGAGAGTGGCAGTGGCGGACACGTGTTCAAGGTCACCACGGACAGCGACACGCAGGGAGGCCATCCTCATCGTGCAGAAGGTACCACTGCAGGCGCAGGGGTGGGGGTGTGGAGGGCAGGCGCGGGCAGCACGCGAGATCCAGCAGGGCAGGCTGGGAAAGGCTGCCGCAACATTCTGCAAAGTGCTTTTGTTAAGGCACAGAGAGGGTGTAGCCACCTGCCCCAGGCTGCAGAGCGTGTGATGGGACCTAGCTCTGCGCCCTTCCCACCATTATGTGCCACCTTCACGTCCACACTGGGCTCTTCCAGCTCATCATTCCCTTTACTCCCCTGCTATTAACTGTCCAGCATTATGGTCATTTGTAGCAGTGAGAGAACAGAGGCAGGGAGAGGTCCCCGGCTAGCCCCCTAGGTCTCATGAGGCAAGGCTTGAGTTGGGACTGGAGCTCAGGTGTTGACCCCAGCTCTTTCCCCTTCCTCGTCTGCCCTCCTGGAACCAGAGCACAGCCCGCCTCCCCCCATCCCACCTCCCCCAAAGCTCAGAGTCCAGGGGGGCAGTGGGCAGAGAGATCAGATCAGAGAGGGGAAACTCCTCTTCCAGGATTTGGGCACATGCTTGGTAACTTGACAGCCTGGCACCCTGGGACTGCCCACTGCCTGCCCGCCTGCCTCTGGCGTCTCGTCCCCTGTCCTGGCTATAAAGGACCCCCCCAGCTTTCACCTGCCCCTTCAGGCGAAACTGTATCTCCCTTCCTCCCCAATTCAGCCCGCACCTGTGTTCCTAAATGTCCTCTCGTTCGCCTGGGCTTTGCCTCTGTGGGCACAGAAACACCTCCCCCCCGCAAGCCCCCGTGCGCCCAGTGGGCCCGCTGGATGTCCACCTGGCACTGGGTGGATAGTGATTGGCTTGACGATAGAGAAAGATCCTGGTTTCTCCCAACCCCACCCATGGAAGAATTCAGCATCTGGCACTTAGTGTCCCCCTAGGACACGCCCTGAGCTGTCCCCATGTGCTATATCTCCTTGACTCCTTCGGCCGTGAGACACCCGGGGGCCGCACACCCGTTTCCTAGGAGAAACTTCAGCATCTGCCCTTGGCTGTGTGTCCAACCTTCTGAACAGGGCTGTGGACGCCCGGCCCCAAAATCACTGTCTACAACACGGTGTGACTTCAGGGTTTCCTGTCCATCTGCCCATTCCCAAGGCTGGACGACCCTGCAGAGAGAGGAGCAGCGGCACTGGGGGGCCTCTTAGCCCCACCCCGCCCCTAGACTCCTGCTCGGAACCCGCAGCACTGCCCCTCTGCCCGCCTTGCGCCTCTTCAGGAGTGCCCGTGGGGTCTCTGTGGAGGCTCCCTGCAATATCTATGGCCCCGAGCTCGCCCTTGGCCCCGGCTAGCGTTCTGCAGCCCCTGCCTCTGACACTAGACAGGGGTCCAGGGGAGGTGTCCTACGGCTGCCAGAGGGTCTTGGGGGTTGCTGTGCACAGGCAGATCTCAGCACGCCCCCGGGGAGCGGAGGTACGCCTGCTGTTCTGAAGGGTCATTCCTCCTGATTACCGGGAGCCTGCACACAGCCCTGGCTCATCCGAGGGGCTCATTAGCACTAGCTGACGGGGCATAAGGTGGGGCTTAGCCACATTTCCCGGGGGAGGCTCCACGGGAAGCTCTGCCTGACTTCTCAGGAGCAGGGACGTGACCCTGAGAGTCTCAGCCTGCAGAGACACAGCCGGCCCAGCCCGTCTTTCCTCTCCTGGGCTGGAGGTGAGCGCCGGGTTGGATCCTGGCTCAGGAGCCTGGGGCAGGGGCTCAGCCCCCTGAGGCAGGAAGGAGGATGAGGGGGACCCCGTGTTCTCATCAGTTACTCGAAAACCAGGCAAAGGCCTGGGATAGGACAGCAGGCAAGCGCTTGTTTGGCAAGTGACCCCCAGGGTTCGATCCCGGCTCCCCCATAGGGTCCCCAAGCCTTGCCACAAGTGACCCCTGAGTGCAGAGCCAGGAGTAAGCACTGAACTTGGCCCCCAAACCAAAACAAAACGAGGTAAGTAGATGACTAGTTAAGTGACAGAAATGCCTGCAGACAGTGATGGAGGTGCCACTGGGGACAGCTGAGTGGCCCCAGGCCCGTTCCGGGTTCCCTGGGACTCAGTTTATCCCCTGCGGGGAACGTGTGGGCGGGGCCTCTTACCCTGCTGTGAATTGAGTCCCGCCCATAGCGCCTGGATAGCAGTGCATGGGCGGGGCCTCTGCCATGTGCTTAGCCTAGTCCCGCCCACAGCACCAGGATAGCAGTGAGTGGGGGGGGCCTCTGCACCTGTGCTGAGCCTAGTCCCGCCCACAGCACCAGGATAGCAGTGAGTGGGGGGGGGCCTCTGCCCTGTGCTAAGCCTAGTCCCGCCCACAGCGCCGGATAGCAGTGAATGGGCGGGGTCTCTGCCCTGTGCTGAGCCGAGTCCCGCCCACAGCGCCTGGATAGCAGTGGGTGGGCGGGAGCCTCTGCCCTGCGCTGAGCCTAGTCCCGCCCACAGCACCCGGATAGCAGTGGGTGGGCGGGGCCTCGCCCTGTGCTGAGCCTAGTCCCGCCCACAGCACCCGGATAGCAGTGAATGGGCGGGGCCTCTGCCCCCTTCGCTGAGCGAGTCCCGCCCACAGCCGCTGGGGTGGGCGGGGCCTCTGCCCTGCGCTGAGCCGCGTCCCGCCCACAGCGCCCCGGATAGCGGTGGGTGGGCGGGGCCTCTGCCCTGCGCTGAGCCGCGTCCCGCCCACAGCGCCCGGATAGTGGTGGGTGGGGCGGGGCCTCTGCCCCTGCGCTGAGCGAGTCCGCCCACAGCGCCCGGATAGTGGTGGGTGGGCGGGGCCTCTGCCCTGCGCTGAGCCGCGTCCCGCCCACAGCGCCCGGATAGTGGTGGGTGGGCGGGGCCTCTGCCCTGCGCTGAGCCGCGTCCGCCCACAGCGCCCGGATAGCGGTGGGTGGGCGGGGCCCTCTGCCCTGCGCTGAGCCTAGTCCCGCCCACAGCGCCTGGATTTCGAGTCCCAGCCCGTGCACACTGTGGTCCTCGAGGCGCTCAACAAGTTCGTGGAGCCGCGCTTCTCGACCTGGGCACCTTCCGCGACCAGGCCATCGTGCGGCGTGGCCGTGACCGACGTGGACGAGCCCCCCGAGTTCGGCCACCCTCCGGCCTCCTGGAGGTGCAGGGAGGGCCGCGCGAGTGTGGCTCCCTGGTCGGCGTGGTGACGGCGCTGGGACCCCCGACGCCGCCAACCGGCCCGTCGGTGAGACCCCCTCGGGGCCACGCCTGCTGCCCGCTGTCCCCCACCGCCCCTTGCGCGCACAGACTGGGCAGAGGGGGGGGCGGGACAGGAGGGGTCTGGATTCAGATGGGAGAGAAAGAGGCGGAGCCAAAGGGGATTGTGAGAGACATGGGGACCAGGGGTGGGCTGGGCGACGGGGGGAGGGTTCTGGAGTGGGGTGTGGTGGGGGATGCTGAGGTGGTCTGGGGGTGGCTGGGGCGGAGGAGACAGCCTGGCCATCTCAGCTCTCCACTGGGCGCCCACTCCTGTGGCCTGCACTGAAAACCAGGAATTGGGGGCTCCTTCCACCTCGCCGCACCCCACCCCTGATTCCTCTTGTGGGGAAGGGGCGCAGTCCTCACCTGGCCGTCTCTGCTCTGGCCTCCAGCTGAAATCTGTAATCTATGATCAGTGTGTTGTCTATAACCAACCTGCAATCTCTCGTCTCTAAACAACCTATAGGCCAAGGTCCATAATCCGTTTGTAGGCTATCATCTTTCTATGGTCTATAATCAATCTACAGTTTGTAACCATCTATAGCCAATAATCAGTTGATAGTCAATAATCAAGCTATAGTCTATGATCAGTCTATAGGCTATAATTGACCTATGATCTGTAGTCTATAATCAGTTTATAGGCGACCATCATCCTCTAGTCTATAATCAATCATCTGTAGTCAATAATCAGTTGATAATCTACAGTCCAGCTATAGTCTATATCCAACCTATAGACCACTCTATAGGCTGTAATCCACCTATGAGCTATAGTCTAGGATCAGTCGATAATATATAACCAATCTATCATCCAAGCCACACTTTCGCCAGCCAGGGGTGACTCAGAGCATGGCCTCGTGTCCAGGCCCTCTGGAGGCTCCTGCAGGCCAGGACATCAAAGGTCCTTGTGGCCACTGTGCCCATCCCGTGAGTGACCTATGTGTCCCCTTCTCTCCACCAGCCTCACTGGCTCCTTGCAAGGCTCCTCACAGGCTCTGTCCTGTCCCTGGGCTTTGCTGCCGCCACCCTCAGCCAGGGTTCCCTGTCCCCTCCTGGTCATCCCTGTCCCTCCTGGTCTTCCCCTGTCCCCTCCTGGATCTTCCCTGTCCCCTCCTGGGTCATCCCTGTCCCCTCCTGGTCTTCCCTGTCCCCTCCTGGGTCATCCCTGTCCCCTCCTGGTCTTCCCTGTCCCCCTCCTGGTCATCCCTGTCCCCTCCTGGTCTTCCCCTGTCCCCTCCTGATCTTCCCTGTCCCCTGCTGGGACTTCCCTTTGCTATTTCCACCTGTCGTGGTCAGCACCAGCTTCTGGCTCTTTCCTGCAGGACTCCCTCTAAGCCAGGGTCCCTGTGGACAGCGCTCAGTGCTGAAGGCTCACCCCTGTATCCTCCAACCCCGTGCGTTTGGGGGACACTCTAGGAGGGGAGAGGGAAGACAAAGACCCAGAGGCAGAGGCAGAGACACACCGAGAGGCACATCACAGTCAGAGGGGCCTGATGCACCAGAGAGAAGTGGGGGAGAGGCTGGAGCAGGCGGGGCCCGTGGGTATATGATGAAGAGAGAAAGGAGGAGGGGTAGGGGCAGAAACCACCCAGCACTGACCGGCAGGGTCAGGAGGGGGCAGCCCTGGGGGCTCCCTGCTTTCCTCTGACCCCAGTGAACTGGGTGAAGACCCCAAAGGATGTAACCAGCTGCCTCTGTCCCAGGCTGTGTGGACACTGGGAACCACTGGACCTCTGGGAGGACACTGGGCCGCCGCCCTTAGAGGGGCAGACAGGCAGTGTGGGGAGTGGACAGGCCTGTGGAGGGGACGTCCACAAACCCAGGAGGCCAGGCTGCCCCTCCTCGCTCAGCCCACTGCCCCCCAGTGCCTCTGGACCCCTCCTTGCCTCTGGCTGGGCCCCAGCTTTGGCAGGGAAACTGAGGCTGGGCAAGAAGGCGGCTTCCCTGGGCTTGTGCTGGAGCATCTGGGCTGAAGGAGTCCTTGTGTGGACGCCCCTGTCCGCCCGCCCCTCTCAGTGCCTGTGCCTCCAGCCTCCCCCCCCACCCCCGCGCCTCTCTTCTCGGCTTTTATCTGCACAGAAAGGGCCAACTTTGAAACCCGCTTCTCACCTCCTTTCATCTCTCTTTACTGGCCCCTTCCCCTGGGGCTCTTCAGATATGAGGGGCAGAAGCTGGATCCAGTTTAACACCACAAACATGCCCCTCCCTCCTGCCACCCAGAGCCAGGCCGAGACCCACGACTCCGCCAAGGGCAGAGGGAGGAGGGGGAGATAGAAAAACGGCTTCATAGCCCCCCAACCCCCACCGCTGCCCGGAGCCTTGTGTCACCCAGCTGCTGAGTTGTCAGGGTCTGGACCTCAGCAGCCGTCACGCCTGCCACTGTGTCCCTGGGCGGAGGGCGGCAGAGGATAGGGGTGGTGAGACAGGGTCCCTGCCCCCAGAGTTCACCTCTTGATCCCCTGTTGTCCAGCGGGTACCAGTCACAGCATGGTTAGAGGCGAGCACTGCTGTGGAGAGCCGGGAGGGAAATAGGGAAGGGCCGAGCGGAGACAGAGCACGGAGGTGACGGCACTTGCCTTGCATGGCTGACCCTGACTCAGTGCCCAGCACCTTATAAGGTCCCCTAACAGGACAGATCCCTGAGCACAGGAACCCACAGCAGAGATGCAGAGGCCCTTCTGATGGTGTGGTCCGGCGGGGACAGCTGAGCAGAGACCCGGAGGCAGACAGTCAGCAATGCAAAGAGCATTCCAGGGAGCCGGGTCAGCAAGTGCAAGGTCCTGGGGCAGGCACTGGGCCTGGGCGGGGTGGGGGAGAGTGTCTGTTCTGCCGCAGGCACGGGGGAGGGTAGTGGCGGGCGTGCGGCTCCTCCTAGCCCTTCCTCCCTTTCAGGGGCGTGGAAGGTGCCTCATCCTGTTGCATTTGCCCTGAAGAGGCATTGAACTCATTCTGCAATACCGACGGGGCTGAGGGCTAGAGCTGTAGTACAGCAGGATGGCATTTGCCTTGCACGCAGCCAACCTGGGTTCGATTCCCAGCATCCCGTAGGATATCCCTGAGCCCTGCCAGGAGTAGTAATTCCTAGCACAGAGCCAGGAATCAGGCCTGAGCATCGCTGGGTTTGGCCTAATAAACGGAAGACTCTGAGGGTCAGAGAGGAAGGGAGGAGTACAGTGGCCCCGTGACTGCCCACAGTCCAGCCTCTTCGCTCTCTCTCTCTCTCTCTGGCCGAGGGGTCCCCAGTCCTGCCTGGTTGGCACCCCAAAGGGACGTGGGGAGGATCTGAGCCTGTGTGTGCGCTTGAATGGGGTCAGGACGCAGAAGAACAGAGGGCAAAGGGCGAAGGTCCCAGTGAGGAGCAGGCACGGGCCACAGCAGAGGGCGAGGGGAGCAGAGACCCGCGACGCGAGCCAGGAGCCGCCATCCTTGCTGCAACCGGGAGACCAGCAGGGTGGTCTCGTATCCGGGCCGTGGGACCCTGGCCCGTGCAGTCGAGGGGCAGGACTGGGGCGGGGACCTTCTCCCACTCCCGCCCAGCCTCAGTCTTCGCAGCCCAGAAATGGGTATCAGGAGAGCCCCTGGCTTGAACTTGGTAGTAAGTGGCAATGGTGCAGCAGCTTCTGTGCTTGGTGCTCCCGGGGCAGGGGTGGGGTGGGTGGGGACTAGGTGCTGGTCGCAGAGCAGACCTGCGGAAGCGGGCATCAGCATTTTCCTCGGTCTCAAGCCCCTGTTTCTGCTTTTTTTCTGCCCTTGGTGCTATCCACACCTCATCTCCCCTCACCCAGAGGGATCTTGGCATTCAGGGAATGGGGGAAGGGAACAGAGAGGAATCCCGGTGGGCAGCCTGGTGGGGGCTGCCATCCTTCAGCTGGCGCCGGGGGAGCCGCCACCTCCGGCTTTATGATGCCCGTGTGAGCCGTAGATGTGCAGATTTACGGGAGAGCCTCACGCTTTTGCTCGCTGCTCCTCCTTGCCGCAGCTCAACAATAGCAGCATTGAGCAGGGGCCCCGTGGCAGGGGTGCCCTGCACGTATACTTGGCTGCCCGTAAGAGTGTGCTAAGACCCAGGCCTGTGGGCAGACGGGATCTAAGCACCCCAACCCTTGGGTCAGCACCAGGCGTCCAGCTTCTCTGAGCCTCGGTTTCCTCATCTGCAAAATGAGGGTGAAGACAGACCCTGGCACCCAGGCATGCAACGCCCTCCCCGCCCGCCCAGCACCATCCTGCCTGGCAGACCAAAGTAGGAGCTAATCCAAAGCCAGGCGGCAGCTGCCCGGTGCTATTCTGGGCCTGCTAGTACCTTCCCCATCTCACGAGCACGCTGGGAATTCTTGCTCTGATTCTTGTTATTCTTGGTCTCCCGTCTACTTTGGAGAACAGAGAGCTGGAGTCACTTGCCCGAGGTCACACAGCAAGATTTCAAACCTAGGCAGATGGGCACCGGGTCTGCACACACACTCGCGCACGCACACGCGCATCCTCACACTAGCCGAAGCGTCTCCACGCTCTCACCCTCTCCCCTCCCCTCCCAATGCTGGCTGACCCTGTCGGTGAGGAGCAGGGCGAGCTGGAGCCAGCAGCACACTCCAGAGCTCCTGAGACATGGCCGGCCGGATCCCGGCTCCGGGACCTCCTGTGTACCAGACATTTCTGAATAATAACGAGCATTCTCCACTTCTTCCTCCTGGACTAATTTTCCTAGAATTTGGCTAAGCACCTTATCCCCCCAGCTAGACATTTAATCCTCCCCAACAGCTCGCTGGTAGATCAGGTCTCCATTATGCTGCAAATTAAAGCTCAGAGATGGAGCTACCTGGAGGTGGGGCGTCAGCATGAATCTGGATCTAGACGCGGACCTGCTGCTGGTGACTTTTCCAAGAGCAGCGAACCACCCTCCCTCCCGCCCTCCCCCTCTCACGTCCACACTCCTCCACGCACATATTCAAGTCAGACACCCGCTTCCCACCCACAACAGATCAGACACACACACAACTCAGGCTCCTCCACGCAAGGGTGCCCATCTCTCTGGGCCCCCAGAGCTTGCCAGACCACGTGACCCTTCCGCTCATCCATTCCACTGGCCCGCTGGAATCAAGCCACCTGCGCTCTGCCAGCCTCAGTGACCTGCAGCCCAGCCTTTAGCTGGCTAATGGCCCCCTCCCCCATCATGGCCTTGGGGACAGCTGCAGCCACTTAGATTCAAGCCCCGCTTCCCCTCCTGAAGGGAACAAAAGCAAAAACCCAGGAGGAGGAGCCGAGCGGAGAGAGGCAGGAGGCGGGTTGGCAGCGCCCACAGCCAGCCCTGCTTTGAGCCCGCCTGAGCCAGCGTGGGGCCCCCACAGCCCTCCCGGACTCTGTCCTCCGCCTGTCAAAGTGGGAGACCCCCACCGCACCTTCCCCGTGACTCCGCACCCCACATCTGGTCGTTCCTCTTGTGCAAGCAGACATCTGATGGGGCCCCTGGGAGCTAGGACCCCGCTTCCTTGCATAGCTCTGCTGGGTGTTTGAACACCCAGAGAGCTCCGGCAGACGGTCAGTGCTGGCCCGAGATGCATTTAGGTGCTGAGGAAAAATGCTTCCTTCTCTTGAGAAGAGACTGCCTCCCCCATCACCACCATGGCCCCCTTTCAGCCCAGCACCTTTGTGCAGGCTGCAACCTGCACAACCTAACTTGGCCACCTGAGCTCCGCAAATGCCTGCTCTGACCCTCAGGGTCTTCTCCAGCAAAGGGAATTGGGGGAACTCAGTCAGCCTGGCCGGATGCCCGACAGGCACCTCCTCTGAGCTGCTTGCCAGTCCAGGAGCGTGGGGACGCCTGGAGAGAGGCCAGAGGAGGCAGTGGCCCCAGTGGGCAGGCTGGGGCGTAAGGGTCACCCGCCCAGCTTGTCATCGGCAACTCCCACACACGTTTGCCCACTCGGAGGCCCTGGCAGGGAGGCAGCTAGGAGGGTGTGGACTTGGCGGCCTAGAGACAGGAAAGGGCCCGGGCTGGACACTTGAAGGCCAGGGGGGACGCTTCCACAGGCTGGCACCAGACCCACAGTGTGCAAGAATGAGCCACACTGGCCCAGGCAGCTGAAACTCCCTGTAGTGCAGCGGGTGAGTCACCCCTTCGCAGGCCAGTCTGTGGGGACGGGGGACCCCGACCTATCTGGTCACACAGTGGGTCCAGGGGTCACATGGAGCCCAAGGAGGTTGGCAAGGCCTCCACAGCCCCGCTGAAAGGTCACCCAGACTTCGGGCCCCCAACAGGGGGCGTTAGTGATGTCCTCTCCCGCGGCCTCAAGTCTCCCTTCCGGGAGGTGGGGCGCGGGCCCCTTTCCTGCTCCTCGGGAGTGGCGTGTTCTGCCCCGAGCTGCTTCTCCCACTCCTTTGTCTCCACGCACAATGGGCCTTGCCTGGCATGGGAGGCTCCGAGGGGCCCCGCGGCCGGCAGGAGCCCCCGCCCCTCGTTATCAACGTGGGAAGCAGCGGCTGGAGCTGGCGGGGCCTCTCTGGGCTGCTGCCGCCGAGACATGTGTCGGACACGGGCCTTTCAGGGCTGGAGCGGCCGCTACAAAGGCCTGGGGAGCGGGCGGAACAAAGGGCCTTTCACCAGGCAGCTGAAAAGCGAAGATTAGCTCGGCGCACTGCGCAGGCCAGGAGGGACGGCGGCTACCCCCCAGCCAGGCTGATTCGCAAGGCCTGAGCTCACCCTGCACCCCCAGCATCCGAGAGGCCCCCTCCATGTCCTTCTGCTGGCTCAAACCCGCCCCTGCCCCCTGTCCACACCAAGCTCTGAATTCTGACTCACCGTCTTCCCAGTTCAAACCATCTGGTACCACTGACAGCGCTTCTGGGGGATGGTCACTGGCCCACCCCATACATAGTGTCTGTGCCCCCAGCCCCGGTGACAGTCCTGTGCCCTCCTCAAACCTGCTGCCAGGCTTGCCTCATGGGGGAACCCAGGACTGGTGCATCAGTAATGTCCACTCTCTGCCAGGCACTGTCCCTTACCTCCAGGCCTCAGGATAACCCCGTTGCTGGGAAACTGGGGCTCTGAAAGGTTGAATTGCCCATGTTGTGAGCAGCTACCGGGTGCCACTGAAGCGCCAACCTGCCTCATCGGGGCTCCTGGCCCTGGAGGGGCTGCTGGGCCCCAGGGGGTCTCTGGGGGTGGTATAGCGACATAGCACACAGGTCACCTGGGGCCCCCAGTCAGCCCTGCCCTGCCTCCCTCGCAGGTACGCCATTGACCGTGACTCCGACGTGGACCAGGTCTCCGATATCGACGCGAGACACAGGTGCCATCGTGACGGGCAAGGGGCTGGACCGGGAAACGGCCGGCACAACATCACAGTGCTGGCCATGGAGGCAGGTGAGGCGGGCCACGGAGGGGCAGAGAGGGCTGGTGTCCGGGGACTGAGATCTCCCTGCGCGTTTATTGAGCAGCTGTTTACAGCAGAGCCGCCTTCTGGAGGCTGAAGGGAGGGGGAGGGTGGGGCCATTAGCAACCAGAGAGAGACGCGGGCAGTATGTCCAGTGATGCTTCTGGAGATGTGTCCGGTGACGCACGTGCAGTTTGCGGGGCACCCGTGGCGTGTCAGGGGACCATGCAGGATGTCAGGGGCCATCGCGGTATGTTGGGGGTCACGTAGGTATGTTGGATTGTGCAGTATGTTGGGAGTGTAGTGTGTTGGGGACAGTGTATACCACACACAGGGGAAAGTGTAGTGTGTCGGGGACTGTGGGTCTGTCAGGGGACAGTGTAGTGTGTCGGGGGACTGTGGGGTATGTCGGGGGACCAGGCCCTGTGTCTGATGATTGCTGAGCTCCTGAGAAGGCAGGACCAGAGGGCCCTGGGAGAAGGGGAAGCAGGAACCAGGGCCTGGACTCAGGGCAAAGCCTCCCAGGCCGTGTGGACCGTGATGGTCAGCAGAGGGACCTGTGTGCCCTGGGTGGGGAGGCTTGTCAACGGGGTGGAGTCCTGGAGTGAATGTCCAGTGAGATGGGGTGTTGGGGCAGGGGAGGGAGGGGACAGAGGTGGGACAGCGCCTAGGAACAAGCCAGAGCAAGGCGGCAACAGGGCTGGCTGGGGTGGCCTGCAGGTGAGTGATGACACCGGGGACTTGGCCCAAATGCTGGGAACAGCGTGTGTGTGCGTGCATGCAGGTGCGTGTGTGCGGTGTGGTGCATGCAGGTGCGTGTGTGCGTGTGGCGTGCATACGGATGCTGGCGTGTGCAAGTGAGTGGCGTGCATGCAGGTGTGTGTGTGAGCGTGCATGCAGGTGCGTAGTGTGAGCATGCATGCAGGTGCGTAAAGTGCGTGTGGCGTGCATGCAGGTGTGCGCGTGTGTGTGGCGTGCATGCAGGTGCGTGTGTGCGTATGAGCGTGCATGCAGGTGTGTGTGTGGCGTGCATGCAGGTGCGCGGGTGTGTGAGCGTGCATGCAGGTGCATGTGTGAGCGTGCATGCAGGTGCGTGTGTGAGCATGCATGCAGGTGTGTGAGCGTGCATGCAGGTGTGTGTGTGGCGTGCATACAGGTGTGTGTGTGCATGTGTGAGCGTGCATGCAGGTGCGTGGTGTGCGTGTGTGTGTGGTCCCTGTATGGATAGCTGCGCCGTATGTGAGCATTGAGGTGCATGTCGCAAGTATGATACCTGGTGCACACGCATGCGTAGTGTGCGTACGCATAGTGCAAGTGTGTGTGAACGTGTCTGTGTGTAGTGTGTATCGTTCATATGAGTGCTGGTGTGTGCAGATTGTGGGATACATGTGTGCCCCATGCTGTGTGTGCATACGCTGTGTATGTGTGTCACACACATGTGCAGGTGTGGGTTCATATGTGCTTGTGTGGTGTTTGTGTGTGTGGTGTGTGTGCACGTGTGCTGTAATGCGTCCGGGTGTGTGTGCATTCACGTGTGCACACTTGTGCCAGACAGGCGGGTGCAGCTTGTGAATGTGACCTGAGAGAGAAAGGGGGCACCCTGAGAGCGGCATGGAGGTGAGCTCTGAGCAGACTCCGGAGCATCGGGAGGGGGCTTCCCAGGGCTCCTGGGCACTTCCACGGCCGCAGGCTGCGCTCGGACCCGCCTTCAGCCTTCAGCCTGCGGAAGCCGTGGTGGCAGCAGGGAGCCCCCCAGAGCCCCCCTGCGCCTCGGGCAGCCGCCCACCTCGGCACACTTGGGCCCCAGCCTTCCCTCAGCCCTCCGGCCAGCCTCCGCCTCTCCCCGGCCAGCGCCCTCCCACTCTGCTGCCCACCTCCAGGTCTGGCCAAGGAAGTCCCCAGGCTGAAGTTCCCTTCCTCTCTTTCAACTTCGCTTTAAAAGAAAATACAAAGCTGGCTCAGACCGCAGAGCCTGCTGTTCCCAAGCCTTTGAATCCACTCCTCCACCGCATGAAAGGCAGATAACAAAGGTGGCTGGAGAGGAAGTGGCGGCCAGACTCGAGGGAAGAGTGCTCCCCCTCCTCACTCCCTCGTCCTGCTCCGGGTGCAGCCGCGGACCGGCCCTGCTGCCGGGCACCGCCTGTCTCCTCTGCCCGCCGCTCCATCCCCCCCTCCCCACCGCCTGCGTCCCACCTCTCAGGCTAGGCAGAATGTGTCCACGCAGAGGGTCACGGAGCAGCAGGAAGAGAGAGAGAGGAGAGCAGGAGGTCCCTCATGTGTCCACCGAGGTACAACCCAGCCGCAGTGTGACGGGGGAATTTAAGCGTGGAGGGTTCAATTTTATTTTATATTTATTTATTCGTGCTTTATGGGTCACACCTGGTGGTGCTCAGGGGTTACTCCTGGCTCTGCACTCAGGAATTACTCCTGGCGGTGCTTGGGGTCCATATGAGATGCTGGGGTTCGAACCTGGGTCAGCCGTGTGCAAGGCCAATGCTCTCTCCGCTGTGCTATCGCTCCAGCCCCACCTGAAGGGTTCAGACATTCGCCTGCTGTTGGCCCTGGCTCTGCCACGGCGCTGGCCTCCCTTTTTCCTTGCCTTGGGGAAGGAGACGGTGTCTGGGAGGCTGGTTGGGGGGGCTAGAGACCCCCTTCCTCGCTGCAGTCAGGGCCCCATCCTGCCTACACCCGTAAGGGTCCCCGGGACACAAGGGGCCCGTCCCGCCGCATGGGAAGACCTGGTGTGACCAGGCGCTTGGTTATACCTGTTGGTCCTGACCCTACAGCGGACTTCAGCTCCTTCTTGGCCAGCCCGCGTCGTGGTAGGCCCGGGCGCCCCCAGCAGGCCTCGATTCCGCCTGTCTGCAGTGTTAGAGCAGCTTGTCACAAGCTTCCGGCCCCATCAGCCTGGCTCCAGAGCATCCCTCAGGCCTGTCTAGCCCAGCCCCCCCACCGCCCGGCTCCACCTCTCCGTGCTGAACGCAGAGCACGAGACCCCACTTTACACTTCACAGAAGAGGAGACAAGTTCAGGGAGGAGCCCGCGGCGGCCCCCGAGGTCCCAGGGCAATTGCTGGTAGATTCAGGTCTGGAGCCCGAGCTCCTGCCTGCCTCCAGCCCGAGACCACCCCCTACCCCCCAACAATGCCAGTGGGGCCCTGAAGCCTGCCAGCCCTCCGCTGCTGGGCTTCCACATGGACGGGGAGGGGTCCCCGCCACAGCCCCGCCCACCCCAGGTGCAACAAATGTGAAGTGACAAGAATCAGAGGGGGATATTTATACACAGTGGCAGCGCTTGGCACCCTCGGAGCACGGAGCCCCTGGCCGGGGCCGCCTGTCAGCCCCGATTACCTCAAAGGCTCCCGGCCACTTAGTATGCCGGCTCCCTGCGCCCGAACTTCTGAGTCATCCATTCTGCCCAACTCACGCGCCCGCCACTGACATTATCTTTAACGTTTTGTAATCATGAAATATTAATGACCAATATTGAATTTAAAGTACAATTTGTGTCTGAATCCCGCAGTGGAAAGGGCAGTTGTAAAGGGACAGTCTTTAAAGAGGAGGGTAGCGGTGGGAGGTTTGGATGGGCGGGGTGGGACGACTTGAAATGGCTGTCCTGGGGAGGGGGTGCCGAGGGCCTGGCCTCAGCACCATCAGGCCCTGAACCAGCGGTAGCACTGCCTGGCAAGCAAGAGTTAACCAACTGCGCCAGGCCCCCAGACTGATGGCACCCCGCTTTTTTCCTGATAACAGATCAGGCGTCATGATTTCCAGATGCATCTTGGCAGTCTTGACTCAGGGCATTTATCCCTTTGCCCTGAGGGCAGGGCTGGTGTCGGCGTCCTCGAGGGACCCGGTGGCCGGGCCAGCCCAGGATCCCCAGTTTGAGAAGCAGCCGTGGGGTGGCAGCTGGGTGCACCGATCCCTGTGGCCGTGGGTAGCCAGAGTGGGCGAACAGTCACTGTGCTGCTCCCAGCGGCTGCTCTCGCCCCTGGGGAAGGTCCCCAGCCCGCCCAGCCTGCTTTAGAGTGAGCGCAGCCTGGGTGGGAGGCGAGGGGTCCAGGTCCCCTGCAGGGCTCCCGGCATGCGCTCTGGGTCTGGCAGGCAGAGCTAGAATCCCAGGCCAGGGGCCATCAGAGATGGGCATTCCAGCAACCCGCCTGCCGACCTGCGGGCAGTCAGCCCAGAAAGAAGAGAGGCTTGTCCGTCGGGGTCGGGGGTTGGGCTGAGGCAGGCGGAGGAGAGGAGAGTGAGGGGTGGGAGAGAGTGAGGGGCGGGAGAGAGTGAGGGGGGGGAGAGAGTGAGGGGAGGAGTGAGTGAGGGGAGGGAGGGAGTGAGGGGGCGGGAGAGAGTGAGGGGCAGAGGGAGTGAGGGGCGGGAGGGAGTGAGGGGCGGGAGGGAGTGAGGGGCAGGAGAGAGAGAGGGGGGGGGGAGAGAGAGAGGGAGGGGAGGGAGTGAGGGGCGGGAGGGAGTGAGGGGGGGGAGGGAGTGAGGGGCGGGAGGGAGTGAGGGGCGGGAGAGAGTGAGGGGGTGGGAGGGAGTGAGGGCGGGAGAGAGTGAGGGGCGGGGAGGGAGTGAGGGGCGGAGAGAGAGAGGGGCGGGGGGAGTGAGGGCGGGAGGGGAGTGAGGGGCGGGAGAGAGTGAGGGGCGGGAGAGAGAGGGAGTGAGTGAGGGGCGGGAGGGAGTGAGGGGCGGGAGGGAGGGGAGGCGGGAGGGAGGGAGGGGGCGGGAGGGAGTGAGGGGCGGGAGAGAGAGGGGGAGAGAGTGAGGGCGGGAGGGAGTGAGGGGCGGGAGAGAGTGAGGGCGGGAGGGAGTGAGGGGCGGGAGGGAGTGAGGGGCAGGAGAGAGGGGGGGAGGGAGGGGAGGGGCGGGAGGGTCCCAAGGGCTCAGAGGATTCTCCATCCCACCCCGGGGCTGCTCTCAGCCCACCTCTTACCTGCCCCTTCCCCTCTCTCTGGCAGTAACTGGCCTGGGGTCAGGGTGCCGCAGACACAGTGCTCACGCTAGCGCTCCCAGGCATACATTCTGGTGCTCACGCCCTCAGCTGGTGCTCACGCCCTCAGTGCTCAGTCCTTACCTGGTGCTCACACCCTCAGTGCTCACATCCTTACCTGGTGCTCACGCCCTCAGTGCTCTCACGCCCTTACCTGGTGCTCACTTCTCAGTGCTCACGCCCTTACCTGGTGCTCACGCCCCTCAGTGCTCACTTCCTTACCTGGTGCTCACTTCTCAGTGCTCACCAGTACCTGGTGCTCACGTCCTTACCTGGTGCTCACGCCCTCAGCTGGTGCTCACACCCTCAGTGCTCAGTCCTTACCTGGTGCTCACGCCCTCAGTGCTCACGCCCTTACCTGGTGCTCACCTCTCAGTGCTCACCAGTACCTGGTGCTCACGTCCTTACCTGGTGCTCACGCCCTCCAGTGCTCACACCCTTACCTGGTGCTCACGCCCTCAGTGCTCACCAGTACCTCGTGCTCATACCCTCAGTGCTCACGCCCTCAGCTGGTGCTCACGCCCTTACCTGGTGCTCATGCCCCTCAGTGCTCACGCCCTTACCTGGTGCTCACGCCCTTACTTGCTGCTCACGCCCTCAGTGCTCATGCCCTTACCTGGAGCTCACGCCCTCAGCCCCTGCTAGTGCCCCTTAAGCCTGTTTGCTGGAGGTTGAACGTGCTAGTGCATGTTCCCGAGGGGTCCCACCCGGGCTGTGAGCTTGCAGTGCTCCCTGGCGCCTCAGAGCTGTGCTCACAGTGCTCCCCAGCTCCCGCAGCTGCTGCGTGCTCTTGCATTAGTGACTCGCTCGCACCCCTGGCTCCAGAGCTCCCCCTCTCTGCTGTGGCACAGGAAGGGATCCGGACAGCAGAGCTCTGAGGGGTGCTCGTGTCTGTGGGGGGCCGCAGGCTCCAGCTCGTGTCCGGGCCACTGTGCTGTGACGTGACTTGTTGCCCCCGCCCCTGGGTTGGGATCTGCTTCACTGAGGCTCTGCCACCAACCCCAGGAGGACACAGATAGGCAGGAGTGAGGGAAGCATGGAATGGATGCAGGCTTGGGTGCGGGGAGGCTCCGCCAAACAGCTGGGAAGGGACTAAGGACTGAGGGAAAGGGGGTGGGTGTGGCTGGCAGAAAGAGGCGGAGTCTGGGTCCACCCAAGAGCGAGAAGGCGGGGCCTGAGGCGGGGCCTGAGAGGGCAGGGCTGAGGTGGGGCCTCAAAAGGCGGGCCTGAGGCGGGGCTGAGGCGGGGCTAGGCGGGGCTGAGGCGGGCTAGGGCGGGGCTGAGGCGGGCTAGGGCGGGGCTGAGGCGGGGCCTGAGGGCGGGGCGGCGGGGCTAGGGCGGGGCTGAGGCGGGGCCTGAGGCAGGGCTGAGCCTGGGTTTGAGACTGGGCCCAGGCTGTTGGGGAAGTTGGGGTGGCTGAAGCTGGCTGGGTCCAGTGAGCCACTGGGCTGCCTGGGCTGGCTGAACTGGCTGAGACTGGCTGGGTTGACTGGGTCAAGGCTGAACTGGCCGCCACATGGAACAACCCATGGAGCTGACCTCCGGGAGGGCGGTTGGCCGAGTCCAACATTGCTCCAAGGGTTCGCTCACGCGTGCGGGGAGGGGTCATGCTGGCCGCACTTGGAGCGGGGATTTGGGCTCCTCCGCCCCTTTCCTCCACCTCCACGCCAGCTACCCGTGGCCACGCGACAGTCTTAGATAGTACTGGACGTTAGGACCAGGTCCTTCCCAGGATCTTTCCCATTTATGCACTCTATACAGTTCTAGGCAGGTGCTAGCTCTGGTCATCCCAGTGAGCCTAGCAAGAAGCCAGAGGAACCCCCACACCATGAGGTCAGTCATTCTCAACATCCGGACTCCACAGCTCCTCAGAGCTCCACCCAAGAGAAAACCTGATCTTTTCCCTGTTGAGTTTCATCAGTAAATGCCGAGATGAGAGCCTTCTACTGAGAGTATACCACCTGCCCGGCAGAGCCTGGCAAGCTACCCGCATTTTATTTACTTGTTATGCCAAAAACTAGTAACCGTTATGGACCTCAGTTCCATGACCTGGAGGAATGGTTTGAGGCTTTTCCTGTTCCTGGAGCAAGCAGATGCCCCTGGGCTACACTTGCTTGCAACAGGACGTATGGAAGATGCTACTGGTGCCCGCTCGAGCAAATCGATGAACAAGACAAGTGATACAAGTGAAGTGAAGTCTGAACTGACTCGACTGAGGCTGGGCTGAGCTGCGCTGACCAGGAAGGCTGGGCTGACTGGGCTAATGGCTGACTTGCAGCCGCTCCTGGGCCGAGCTGAAGGCCCAGCGTGTCCTGGAGCGACATGGCCTGCAGGGCTCCGAGCAGAACAGGGCCACCGTCACCTGGGCACTCCCGCAGTCAGTCCTCACAGGGGCGAGGACCGGCCGAGGGCAGGCAGGCGGGCCGCGTCTGCTGAGGGGCAGCGTTGGGATGGGGAAGGTGCCCCACACACGGAGGGGCGCTCATGGCCTCGCATGGGAGGGGCTGTCCCGTCACCATACCAGCAAGTCCAGCTCAGGCTTCCAGACCTCCAGGGCCAGCCAAGCACCTAACAGGCACCCCAGGGCAGTGTCCACAGAGGCTCGGCGTGCCCAAGCCCAGAACATGGGCACCAGACGGGTCCTCAGAGGAAAACGTTCTCTCCCACCGGGCTGCCTCCCTCCTCCGGGAGCAGAGAACACCGCAGCGGAAGCTGAGCAGGTCAGTGTCCCGCGAGGTGTGGCCACCGTCCCTCTCTGCTGGTGGTGAGGAGCACCACTCCCCCACAGCCCGCCTGCTCCTCCAGGGAGCACCCCACCTGTGAAGCCCTGCCACTGTGCCGCCTGCCTGTCTTGGCGCCTGGTAACTGCAGTGATACATCACCCCTGCCCAGCTGGCCAGCGCTAATCAGAGCCCGCTGTGCGATGCCGCTTCATCCCCCGGGAGCAGCCATGGGGGCTGGGGGGGGGCGTGGAGAAGAGAGTCTCAGCTCTGCACCCCCCCACCCCAGCGCTGAGACTGTGTGGGCGGGAGCTGTGTCCCTGCAAACCCCACCCCACTCCGCAGGCTCCGCTCTCTCCCGCCTCAGCTGAGAACTTCCCGAATCCAGCTCCATTTGCAAGGGGGTCAGCAACCCATAGCCAGACCCCCGCCTTCCTGCAGGGGGCAGCCCCCAGACCAGAACTTTCCAGAAGGTAGAGGTCAGGGATTCCCTACAGTGGAATTGCCCCTGGGGAAATCCAGGCCCCCACACACACACCACCCTATGCTCCACACCGCCCTCCGGCTGGGCAGGGAAGTGAACATGGAGGGGAAGGCGTGTCTGGTGTGGATGCCCAGGAGCAAGTTAAAGATGGTCGTCAGGAGAGGTCCCCTAAAAGGATGCTTGGGCCGAGATGGGAAGGAGGGAATGGAGCAGATTTGGAGCAGAGATTCGGGGAAAGAAGGGAGGGACAAAGCCAGGGAGGGCAGTCAAGGAGCGCTTCCCGGAGGAAGCGCGCGTTCCTTAGGGGCCGTGACCTCCAGGAAGATGCTGGCAGCTAAGAGAGGATCAGAGAGGCAAGACGGGGGCTTGGAACCAGGCCCAGGCTTGAGGCTGTTCCCTTGGAGACCCTGGGCACATTCTCTGCAGTCTCTGAGCTGGTTTCCTCCTCCGCAGAGGGTCGCTCAGACATAGTCGCTGCATCCCCTTGGGAAATGGGAAATGACATCCTCACTCACACACACACACACACACACACACACACACACACGCATGCACGTGCGCGCACACACATTCCCGGGGTTCCCGGGGTCTCCAGACCAGGCCTTCTTATCTTTCCCCTGATCCCCAAAGTTGGCACCGTTTGGTCCCAGAGCCAGGAGAGAAATTGTCAGGGCCGAGGGTCTTCGTTGGAGGGAGCCAGTGGCTTCCCACCTCCTCTCTGTCACCCCCCAAATCTCTGCTCAGGCCACTCCAGCTCCGTCCCCGTTATGTCCCAATGGGATCTCAATCGAAAGGTCACTTCCTCCAGGGGAGCCTGAGGTACCCCCTCCCCTGCCCAGCATCCCCACTCCTGAACTTCCCTCAGATTGCATCCCAGCGGGCAGTCATTAATACCTGTCCCCGTATGAGACCGATGGCCCCGGGGGTGCGTGCGCTCCACTGTGTCCTTGGCTCGCAGGAGGCCATCCAGCCAGATCATCTGTCAAGACCGGAAGTGCCCGTTTCTCATGCCTCCGTCAAAGCCCATGTCTCAGAGACGGCCCCAAGGAGATGTGAAACGTGCTCTGAGCAACCAGTCACAGACCAGGGTCCCTCTGCACTGCCCGGCCCCTGGCGACCCCAGGCCTCACTCCCTCTTCCCGGATGCAGGGCAAGCCGGGGAAGGAGCAACAGGCCGGCGCACACTCGCTTTCATTTCAGGAGCAGGGAAGGCTGCAGGCCTGCTCAGCCCGGGGCTGTCAATCAGCCTTCCTCAAGGCTGCATCAATTAGTTTAAAAATATTGAATGTAATTTTGCCTGACACAACATATTGCAGCTACTGCAAGAATATAATTTATTTTAGAAGAAGAAATAATTAAACTAATTTGCATGTCAGTCAGCTGAGCTGAGATGCCAAGACGTGGAGTGGGACCTGGGGGCCCGTCCCCCTAGACGGGGTACCTACCGGCCAGACTTGGGGTGAGGGGCAGCTTGGGCCTGGGTCCGAGCAGTAGCTGCTACTCGGTGGACCACGTCTCCTGGCTCGCCCGGCCTTGTGGGCAGACCCAGGCAGAGTCAGGAGAGCTCCAGATGGCCTCAGTTCTCCTCTGGCTTTTTATACCCTCATGGGCTTCAGTTGCCTCATCTACAAAATGGGCTCAATGCTGTTGCCTTCGGGTTGTTCAAATGAAGTCAGAGATACGAAGGTTTGTTACATCGGCGGTAGCACAGCAGGCAGGGCACTTGCCTTCCAAGCCGCTGACCCAGGGTTGATCCCCAGCATCCCATATGGTCCCCGAACCCCACCAGGAGTAACCCCCTGAGCATCACCAGGTGTGGTTCCCCCAAAATAATAAATAAATGTTTGCTATGAATTGGAAATCCAGCACAGACACAAAGAATATTTCATGGATGGTTTCTTGCTTTGGGTCAGAGACCTTTGAGGTGGAGGAGCGTGATGGACGTGAATTCTGATGTCCAGTTACTGTCCGTGCTGGGAAGCGGGGCGCCGGAGGAGTTTCAGCAGAGGCCGGGCAGGTGCGAGACAGCACGTGTCCTTAGTTTTGTGCTTGGTGGTTGGCAGCCCGGGGGAGGGGACGGGTGTAGAGAGAGCAGAGGGTTAAGGCACACGCCTTGCACATACCCATTCCTGGTTCAGTCCCTGGAACCACATTAGCCCTCAAGCATCTACATGAACATTGCTGAGCACACCCTCAGAGACCCCGGGCCCCACCAGATGGCCGGGGAACCCCCATCCAGAGCAGCTGACTGGGGGCCACCTGGAGCAGTCCCCAGGCCTCCCTCTGTGACATCTCAGAGGGTCCGGGGGTCCTAAGGGCGGCCGTGTCTGCCTGTCACGGCCGGGCTGCTGATTCAGGGCTGGCTTTGAGCTCTGGGGTTCCAAGGCACCCCCAAAGTCAGGGCCCTGGGGCCGTTGTGCAGGGTCGGTTTGGTGACATCAGACAGGCGTGCCGCCGGCGCTGGTGCTCATTCAGCGCCCCCTCCCACTTTCCACCTGGCCTTAGTTAGGGACCCCTCCAGGGTGCCCGTGCAGTTCCTAAGAGGAGGTGTGGAGAAAAGGACAGGTGAGGCGCACGGTCTGTCTACTCACCTGGCGGTGCTCAGTGCTTCAACGTCAGCGTGTCCTAAACCCACCCAAGGCCCGTGTCCGTGATCTCGGCCAAAGCCAACACGAGCCGGAGGCCCAGCGGGAGGACTGAGGGTCCCAGCAGCAGCTGACCGCCCCCGACCTGCGGCAGCCCCCTCCTGCCCTGCGACCCCGCCGCCACCTCCTGGAAGCACACGCCATCTGTCTGTGGATCTCCTCCTGCGACACACTCTTAAAAATAACGGCTCTCCCCCCCATCCCAGTCACGACTCCCCACCCCGGAAAGGCCCCTGAAGCCCTGAAGCGGCAGCTCTGGGTGAGCTGAGAAGATAAAAGGTGCTCCTGAACCTTAATGAACTCTGGGGGCCTCCCGGGCCCCCCGCCCCGCCGGGGTCCTGCCCACCCTCCCCAGGGCCCTGCATCCCACGGGTGGGGCCGTCTCTGCCCCAGCTCCCTTTCTTGCTGCCAGTGTGTAGCGGGCCCCCAGATGCAGAGGCAGCTACCGCCCCCTAAATCTACCAGGGAGCCCCCAAAATAGCTTCTACTGACAAGCTCCTGATCAGCCTGGTGGGTGGTCAGCCTCCCCGGGGGGCTGCCCGAGGGTGTCCAGGCTCTGAGTCAGAGCTAAGAGAGACAAAGGGGGCAGGGAAGGATGACCGGACAGGGGGAGGGCATTTGCTTTGGACACAGCTGACCTGGGTTCGATCCCTGGGATCCCATATGCCCCCAGAGCACTGCCAGGGGTATCCCCTGAGCATTATCAGGTGTGGCCCCAAGCAAACTCTTCCCCAGAAAAAAAGAGAGAGAAGGGTAGGAAATAGCAGGGGGCCGGGAGGGTCAATATTCAGGTACTGTTTAGAAGGGTCTGCTGGGAAGAGCCCCCTCTTGCCCCCACAGCCTGGGGCCCCTTCCTGTCACTCTAGCTGTCCGCTCAGCTAACAAATTCCACATCACTGGCTGTGTGGGGGGTTCAAGCTTGGGGCTTTTGCTGATGGTTTTTTTTCCTACAGTGACGTGACTTCCAATAGTGCTAACACTGATGCTTCAAGCAGACAGGTGCTATGTCCCTGCCTCCCCCCCACCATCCCTAGGCCCCTGTCCCTACGCCCCCAACACACTCTGCCCTGTCGGCTGGCCCTGGGTCTGTCGGCCCCCACATAGCCAAGAGCTCATTCCAAGCTGTCTCTCCTTGCTTCCCTCGGGATTTCTTTTCTTCCAGCTGAATAGTATTCCATTGTGTATGTCTGCGACAGACTCTTTATCCACTCATCAGCTCTGGCCCCTGGGTGGTTTCAGATCTTGGCTGCTGTGAACAGAGCTGCAGTGATTGTAGGAGCGCAAATAACTTTTCAAAATATTGTTCGTGGGCTCTTGGGGTAGATGCCAAGAAATCAGAGCGCAGGGTCCTAAGGAAGCTCAATTCATGATTTTTTTTGAGCAGTGTTCACAGTGTTTTTCACAGACGCTGTGCCAGGAGACTTCCCCATAGCAGTAAACGAGACACCCCCCAACATCAACGCTGTTTCCTGTCTGGCGTGTCCCTGTGTCATGTGGCCAGGTGATAAGTCTTGTAGTTTTGATTTTCATTTCCCTGTTGATCAGTGATAAAAGAGCACGTCTTCATGAACCTAGAGGCTACCTGTAGGTCTTCCCGGAGGAGGGGTCTGTTCAGCTCCTCATGGACCTAGAGACCAGCTGTAGGTCTTCCTGGAGGAGGTGTCTGTTCAGCTCCTCATGGACCTAGAGACCAGCTGTAGGTCTTCCCGGAGGAGGTGTCTGTTCAGCTCCTCATGGACCTAGAGACCAGCTGTAGGTCTTCCCGGAGGAGAGGTGTCTGTTCAGCTCCTCATGGACCTAGAGGCCAGCTGTAGGTCTTCCCGGAGGAGGTGTCTGTTCAGCTCCTCATGGACCTAGAGACCAGCTGTAGGTCTTCCCGGAGGAGGTGTCTGTTCAGCTCTCATGGACCTAGAGGCTACCTGTAGGTCTTCCCGGAGGAGGTGTCTGTTCAGCTCCTCATGGACCTAGAGACCAGCTGTAGGTCTTCCCGGAGGAGGTGTCTGTTCAGCTCCTCATGGACCTAGAGACCACCTGTAGGTCTTCCCGGAGGAGGTGTCTGTTCAGCTCCTCATGGACCTAGAGACCAGCTGTAGGTCTTCCCGGAGGAGGTGTCTGTTCAGCTCCTCATGGACCTAGAGACCAGCTGTAGGTCTTCCCGGAGGAGGTGTCTGTTCAGCTCCTCATGGACCTAGAGACCAGCTGTAGGTCTTCCCGGAGGAGGTGTCTGTTCAGCTCTCATGGACCTAGAGACCAGCTGTAGGTCATCCCGGAGGAGGAGTCTGTTCAGCTCCTCATGGACCTAGAGACCAGTTGTAGATCTTCCCGGAGGAGGGGTCTGTTCAGCTCCCTCATGGACCTAGAGACCAGCTGTAGGTCTTCCCGGAGGAGGGGTCTGTTCAGCTCCTCATGGACCTAGAGACCAGCTGTAGGTCTTCCTGGAGGAGGTGTCTGTTCAGCTCCCTCATGGACCTAGAGACCAGCTGTAGGTCTTCCCGGAGTAGGGGGTCTGTTCAGCTCCTCATGGACCTAGAGATCAGCTTTAGGTCTTCCTGGAGGAGGTGTCTGTTCAGCTCCTCATGGACCTAGAGACCAGCTGTAGGTCTTCCTGGAGGAGGTGTCTGTTCAGCTCCTCATAGACCTAGAGACCACCTGTAGGTCTTCCCGGAGGAGGTGTCTGTTCAGCTCCTCATGGACCTAGAGGCCAGCTGTAGGTCTTCCCCGGAGGAGGGGGTCTGTTCAGCTCCTCATGGACCTAGGAGACCAGCTGTAGGTCTTCCCGGAGTAGGGGTCTGTTCAGCTCCTCATGGACCTAGAGGCCAGCTGTAGGTCTTCCCGGAGGAGGGGTCTGTTCAGCTCCTCTCCTCCTTTTCTTTCGAGTTGTTTATTTTGTTGTTGTGACGTGAGCTTTGTAAGCGGCTTTATAAATAATCTTGGACTGGTCAGATGTCTGCTGTCTGGAGAGCCTTAAGTGCTCTGTGGATATTAATTCCGTCTTTCCTTGCAGCCAGCCTGTCGCTGAGAGCTTCATTTTGCAGAAGGGGAAATTGAGGCATAAGCGGAACTAGCACTCTGGCATGTGTCACGCAGGAGCTACGTGCAGGGCTGAGATCCAAATTCTTTAGCTCGGGCTCTTGCTCTTAGTCACTGTGCACTGTTTACCGGCCAGGTGTGGAAACTGATATCAGAGAGGGAAGGTCTCATTCAAGACCAAGCATTGCACCAAGGACAGAGCCAGGCCTGAAATTCCAGCTTCTCTTCCTCTCAGTCCTTCTTTGTGTCATTCATTCATGCATTCAACTAACGTATCAGGACCGACTCTCTCTAATCCATCCCAGTGTATTAGAATCTATCACACAATTTAGAGATGCTGGGATAAATAAAACCACAACCGGAGGAAGGGAACTTTGCCAATTTGCTGAGGCCCCTAACCAAAACCCACCCCCGTGGGCTTATCTTGCTCTCTCAGGATTGGGTCTTGTAAAAGCAGAGAGTTTTGTGTTGCTGTGCCAGCTTTAAATTCAAATTCTTTAAACGTTCTCTCTCTTCAGCTTCTCTTCTGTACTAGGAGAAGAGAAGCCATAGCAGACCACTGGATTTCTGCCCGCATGTCTAAAATATTGGGCGCTAATACTCTCTGCGCAATCCCTGTGTTGGTGGCATTAAGATGAAGAGGGACCGGGGCCAGAGCAGTAGAACAGCAGGGAGGGCATTCGCCTTGCATGTGGCCAGCGGAGTTCGATCCCTGATATCCCATAGGGTCCCTGAGCACTGCCAGGGAGTAATTCCTGAGTGCAGAGCCAGGGGTAACTCCTGAGCATCACTGGGTATCACTGTATCACTGTCTTCCCGTTCATCATCGATTTGCTCAAGCGGGCACCAGTAACATCTCCATCTATGTCCTGTCTCATGCTAGTAGAGCCCAAGGGCATCTGCTTGCTCCAGGAACATAAAGAGCCTCAAACCATTCCATGAGGTCATGGGAATGAGGTCTATAATTGTTACTGGTATTTGGCATATCAAATACGGCCTTGGGTAGCTTGCCAGGCTCTGCCGTGTCACTGGGTATGACCCCCAAAATAAGCTTAAAAAGATGAAGAGGACCATGGGCCACAGACAGGAGGTAGAGGATTGGGGTGGGGGATAGTGATGGCACAGCACTAAGGGGGTGGTGTGGCGGATATGGTGGCAATGGTAGCCATGATGATAGTGGTGGTGATTTTGTGGGTGCTGGTGGTGCCAGTGGTAAGGGGTGATCGTGACAGTCTTGAGATTTGTAAAGATGGCCACAGAGGCAAGCGTGGTACAGTGTATGAAGTTGTGGTGACGGTGGGGATTTGGTGATAATCTCATGGTCTCATGGCGGTGGGAATAGAGGGGTGTGAGGGCCTGCCTGAAGGTTTTGGTGACAGTAACAGTGATGCGGATGGTGTTGCTCAGTCATGCCGGCTAGGATGGCAGTGCTGACAGTCATGGGAGGTGTGGTCATGGCTGAATGGAGCCACGGTGCTGGTGATGGTGGAGGTGGTCGTGGTAGAGGGTATTGGTGGTGGTGGTGATGAAATGGCATTGACGAGCTGCGGTGATGGTGCCACTGGAGCCATGCTAATGGTGTTGGTGATGGCGCCTCCAGGGTCAGGCTAACAGTAATGGTGGTGATGATGGTGCCGCTAGAGGCCATGATAACGGTAATGGTGGTGGTGGTGGTGCCGCGGGGCTATGCTAACAGTAATGGTGGTGTGGTGATGCCGCCGGGCTATGCTAATGGTAATGGTGGTGGTGATGGTGCCCCGGGGCCATGCTAACGGTAATGGTGGTGGTGGTGGTGCCGCCGGGGATCTAACAATGGTGGTGTAGTGCCGCTATAATTGTGGTGTGTGGGCCACGGGGCCCATGCTAACGGTAATGGTGGTGGTGGTGGTACCGCTGGGGCCATGCTACTTGGTAATGGTGGTGTGGTGGTGATGGTGCCGCGGGACCATGCTAACGGTAATGGTGGTGTGGTGGTGCCGCCGGGCCATGCTACTGGTAATGGTGGTGTGGTGGTGATGGTGCCGCCGGGGCCATGCTAACGGTAATGGTGGTGTGGTGGTGATGGTGCCGCCGGGAATATGCTGACGGTAATGGTGGTGTGGTGATGCGGCCGGGGCCATGCTAACGGTAATGGTGGTGGTGTGGTGATGGTACCGCTGGGGCCATGCTAACGGTAATGGTGGTGTGGTGGTGATGGTGCCGCGGGCCATGCTAACGGTAATGGCGGTGTGGTGGTGCCGCCGGGCCATGCCGGCGGTAATGGTGGTGATGGTGCCGCGGGACCATGCTAACTGTAACAAGCGGTGCCAGTGATGCTGCCAATGACGGTGATGAGCTCTTGCGGCTCTCAGCGTTAGCTATGGTGTTGTGGGCGATTATGGTTCCACTCTTAGATCACATTGTCCGGTCTTGGTCCTGGTACCAGCGTGATCAACCCCAAATCTCTCAGTGTGACCCCACTGCCCGGGAACGTGTTGAGATTGAGCCTTTGGGGGCCTCGCACCCGGCCCAGCGCTCTGTTGCAGACAACCATGCCCAGCTGTCCCGCGCATCCCTCCGGATCCGAATCTTGGGCGTGAGCGACAACCCACCCGAGCTGGCCACCCCTCTACGAGGCAGCTGTGCGTGGGACGCCAAGCCAGGCCAGGTAGGGAGGGGCTGGAGCAGAGGGTGCCGGGCTGGCCAGGGGCCCCAGCGGACTCAGCCTGGCCCTCGCGCGCCTCCCTGTCCTCCCCTGCAGCTCATCCAGACCATCAGTGTGGTGGACAGAGAGCGAGCCTCAGGGCGGCCACCGCTTCTATTTCCGCTTAGTGCCAGAGGCGCCCAGCAACCCTCATTTCTCTCTCCTGGACATCCAAGGTGAGTCACCTCTGAACCACCAGATTCTAGAACGCCTAGAACAAGGGGAAGGCCCTGGGGTCCCCATTGCCTTGTCATGTCATAGATGGAGCACGTGGGACACCAGCAGATTCCATGGTGGGTCCAAGATCACGTGGGCAAGTTCAGCTCAGGTCAACAGCGGACCAAGCCATGCTGATCAGATTGGTTGCAGGGCAGAGGGCAGTCCCCGAAGTGGAGGGTGTGTGGGCATCCGATTTGAGTGGATGGAGGCGCTAGAGAAGAGTCAGCAAAAAGAAGTGGGTTGAACCGACTCCAGGGTGGAAACTGGCCAAATAACCCACATAACAACACGGTGGAAACAGCTTAATCCCACACGCCCCCCCCCCCGGCCCCCCCCCCCCCCCCCCCCCCCCCCCCCCCCCCCCCCCCCCCCCCCCCCCCCCCCCCCCCCCCCCCCCCCCCCCCCCTCACATTTCTCTTGACACGCTAGCCTATCACAGGGCTTCCTGGCCAATCATGGGGCTTCCTAAAGGGCTTCCTGGCCAATCACGGGGCTTCCTGGCCTGTCACGGGGCTTCCTGGCCAATCACGGGGCTTCCCTGGCCAATCACGGGGGGGCTTCCTGGCCTGTCACGGGGCTTCCTGGCCAATCACGGGGCTTCCTGGCCATCACAGGGCTTCCTGGCCCTGACGCATTTGTAGAGATGGAGAAGGGAAAGGCCCTCTCCCAGGTCAGGCTGCAAGAGGGAGGTGGAGTGAGGCAGGGGTCCGAACCCCCAGCCTGAGCTTCCTGCTTAGCTCTGTACCTTAAAGCAAACAACAACCCCACCTACCGCCCAGGCCCTCACTGCCCCACACAGGGCCCAAGAACTTGAAGTCTTCACCTTTGAGGAATGGAGAGGAAGGGGGTCGGGTCTGTACTCGTGTCCTCAGACAGTCAAGGATGAAAGCAGAGAACCAGAAACAAGATGAACCAAATTCAGTAGCGACATCACCTGAGAAAAGGAAGGAAACGGCAGGAGTGGGCTCTGGGGTCTCCTTAGGTAGGATGCCCGGAAAAGGTGGAAAACCCTTTTCTATCTTAACTAGGGAGGAAGGCGAGCACTTTGCACGGGATTAAAGACAAAGGTGTTGGGAAAGAGAGAGAGCAAGATTGGGCGGGAGCAATAGCACAGCGGGGAGGGCTCTTGCCTTGCACGTGGCCGACCCAGGTTCCATCCCCGGCATCCCATATGGTCCCCCAACACCGCCAGGAGTAATTCCTGAGTGCAGAACCAGGGAATAACCCCTGAGCATTGCTGGTTGTGACCCAAAAAAAAAATTGAGAGAGAGAGGAGCAAGAGAGAGAGAGAGAGAGAGAGAGAGAGAAGTGTTAGAGATGGTCTTCTCCACACCCAGGACGTCCCGTAGCCCCATTGTCTTTCTAAACTCATCCTACCTGTCCCTGTACTACTACACAGCAACAGGTGTGAGCAGCTGACCCTCGGTTCTGCTCACAGCTCTGTGGCCTCAGTCTTACCACCTGTCAAATGGGTCTGTCATGGCCGCCTCAGGAAGTCGAATACTTGCCTTGCATGCAGCTGACCCGGGTTCAGTCCCCAGCACCATATACGTCCCTTGCCCAAGCCTGGCCAGGAGTGATCCTGAGCCCAGAGCAGGAGGAGGAGGTGGGCAGGACCTCTGAAGGCACCAGGGGAGTGAGCCATGAGGGTCTGGATCAAGGTGGTGGGAGGAAGCTGCTGCAGGTACAGAGGCCTGAGTCGGGGCTGGCCTGAGTCCTCGGGAGAGCCCGGGTTCAGAGCCGTGGCCCAGAGGGGCATAGCACACACCTGGGCATGCATGGCCGAGATCCGTCCCAGCACTGCGTGACCTCCCGAGCACCACAGCCGGCCCTGAGCACCCAGCACCAGGCAGGCCCCAGTGCTGAATGGCCAGCTTGAGCATTGCCAGTGGTCTCGCCGCGCCGCAGGTATGGCCCCTAGAGAAGGGGCAACAGGGCTGAAGCAGGGCCCCTCACCATGCACGTGGCAGACCATTATCCACCCCCAGCGCCCGTAGCGCCTCCCAGGCCCCGCCAGGAGTGATCTCTGAGCACCGAGCCAGGAGTAAGCCCTGAGCACCACAGGGTGTGTCCCCCCCCACACACACACACAAGGAAGAAATGAGAGTGCAGGAGTCTTGTGTCAGCGTGAGGACCGTCTTCAGAGACCCGGCCAGGGCATGTGGGCTCCGCGCTGGTCAGTCTGAGATTGCCGCCAAGCCCCATGTCCCTCCTCCCTCCAAATGCAGCGCCCGGTGACCCCTGAGGGCAGCCCCATGTGTATTTCTGAGCCTGATGAAAAATAATTAACAAGCAGGACAGTTCTGAGCGGCAGGAAGCATGACCTGGAGTGGCCTCGGGCTGGACCCTGCTGGTCCTTAGCCATCACGGCCTGGGGTGCCTGTGTCAGACCCGGGAGGGGTGCTGGGAGGGGGCCAAGGTTGTAGCAACAGGGACAGACTTGGGGGCCTCCAACATCACCCTTTGAGCCTCCCGGCACGCCTTCGGGATCTTAATGGCAGGTGTGGGCCCGCTCCGTATTCCTGCGACGGTCTCGGCCCCTCCAGGGAGACCCCGAGAGCCCAGCCTGACCTCTCCACGTCTGCATCTCCCAACCCCAGAGTCCTGAGTCGGGCCCAACTGCCCCTCTGAGACAAGGGCCTAGGGGCACCGTAGCTCACACCCCGAGCGACCCCGTTACAAGCTCCCGAGTGCGGGAGGCAGGTGCAGCCTGCCCAGGTCAGCACAGCCAGGCAAGGCCACAGCCCCCCCCCACCCCTCCTCACCGTATAAATACCCTGGCGACAGCGGCTACCCCAACCCATCTGTTTCTTTGTACAAATTTGTAGCCAGTTTGGAAATGTGATTTATAAATATTGCTTCTGCAGCCAGGGACTGACGCTGATGGATGTCAGGCCAGATGGATGGATGCAGTGTTGGGCGCAGCTCCCACCTAGGGGGCGGGCTGGGGCCGGGGGTTGCCGTGGCGGCGGCCGGCGGATAACCCGGGCTGCAGGGACGCTGCCCAGGGATTCCCTTTCCTGGGGGTGGGGGGAGTGGCAGGGAGCAGATTCGTCAGAACATATGGCTCCGTGGCCAAAGACAGCAACCCGAAAAACAAACCTCGCCTCTCCTCCCGCTCTTCTGCTTTTGCTTGGGAATTGAGGCTGAGCCCGAGCCAGCCACTCATTTCTCAAATCTGTCTGCGCCTCGCCGCTCCCTCCCACTGTTATCTCACACCCCAAACACACCAAAGCTCTCCCGTTCCTCCACGCCCACTCACCTCACTCTCCTCGGTCCCCAGCCCTGCAGGAGCCCAGGCTGGGCTGTGTCCATCCGCTCCTTTGTCCCTAACCCTCCCAGTCTGGAATAGTCCTGGAGCTGGGGGCTCTGTTAGTATCTGTCAGTGGATGGATGGTGTGTCTCTTCTCTGCTGAAGATGAAAAAGAAGGGTCGGGGCTAGAGCCATAGCACAGTGGATAAGGTGTAAGAAGGGTCATCAGGGTTAGAGCCATAGCACAACTCTAAGCCTTTGCTTAGATAAGCCTTTGCTTAGGATAAGCCTTTGCTTAGGATAAGCCTTTGCTTTGCATGCTGCTGACCGAGGTTCAATCCCTGGCATCCCATAGCATTCCCTGAGCCCTGCCAGGAGTGATCTCTGAGCACACAGCCAGGAGTAAGCCCTGAGTACCACCAAGTGTAGGCCCTGCCATCCCCCCCCCCTAGAAAAAGAGGTCAGGAAATAAAACATGGTGGGACTATAACTGGTACATTGGGTAGGGCACTTGCCTTGCACACGGCCCACCCAAGTTCCATCCCGGCATCCATATAGTCCCCCAGCACGGCCAGGAGAAATTCCTTAGTGCAGAGCCAGGAGTAACCCCTGGGCATTGCTGAATGTAGCCAAAAAACAAAAAGAGAGGGAGAGACAGACAGAGACAGACAGAGAAGGGGAGGGGAGAAGGGGGACCTTCCAGTGCCTTAAGGAAATAGCCGAGTTCATTGCTGTGGCTCAGACCTGCACGGGGCGCCCCTGCCCCCTCCATCTCACTCTCACTCGCTGTAGTCTTGGCCCCTCGACCCAGAGGATGTTCAGTTCCTGGTTGGTCTATGCCGGCTTCAGCCTCAGCACCTGTGCACAAACCATTTGCTCTCCTTGGAGTTCATTGTCCTGGGCTCAGTCATGATGTCGCTTACCCCGGCCTGGGCCACCCCCTCTGTGACACTTCCTCGCTCTTCCTTCAGAACACTTGCCACTACAGACTAGATTCTCTGTCTCTCATGAGCTGATAAGCTCACATCGAGGACTGCGGTTACTAGACTCTTTGCTTCCCCACGTGACTAACATGATGCTTTGGTCAGAGTATTTGCTCAGTAAAGACTGATGAGTTCAGAAGAGTGGGTGACAGGCGGTTGGAGGACGGTTGGATGAATACATGGCTGGACAGGACGGGGTGGATAAGTGGAGGATCGATGGGTGATGGTTGGATGGTGGAGCAAGTATGGGTTGGTGCATGGGTGGGTGGTGAAGGCTAGTTGGTGGGAGCAGGGGTGAACAAGCAGATGCGCTGGTGGGCAGATGGATGCTCACGCATGCGCAGGTGGAGAGTGCAGGGTGGAGGAGGGCGGGTGCATGGACAGCCGAATGGGTGGGGGTGGTGAGTGGAGGAGTGGAGGCGGATGGGCAGATGGATAATTTGGTGTGTGTATGGACAGGACAGTTACGCCACCGATTCCCTGCACTGACGTGTCAAGTCCCTGCTTGTAAGACTCAACTTCCACCCATAGAAAATGGCACAAATGTTGGAGGGTTGTTTGTGTAATGGTGCTGCTGCGAGCGCCCAAGCCATCGGTGCGGGAGGAGCCACAGACCCCGCAGACGCCTGGCCCCCTCTTCCCGCGAGCCTCCTTTCTTTCCAGGAAAGGCAGGATTCTTTTTTAAATTTTTTATTTTGTGGGGAGATGGGGCCACTCCCAACAATGTTCAAGGGTTCCTTCTGGCTCTGCACTCAGGAATCGCTCCTGGCGGTGCTCGGGGGACCGTATGGGATGCCGGGAATCGAATCCAGATCGGCCACATGCAAGGCAAAGGCCCTCCCCGCTGGACTATGGCTCTAGCCCAAGGCTGGGGTTTTCACAGCGGGAATCATTCATTCTGCCCTTTGACAGGGGGTCTGGAGCTAAGCCTGGGCTTGGGGGGTTCACCCAGGTCCACCCATTAGCCCCCAAAATAGTGGCAAAGCTCCAGCCTCGTTCTCCAAGACGGACTTGGTGTGGGTGCACAGCGACTTCCGGAGCCAGGACCAGGCCCGAGAGGGGCAGCCTGGCGCCTGCGTGTGGAGAGGGAGCAGGGAGGAGGGAGCCATAAATCCTTCCGGGGAAGCGGAGAAAGGAGGCCACAGAAGGAGGTGACATTTAGCTGGAGCGTGACAGATGAGGGATTGGCCCCGCAGGAAAGGGGAGCTGGTGCCGACAGCAGGGCTCGGTGAGTCGGGCACGCTGCCAGAGGGGGCATGCAGGAAGCCGGCCCCACGCCCCAGGAGCTGTGCTTTCTTCTCAGGAAGCTGGCCAGGAAACTGAGGCACCGAGCTCAGCCAGACCACCTCAGTCCGGTCACAGAGCCAGCCGGTGCTGGTTCTGGCTTGGTTTTGAGGTGGGGGGCCACACCCTACGGTTCTCGGGAGCGATTCCCGGCTCTGTGTTGAGGAATGGCCCCTAAGAATGTCATATGTGGGGGGCTCCTGTGTGGTGCCCAGAATCGAACCGAGGTCGTGGCCGAAGTGGCTGCCTGTTGGGTCCAGAGCAATAACCAGCACAGCGGCTAAGGTGTTTGCCTTGCGCGCGCAGCCGACCCTGGTTTCATCCTCGGCATTCCATAGGATCCAGGAATGATTCCTGAGTGCAGAACCAGGAATAACCCCTGAGCATCCGCGGGTGTGACCCAAAAGCAAAAAAAAAAAAAACCTATCTGCCTTGGAAGCAAGCCCCTTATCTCCTGCGCTTCCAGCAGGTTTTCCAGGCACCCCCCAAAGCATAGGAGGCTTGAGGGCCCCCCGCCGTGATTCCCAGACAGTAGAGCCACGGTGCAGAGCAGGTGCCTGAGGATGTCGGGCCGCTGCCGGCTCCGTCCTGAGATCCCGACCCGGCTGGGCAGACGCTATACTAGCACCCAGCCCCTGGTTTTAGCACCGTCATGGAAAGTGAGGGGCAGAGACAACACGATGACCTGTGTGAGTCCCACCCGTCAAAGGGATGGAGTGGAGAGACCCTGGCCTGAGGGAGGCTCACATCGACCCCCTACGGCCATGACCTGTCCCCTCCCCCTCCACCCCCTCCACTCCCCTCGAGCGCCAGGCTCTTCGCCCTTGGCAGGAAGCTCTTTTGACTTGCCGGGTGCCAGCCAGAGCTCATCTCCCGGTTCCTGTCAGAGCCAGCGAGCTACAGCCCCCTGGCCCGGGACCCCAGGGTCGGGGTGCTGGGGCGGTTGGAATGGACCGTGGAGGAAAAGCAGGCTGTGGGGACAGAGGCCAAAAGAGAAAAACGGAAAACGGGACAGTGAGGCAGAGGAGATGACAACCAGGGACAGGACCTTGGCCCAGCTGGGGACGCGGTCTTGGAACAGCTGAAGGGAGAGGCTGAGACGCAGAGCTGGGGACAGCTGGGACCAAACGGGCTCTGGGACTGCGGCTGGGGGCAGAATCAGAGGCCCGGGAGGGCGCTACACCGCCCTTGGGAGAGTAGGGACCAGCCGCGGAGGGCGGCGGAGGCGAGGAGCCAGGTGGAATTGGGAGGTGGCTGGTCGGGCCGCCCGCCGCGCTACAGCCCCCGTCTTCCGGCGCAGACAACACCGCCGCCGTGCGCACGCAGCACCTGGGCTTCAACCGGCAGGAGCAGGACGTGTTCCTGCTGCCCATCCTCGTGGTGGACCGCGGGCCGCCCTCGCTGAGCAGCACGGGCACCCTCACCATCCGCGTGTGCGGCTGCGACAGCGCCGGCGCCATCCTGTCCTGCAACACCACGGCCTTCGTCATGGCCGCCTCGCTCAGCCCCGGGGCGCTCATCGCCCTGCTGGTCTGCGTCCTCATCCTGGTCGGTGAGTGCCCCCGAGAGGTGGCCCCAGCTGTCTCGCCCTGGGCTCCTGAGTCGGCGCCCCCAGAAGCCCCACACCACCCCAGCTTCCCCTGCAGCGGCGGCCCCCCTCCCGCACTCGCCGGCGCCTCTCCTAACGCAGACCTACCCCACCCACTCCACAAGGGGTCGCTCCCCTGACCCAGTTCCTGCGTGCCCACCCCCACCTCACCCCAAATCTTCCTGCTCTTGGGAGCTCCCGCCACCCGGCCCACCGCACCAGCTGGGCCCTTGGACCCTCGGTTCAAATGAGGGAGCGGGGTTGGGGGCTTTTGGGGGGTGCCCAGAGCTCCTGACCTTTACCCTCCGCTTGCCGGGAACCCACATTAGGACAGAGCTTCCGAGCAAGCTGGGCAAACATGGGAACTTGGGGGCCAAACCCCTCTGCTCTCCATCCCCTAAGGCCTCAGGAAAATGAGCCCGTTTCTGGGAACCAAACAGCACTCAAGTGGCCCAAAGCCACTTCTTAGACCTGGTCCTGGCTGGACCCGGAGGCACGGGCACAGGCTCGGTCCCCCACAGAGCCCCCAAAGACGGTGCCGCCTCCTATTGGGAGGACAGGGCACCACCCCCCAGCACCTGCCTGAGGCCGGCCACTCCTCCTGCCCCCTGCAGGCTCCCCAGAGCGAGGAGGCCAGTCCCCCGCCCCACCCGCGGCTCCCAAGCCCTTTTTCCAGAGGGTGCACTTTTACAGCGGTTTCATTTTCCGAGGCAGTGCAAACAAATTTCTGCCTAATTGCCCACAAATGAAGAAAGTGCACATCAGTGCTCTAAAGGTGACGGGCGGAATCGCTGATCAGGCCTGGCACATCTGTCCCCGCCATCTGCTCTCACGGGCATCCCCCTCGGCGGCTCCCCGGCCTCCGGCTCCTTCCCAGAGCCGTCCATCCATCTCCCCACTTCGCTCCTGACACCGTCCCTCCCTCGGGCAGCCTCTTCGTCCACCCCCTGCGCTGTCACAGCCACCTTGTTAGGTCACCGGCAGCGGCCTGGCTGACGGCCCTCGCAGCCGGCTCTGGTCACTGACCCTGGGGAGCTGTTTGCCGCAGCCGTGAGGGCCTAGACCCTGGCATTGTGCCCGCTCGTGTCCCTCCATTCGCCCACCCACGTTGCCAGTGGAGTCCCTTTGACCATCACTTTCATCATCTCCCATCCCAACGGAGCCCTGGGTGCCGGGCTATCGCAGGCGACTGGAATACATCAGAGAATGCCGGGGCTAAGAGCCTGGCGTCCCTGGGAAGTTGGGGTGCCTTCGCCGGGCATGTGGGGGCTGAGGGTAGGGTCAGATCACGGGTTGGGAAGCTTAAGCTGGAGAGGCCCTTGGTCAGCCCAAAGGGTCCAGTGAGTAGCGGTCAGGGCACACCTGGGTTTCAGAGCCCGGTTCAGACAGGGGGTGCAGAGACTGGAGTGTCCAGCCTCTGGAAGGAACTCGGAGACCAGCGCTGGGGACCCCACCCTGCACCTGGGCCCTCTGACCTCAAAACACGGGTGCTGGGAGAGACCACAGCTAGGGCGCATGCGTTGGATTCAGGTCCGACTCCCAGCACCACGTGAGTCCCCGAGCATCACCGGATGCAGCCTTGGAGGCTCCAGGTCTGGCCCTGGAGACCCCCAGCCCGGCTGGCGGGCCCAGAGGTTCCCCATACTGGGGAGCAGAAGGGACTGAGCAGCAGCCTCCGGCCCTTATGCTGACCCGCAGCCCCCTTGGCTGAGAACGGCCTGTGGGGCCCCCTGGCTCCTGAGCACCCCAGAAGGTCGTGTTCCGGAACAGGAAGTTGGAGGTGGGAGGCAGCAAAGTCTACTCGGGAGATTTAGGGAGTCATCAGTGAGGTGGGAGGAAGGAAAGTGAGAAAGCCACGACTGGCCATTCACTCATTCACTTGCCATTCACTAATTCACTCACATTCATGAATTCCTTCACCATGCCTGCCCTCACGGTCATTAATTCCCTCAGCTTTCATTCTCACGATTGATTCACCATTCATTATCTCTCACAATCCATTCTTCTCTCGCTGTTTTACTCACCATTCCTTCATTTTGCCACCATTCACCCGCGGTTCCTTCACCTTCTTTTCACTCCTCCGCTGTTCTTCACTCGCCATTCCTGCGTTCATTCTCCATTCCTTTCTTCCTCGCCTGGGCACATTCTCACAGGCGTCCCTCACTGCGCGAGTCTCCATGCAGCTCTGCATTCAGGCATTCTCCCGACCTGCCGGGCTGGGCCAGGAGCACCTCCCAGGTCCTCCCGAGCTCAGGGTGTGCTTGAGGTGTGGGGAAACATGTTAACAAAGTAGGGCCTCTGCGGTGGTAAGCAGCAGCCCCCCCCCTGCCTGGCGCCCCTAGGGCCTTCTGGAAACTGCCTGGGGGGCCCACCTCCGGGCAGAGGGCTGGCCCAGCGCCCTCTCTGACGGATGCCACCGGGCGGGGTGTTGCTCTGAAGCAGGCAGAGAGGAGAGGGCTGGGGCTTCCTGAGGGCTCCTCCGCCCGCGCCTGCCAGTGCCCAGGGAACTGGTGGTGGATTCTGTGCGTATGAAGTCACCAGGTGACCTCAGAGGTGGGCATGAGACCGCCCCAGCCCTGTGGCGCTCTCATGCCACGCAGGACAGGATCTCACCCCTGCAGGTGGCAAGGCGGGGCCTGCTTCAAGGAGTTCCTTTATCTGCACGGGCCCAGCGGAATGTGCCAGTCCCTGATGCCCACCTCTAGGGGTGCCAGTTCCTGATGCCCACCTTGGGTGCCAATCCCTGATGCCCACATCTAGGGGTGCCAGTTCCTGATGCCCACCTCAGGTGCCAGTCCGATGCCCACCTCTAGGGGTACCAATGCCCTCGTGCCCACTTCTGGGGTGCCAGTCCCTGATGCCCACCTCTATGGGTGCCAATGCCCTCATGCCCACCTCTAGGGGGTGCCAGTCCATGATGCCCACCTCTAGGGGTGCCAGTTCCTGATGCCCACCTTGGGTGCCAATCCCTGATGCCCACATCTAGGGTGCCAGTTCCTGATGCCCACCTCAGGTGCCAGTCCGATGCCCACCTCTAGGGGTACCAATGCCCTCGTGCCCACTTCTGGGGTGCCAGTCCCTGATGCCCACCTCTATGGGTGCCAATGCCCTCATGCCCACCTCTAGGGGTGCCAGTCCATGATGCCAACCTCTAGGGGTGCCAATGCCCTCATGTCCACTTCTGGGGTGCCAGTCCCTGATGCCCACCTCTAGGGGCGCCAGTTCCTGATGCCCACCTCTGGGGTGCCAGTCCCTGATGCCCACCTCTAGGGGTGCCAGTCCATGATGCCAACCTCGGAGTACCAGTCCCTGATGCCCACCTCTATGGGTGCCAGTGCTCTGATGCCCACCTCTAGGGGTGCCAGTCCATGATGCCCACCTCTAGGGGTGCCAATGCCCTCATGTCCACTTCTGGGGTGCCAGTCCCTGATGCCCACCTCTAGGGGTGCCAGTGCTGATGCCCACCTCTAGGGGTGCCAGTCCCTGAGGCCCAGCATTGGCGTGTGCCAGTCCCTGATACCCTCTTCTGCCCCGCCAGTGCTGGTGCTGTTGATCCTCACCCTCCGGCGCCACCACAAGAGCCACCTGAACTCGGACGAGGACGAGGACATGCGCGACAACGTCATCAAATACAACGACGAGGGCGGCGGCGAGCAGGACACCGAGGCCTACGACATGTCGGCGCTGCGGAGCCTCTACGACTTCGGCGAGCTCAAGGGCGGCGACGCGGGCGGCGGGGCGGGGGACGCGGGCAGCCCCGCGGCCGCGCCCCGGGGGGGGCCTCGGAGCGACACTCGCTGCCGCAGGCCGGCGCAGCCCCGAGCCGGACTTCGCGGTGTTCCGGGACTTCATCGGCCGCAAGGTGGCGCTGGCGGACGCGGACCCGGCCGTGCCGCCCTACGACGCCTTCCAGACCTACGCCTTCGAGGGCGCCGGCTCGCCCGCCGCCTCGCTCAGCTCCCCTGCACAGCGGCTCGTCGGGGGGCTCCGAGCTGGACTTCGCCTATCTCAGCAGCTGGGGCCCGCGCTTCCGGCCGCTGGCCGCGCTCTACGCCGGCCACCACGGCGCGGACGACGCTGCCCAGGCCTCCTAGCCCTAGCCCCGCGCGCAGCCTGCCCGGCCCGGCCCTGCAGTGCGCGGGCTGCCCCCAGCACCCAGCAGCACCCGCCCGGGCTCCAGGACGAAGCTTTTCCCTGCCTCCCCGCCCTGCTCCTCTCCTCCCGCCCCCAAGGCGGCCGGATGGGCCGGTCGCTTGTTGCGCGTGTCCTGTGCCTGACCCCACCAGCAAGTGGGGGCGGAGGGAAGGGGGGCGGCGCAGCCTTTGGCCCAGAGGAGCAGCAGTGCCGACCAGTGTCTCCGCAAACTGCAATAGGACGGAGCAGTGTGGTTCTGGGGGGGCGCCAGCGCTCCACTGCTGCGTGGAGGGAGGCGGGGGGCTCTCTCCCTGACGGGGCTGGGGGGCGCTGCCAAGCCCTCCCGAGCCCCCACCCCGGCTCTGTGATCACAGGAGCGGTTCATTTACTGAGCACCTACTGTGCGCTGGGACGCTGCACAGGTGGCCTTTGTCGGCGCAGAGACCGCGAGGTGGGCCCTGTGGGGAGCCCCGAAGGCCCCAGAGAAGCGGCTGGGACACGTCCAAGGACTCAGCACCGCGGGGCCCACCCAGCCGCTGGGCCTTGGACACGTCCACCCCTCTTCTCTGGGCCTCCAGTTTCCTCATCTGTCAAATGAGGTTAATAACAGAACCTACCTCGAAGCATTGTGAGGATTCCAAGGGTTCACGCGGGAGCGGGGGTGCGTCCGTGCCTGGCACAGTAGACGTTCAATAAATGCTGGCCTTTGATACGCCCCGCCCTTGGTGCCGCCGCCGCCCCTCGGGGCCTCCCGCTGGCCCTGCAGCCGCCCCGTGCTGCTTTGTTTGGGGATCGAACCTGACAGTGCTCGGGGGTCACTCCTGCACTCAGGAATTAGTGCTGGCGGTGCTCAGGGAATCATCTAGGATGCCACAGGTTGAACCGGGGTCAGCCATGTGCAAGGCAAGCACCCTGCCTGCTGTACTATCGCTCCAGCCTCTAGAATTTGTGTGTGTTTGTTCATTTGTTTGTTTTGAGCCACACCTGGCTTTTGCAACTCAGGAATCGCCCCTGACGTGCTCAGGGGACCCGTGGGATCGAGCCAGGGTCAGACACGTGCAGAGGTGATGTCCTGTCCACTGTACCACCATTGCTGCGCTCATGCTCTCTGCTAAGTCCAGTGAGATGGAGGACAAGGTCACATGTCCAGTCCCTCTGCCTCGGCCCCAGTATCAGAGCACCTTGGGGTCCCTGCACCCACCGGGGAGCCCAGCCCCTTAGCCAGGATCCATGAAGGCCAAACATGGATCCTGGCTAGGGGCTGGGCAATCCATGAGTCCGAACGCTGATGAGTTCGGATCTTCCTTGGAGTATGTCTCTGGCCCCGGCTCCTGCCCCTTCCCCCAGACTTCCATCCTCTTGCTGTGTTTGACGCAGCCACTGTACCGGCGAGGGTCTCCTGGGCTCTCTCAAATGCAGAGCGCACCCTGCCGCTTGCCTTCGCCTTCACCCGGGGAGCAGCAGGGAGAGGAAGGGTGAGAACTTCTCCTTCCCCAGTCCAGAGGCTCAGGGTCCCGCACTAGGGCAGGACTGTCGGGCACAGAGCACCAGCTCCGGGGAATTAGCCACAGCGGCTGTGATGGCGTCCATCGACGAGGGTGGACGCTCACCATGTGGGCCCTGCTGGCGTGCTTCGAGGTCACTCTTGGGTGGTGCTGGGGGACACGTAGTCCCGGGCATCAACCAGGACCTTGGAGCCTCCCCGGCTCCCTCCCCTCCAAGCAGGCCCACTTATGAGCCCTAGCTGATGGAAGTGGGGTGCGGTGCTCGCGGGTGTGGTCGGGCCCGGGGCCAGGCTCCGGACATCTGCACAAACCAGAGCAGCTCGGATGCTGAGCGACTTTGGGTGCGGCGGGAGAAGAGAGAAGCGACGGGCCAGGGCGTAGAGGCAAGGTGGGACCCAGGCGAGGGTGCGACGAACAGTCTCTGGGCTTTGACGGTGTGTGTGCTTGCATGCACGCATGTGTGTATGTGTGAGTGCACGCGTGTGCATAGCTCTAGACAGGCCCCAGGGCGGGGGGGAGCCAGCTGTGAGCACATGAGTCAAGACCTGCCCGCCCAGCCCCTGCCGAAGGCGGCTCGGAGGCTGGCTGCTGTCACGAAGGGCAGCTGAGCGCCTGCAGCCATCAGCCAGCCGTCAGCGCTGCCCACCCCTGGGTCACGAATCAGCAGCTCCACTTACCTCCTGCCAACCAGTGCGCTTGGACCAGCTCTGTCACTGGCCGCCCAACCTTTGGAAAACGCAGCCCTGTCAGCGGCGCTGAGGCAGGCCAGGCTCACGCTTCAGCGCACCAGCCGAGCACGCCCACACGCTCATGTACACGGTGCACACAGCCACGCACACGGCCACACCCCCAACTTGGCCCGACGTTCTGCCATGTGGCCCCACGCCCTGCCACCAGGTATGGGCAGGGGATGGGCTCACACGCCTGGGCTCATATTTGACCCTGAGCAGGGCCGCGGCTGCCTGCGTTCTCCTGCCCATGAGCTGTGTGTCCACAGAGACTGCGGAAACCTACCTTCCATTTCAGACATGCTCGCCGCCCACCCATGGGTGCTTGAGTGTCCCCTGGAGATGCCCCACAGATGTGGGCAAAGTCACATGTGTCCACATGCATGAGATGGCAAGGTCAGCTCGGGGACAGACATGGCAAGCACATGCGCGTCACTTGGTTGCGTCTTTACAAACAGGGCCCCTGGACAGACACTCTGGTCCACACCCAGTGCGCGAGACCTTCTCGTGAGACTCCGTGCCAGTCACCCTTTGGGGAAGCCAACCCTCATTCTCCATGGGAGCTAACTCCCCCAGAAACACGCACACAGCCCATTCTCCATGGGAGCTAGCTCCCCCAGAAACACGCACACAGCCCATTCTCTATGGGAGCTAGCTCCCCCAGAAACACGCACACAGCCACGCACCTCCGGAGCCACCTTCTACCCATCCGCAGCCTCCGAGCCCACCCACACTGAGTGCACACATAGCACCCCCCCACCCCCGGGGTGCAGCCTGCCTCCGCCCCAGATGGTCAGGTGTGCAGGGACGGCAGGAACGGGGCCCGCATGCAGAAATCGCCACTCACGCAGAATTGCATCTGCCGCGCCAGTTCTCATCTGCTGTGCAAATGATGATTAAATGTTATTGTGCGAGAAAACGGCAAGGAGGGACTCATTAGCTTTATTGTCAGGAAGGACTCCGTGGGTTCCAGCCCCCAGCTCCAAGTCTGGCTTAACCCCTGTGTACTAGGGGTGGCCCAAGAACGGAGGCTCTCATGAGCCCACTGGCAGAGAGCACTGCGGAGGGAGTCAGGAGATTCAGTGCCCGCCTGGCCTTGTCCTGCCCCCTCCCATG
Source organism: Cryptotis parvus (assembly GCA_021461705.1). Taxonomy (NCBI): domain Eukaryota; kingdom Metazoa; phylum Chordata; class Mammalia; order Eulipotyphla; family Soricidae; genus Cryptotis; species Cryptotis parvus. The sequence goes on from JAJIBD010003677.1 coordinate 96,389, forward strand.
CAGCTTGGCCTGTTGTCTCTCACTCCTCAAATGCTCTCTCACCCCCTCCGTGTCTCTGAGCTACAGAGACCCAGAGGCCACGGGCTCTGGCTACACGGACATTCTCAGGTGGAGGTCAGTCCGGCCCGAGAACAACTTAGGAGCTGCTCCAGGCTTGTCTGGGAAGGACAGAGCCCCGGTCAGATGAAAGACACATGGACGGGGGCCTCTGAACCCTTCCGGAGAGTTGATGTCGCTCCCTGAGAATGAAAAAGAGCTGTGGAAAGCATCTGGGTAGAACCGACAGGCAAAATACTGGGGGTTCTATTCCGTTTGGAGCTAAGATATATCAGGAATCATTGTTTTAGCTGCAGAGAGCTTCAACATGGCACTCGCCGTATGTATCTTAAATCAGGTGTTTGTTGGGGCTAGAGCTATACAGTGGGGAGGGTGTTTGCCTTGCACTCGGCTGATCCAGGTTTCATCCCCGACAGCCCAGATGAGCCCCGAGGTCTGCTAGGAGAGTTCCCTGAGCAGTGTCAGGAGCAAGCCCTGTATTGGTGCGCCCCAACCCCCAAAAAAGGACACAAATGTGCTGTTTGTCTGAAATTCACATTTTTTGGGGGGTCACACCCGGCAATGCTCAGGGGTTACTCCTGCCTCTGCACTCAGGAATCACTCCTGGCGTTGCTTGGGGGACCATATGGGATGCCGGGGATCAAACTCAGGCCGGCATGGGCCAGCCGCATGCAAGGCAAACGCCCTACCGCTGGGCTATCGCTCCGGCCCCTGAAATTCACATTTAATGGGGACTTCTATGTTTTTTATTTACTGAATCTGGCACCTCTGTGCATAGATTGGCATTTCAGAAAGGGGCCTTTGACCTGCAGGGCAGGTCAAAGGTGAGAGGAGAGAGAGGGAGAGCAGTGAAGGCCTGAGGCAGTAACAGAACAGACGCGTCCAGTCCAAGAATCCCATCCTCTCTCCTCCATCTCTCCCGCCCTCACGAGTAACTCCTAGCCAATGCAACGAGCAGCACCATCATGTGACGACTGTGGGACGCCTTCTGAAGTGACGACTGACCAGCCTTTTGCTCCTTTCTGTTTCCCACTCAGCTAGCTGAGCACAGCTGAGATGGCAGGAGCCCAAGCAGCCATCTTGAGACCATGAGGCCCAGTGCTATCCCCTCTGGAGTGCCCAACTCTGATCTAGTAGGAGACTTGGTCCCATCCCGTTTCACGGAGTCACCACGCCAGTCCTAAACTGTTCACCTCAGCACTGTTTTCCATGAGCAGCAAACTTCCAACTGATTTATCACTGTTTGGTTTGGGTTTGGTAATTGCTTTTCTTGCCACAAAGAGATCTGATATGTCCTGTTAGGGAGAAAAGCATATCAGTGCTGCTGGAGGTGGGGGTACCCCACAGTGTCAGGAATCAAGCCCAGGCTCCCGGACTACGAGATGCACCCCAGCCATTTGAACCATCTTCCTGACCAGAGGCAGATGCTTTTCCCTTGCAGTGCCGGTGGGTTGAACCCAGCACCTCATGCATGCAAGGCAGTGCCCTACCTCTGACAGCCACACGCCTTGTCCTCACGTAATTTGAAGAGTTGACAGAAGCTCGGCAGAACATTGAGACTAAAACTGGGTCAGCCACAGTCGATGTGAAAAATGCTTAAGAAGGCGGCCCGCAGGAGCCAGCCTCTCGCTGGAGGTGGGGAAGGCAGCAAGAGAAGGTCAAAGGCTTCAGACTTGAGTGACAAGAACTGCAGTGAGCCAGGGAGCCCAGAAAAGCCTTGGATGTGGGATCAAGGAAAGCCAGCTTGTGGCTTGGGACACATTGAACTCGGGGGCGCCCGCAGGCCTGGAGCCCCAAGTGTGGGTATGCAGGCGGGAGCTCAGGTCAGCTCCAGGGGTGCCCTCATCTGCTGCATGGCTGAGATCATCGTGTAGACGGGGAGAGCAGGAGGGAGACAAGAGTCAGGGCGCTCGGGGTGCCGGGGAGAAGGCTTACCACTCTGACCCCGGCAGCTCTTTCCTGCCCACATTCACAAATTTTAAGACGTGATGATCTATGACCATTTATTTCTCCTCCCTGTGATTCAATTTCCTCTCTGGAAAATGGGGCTAAAAATAGCTCCTACCTCACAGGGTTGTTTGGAGGACACAGTGACCTAGACTGGCACCCAGCTCAGCGCCCAAATAACCAGCGGCTGGCTGCAGAGCCAGGCGGTCCCCGCCGCAGGACGGGAAATAGCTGCCCTTTCCCTCTCCGAGCCCAGAGAGAGGCTGGGTCGCTGGGGCCCCTTCCTGAGGCCTCACACCTGCTTGTGCAGAGCCCAGAGCCAGGCCAGTGGAGGAGGAAAGTGGAGCAAAGACGAGAGTCTGCTCTGGGGAAGGTGATCAAGCCGGAATGCAGAGGCACACGAGGAACGAAGCTCCGGGACTGGGTGGGCAGAGGCGGGTTAGCAGCACCCGGCGGGGCCTTAAGGGAGGGCAGAGACCAGAGCAGGGGGAGCCATGCGGGCCGACGACGCGGAGAATCAATGCGGGCTGAAGAGACGCCGCCGCCTGCCGTCACGGCCCAGGGCCTTGGAGGGGCAGAAGCAGCTGGTGGAAACCCTCGGAGAAACGCCGGTCCCCAGACTCAGCTGGCGCGGGTGTAGACAGCAGGAATCTATAATCCGCTTGGCTGGTGTGGGCCGCACGGCTCCTTCTGAGGGTTGCCAGGGCCTCTGTGGGTCTTTGGGCCTCTGATCTCCCCGACACCTGTTCTCGGCCCTTGGTTCTCCGCACCCAGCCTGGAGGGGCTCAGGAGGCGGGGCTGCGCGCCCCCTCTGAACAGGCCCTGGACAAGGCCCCCCTTTTCTAAACCAGATCAGAGTTCTGAAGCACTGTGATAGAGCCCCAACATCTGAAAATTCAGCCCCTGGGGCTCCCACCCGGCGCAGCCCCCTGGTACCTGCCGAACCCATCAGTGGGGAACTGGGAGCCATGTCATGACACAGTCTGAGGGAGGAGGCAGGATAGGGTGTGGGACAAGGGCTCTTTCCCATCCCTCTCTCCCTCGCACATGCCACACAGAGACCCCTGTGCATCCGGGCGTCCGTAAACACACGCATGAAGACACACAGAGTCCCACAGACTGCCAGCATCAACACATCTGGGGGAGAGACAGTCCCACGCACACAGGACCCCCCAGGGACGGATGCACGCCAGCACCCCACAGACACCCCGACCGTGCAAGGACTGTCTCACAGTCACACCCAGACAGGCCTGCCTATGTCCCTCTCCTCAACCATAAACCACACACACACACACACACACACACATGTGCTGGGACCTGGCTGTAGTGATGGGCAGCTCCTGGCACGCTACACACACACACACACACACACACACACACACACACTCCCTCTAGCCCCGCAGCCCACGGCTCCCTCCCCAGTAATCAGAAGCAATTTCTTCCCCGCGGAGTGGAGCCAATCACGGGCTCCAAGGAGCAGGGGGACCCAAACGCACCCACCCTCCTCCCCACACACACGTGGGCGGCTGGCACAGCCCCTCCCGCCCCAGCTCCCTGTCCGCCTTGGAGTGGGGATTGGCTCTCTTGCGCACACACACACTCACACAGCAAGCACACACAGACACTCACACAGGCAAGCCCACACTCACATGGCAAACACACACAGGCAAGCACACACACTCATACAGGCAAGCACACACACACTCACACAGCAAGAACATACAGACACACTCATACAGGCAAGCACACACACACACTCACACAGCAAGCACACACACACTCATACAGGCAAGCACACACACACTCACAAACAAGCAGCACACACACTCATACAGGCAAGCACACACACACTCACACAGCAAGAACATACACACACACTCATACAGGCAAGCATACACACACACTCACACACACAGGCAAGCACACACCAGTAGGGTCCCAAGACTCACCTGTACCCACAGCATCACAGACATGGAAACACACACGTGCACACACTCCACACACAGACTCGAGAAGACAGAGCTCACCACAGAAGCATCATTGGAGGGACTGGAGCTCTATAACAGAGGGGAGGGGAGGGGAGGGCGCGTTGCCTTGCACGCAGCGGACCTGGGTTCCATCCCCAGCATCTCACAAGGTCCCTCAAACCTCCCAGGAGTGATCCCTGAGCACAGAACCAGGGGTAAGCCCGAACACCACCAGGAGTGGACCCCAAAACATTAAAACAACGAGGTGGAGAGATTGAAGTACCCACCTCGCGGTGACTTTGACTGTGTATGTGGTGCGCAAAGACGGCTGGAGAAGGCCAGTGGACGCTCAGACAAACAGTGACACCGGACGTGGTGGACAAGTGTGCCGGCCGCCACCATCTCAGAGTGCAGCCCCCCCAAGCCACTGCATGTGTGCGTGCGGCCAAATGACAGTGAAGGCGGGGTCACACCTGCTCTCCCACATACACCAGGCTCCGGCCCCCTGGCTAACCTCCCGCTGCCCGCACAGAGACCAGCCGCCCTCACCTGCAGGGCCCGGGCGGGATACCACAGCATGTTCCCGGCAGGGCGAGCCTCCTGCAGCCGGAGAGCCGCCGTCCCACCTGTCAAACTGCCGTTTGTCACTCCATCACAGCCCGGGACGCTGACATTCAGCGCCGGCTCCGAGATCATCGCATTTAGCGGTAATGGAGCACAGATTGCGCTGACATTTGGAAAATATTCCACCTCGGGACCCATTCGGCTTCAAACTTCTTTTTCCTGGAAGAGGAGAGATGCTGGGGACAGGGGTTACGGGGCCTGCAATGTTCTGTAGAGGTGCCGCTGCCCAGGCAGGGCCTGGTCCCGACCCGGACCACCCTAGGGCCCCGGGCACAGAGACCCAGATCTGGGTGGGAGCGTGTGGGAGCTTAGCGGAAGCATGTAGAAACACGACCACAGCTGCTCCAGAAGGAGTTACGGGACAAGTGAGCCGCCGGTGTCGCCTCCTCTGGGTGATGAAGCTGAGAGAAGGAAAGTCGCTTCCCTCAAGGTGACAAGCTCAGGTTGGTGACAGCCAAGAGCTGCCTTCCCCGTCAGCATCTGCCCAAGGTGACCTGCAGGGGGAGCCGTAGAGTCAGACAAACTCTGGCTCGCGAGGCCCCTCCCGCCCCTTCTTCCCGGGCTCTGCGTCTCTAAGGGTCTCTAAGCCCAAGCAGAGAGAAGGCGCCGTCTGGGCCGGCTTCCTGGAGGGGAGGGGTTGGGCTGCACCTGGACGGTGCGGGGAGAGGGTGGGCAGGACTGACATCTGCAGGATGGATATGCAAGCCTCGCAGAAACGCTCTGGAAGCGCTCAAAGGCACTGTTGAGAGAAGAGCTGGGCCCTTCCTCCGTCAGCTGCGAACACGGGTCTGGATGAGGGACTTGCCTGGGGTGGCCCCTCTGCATGGAGGCGGAGCAAAGACTGTAATCAAGCAACAGGACCACCCCCTGGGGAAACTAACTGCAGCCAGAGATGTGCTTATTGGCTGCCCAAGTCACCTCACAGCCCCTGGTAAAGGATGTGGGGGCGCGATGGTGGAACACACGCTGGCCGCCGTGGGTGGGAAACGGGTGTGGACAGGCAGAGGAAATTGGTCCCAGCAAAGCCACACAGAGGCAGGACAACTCCGGAGACGCTGTTCCCAGATGAGCTGATTAATCTCCTTAAATAAGTTGGAGTCCCACTTCCCAAAAGGCAAAAGAAAGTTGGGTTAATCTGCTCTAAATGATTCCTGAGCTTCTCGGGGTAGTAATCAATACCCGCACACACACGCTCGCTCTCTTCATAAAGTAATTCTCAGTAATTGCAAGAAAGAGAGGGGTTGTGTGTGTGTGTGTGTGTGTGTGTGTGTGTGTAAAATGAAATTGTAGCCTCAGAGAGAAAGCCAGGCCTGGGATCAATGGTCTCTGGTCTGGAGGCAGCGGGACGGCCACCAGTTCTCCAGGAGGCAGCCCACAGGGTCAGCCCAGGCCTGTCCGCCTACAGAAGCTTTAATTAACTCAGGCAGGGAGGGAGAAGCAAGGAGTTGGGCTGGGATCTCGGGCAGCAACAAGCGGTGGCCTTCCCCAGTGCCGTCCCTGATGTCACCAGAGACTCTGCTAGGGGCCCAGAGCACCACGGCAACGCCTGAGGAGCACCAGCACTGCCATCGGCAGCATCCCCGGGAGCACACAGGCCAAGAGCACTGCAAGTTGAGGGTTTAAACAGTGCTCACCGATGGCGACACATCCACACCCCCCCGCCAACGCCCAGCAGGTCCAGTGCCCCTGTCAGGACATCTGTCCAGTGTCCATCCCCAAAGCCCAACGCTAACGCCCTCACTGATGCCCCGGGCACGGGACGTGTCCTGACTGGTTGTCGCTCGATCCCCACTGGACCAGGGTGAGTGTTAGTCAACTCTTCTGGCAGGATGAGTGAGTGAATGGTTTGGGGAAGAACAGGACCGTCTTGACCCCTTTCACTACCCTCTCCCCAGTGCTTGGCCAGGAAGTGCTCCGGGAATGTCTGTTGGATGGATGAGTGGATGGGTGGGTGGCTGGTTAGATGAGAGATGAATGATGGATGGATGATGAATGGAGGCATGGTTGGAAAGACTGAGGAGGGATGGACGATGGATGGGTAGATGGATGGATGGACGATGGATGGATGGATAGCTGATGGACAGATGGGTAGATGATGGATGGATGGGTGGATGGATGGACAATGGATGGATGGGTTGATGATGGATGGACAATGGATGACTGAATGGGCGGATGGATAGTGGATGGATGGATAACTGATGGACAGATGGGTGGATGATGGATGGATGATGGATGGATAGCTGATGGACAGATGGGTGGATGATGGATAGATGAATGGGTGAATAGACAGATGGGTGGCTACGTGATTGTATGAATAGTCAGGTGGATGATGGACAGGTGGGTGTATAGATGGATAGACGGTGAAGGCTATGTGCTGGAGGAAATAACAACCTTGGGAAAATAGCGTCATCAGCCTCAAGACCAGAGCTCAGCACAAAGTAAGGCTGAGAGAGACAAGCTGGAGGCTGCTCTAGTGGCTCGAGGCCCCACGTGGCCCCCCTGGCTTCACCCAGGTCACCCCTGTGCAGAAGATACGGGAAGGAGGAAGAGATGGGCGGGGCCGGAAGCACTTCTCCCCCTCTGGCCCTGCCCTCACCAAGCAAAACATGACTTTCAAGGCTGCCCTGGGTAACCATCAACTCAGCCTGACAAGGGGCATACAGGCTGAGCACATGGGCTGAACACACAGGCCGGACGCACAGGTCAGGCTACATAGGCTGGGCACACAGGCCGGGCACACAGATTGGGCCCAAACTGTGCACACAGGCTGGCACACAGCCCAGGGCATCAGCTCATCTGTGCAGACACCAGGTCTGCGTGGCCTCAGCCATGACTTCCGGCAGAGTTGGGTCCCCAGGGACTCCCAGAGGGCCCAGACAAGGATGGCGTCTACCTGCCGTTGATACCACCCTTCTGGGTCACCTCCTGCCCCGCCTCCCCCAATCTGTGCCCGCACGGCAGCCCGACATCTGGCCCAGACTCCTGGGCTCCATCTACATAGCTGGGAAAACTAAAACACAGCGAGGAACAGAAAGTGACAGTCACCCACGACGACGTGAAGGAGCCAGTGGCCACAGCACCCCTGTGAGACCACAGACTCGGGTCAGCAGTAGCCACGGCACCCCGTGAGACCACAGACTCGGGTCAGCAGTGGCCACAGCACCCCGTGAGACCACAGGCTCGGGTCAGCAGTGGCCACAGCACCCCGTGAGACCACAGACTCGGGTCAGCAGTAGCCACAGCACCCCGTGAGACCACAGACTCGGGTCACCAGTGGCCACGGCACCCCGTGAGACCACAGACTCGGGTCAGCAGTGGCCCACAGCACCCCGTGAGACCACAGACTCGGGTCAGCAGTAGCCACAGCACCCCGTGAGACCACAGACTCCGGGTCAGCAGTGGCCACAGCACCCCGTGAGACCACAGACTCGGGTCAGCAGTGGCCACAGCACCCCGTGAGACCACAGACTCGGTTCAGCAGTGGCCCACGGCACCCCGTGAGACCACAGACTCGGTTCAGCAGTGGCCACGGCACCCCATGAGACCACAGGCTCAGTTCAGCAGTGGCCACGGCACCCACGTGAGACCACAGACTCCGGGTCAGCAGTGGCCACGGCACCCTGTGAGACCACAGACTCAGGTCAGCAGTGGCCACAGCGCACCCGTGAGACCACAGACTCGGGTCAGCAGTGGCCACAGCACCCCATGAGACCACAGACTCGGTCAGCAGTGGCCACGGCACCCGTGACCACAACTCGGGTCAGCAGTGGCCACGGCACCACATGAGACCACACTCGGGTCAGCAGTGGCCCGGCACCCCGTGAGACCAGACTCGGGTCAGCTGTGGCCACAGCACCCCCATGAGACCACAGACTCGGGTCAGCAGTGGCCACGGCACCCCGTGAGACCACAGACTCAGGTCAGCAGTGGCCACGGCACCCCGTGAGACTACAGACTCGGGTCAGCAGTGGCCACGGCACCCCGTGAGACCACAGACTCGGGTCAGCAGTGGCCCACGGCACCCCGTGAGACCACAGACTCGGGTCAGCAGTGGCCACGGCACCACGTGAGACCACAGACTCGGGTCAGCAATGGCCACGGCACCCCGTGAGACCACAGACTCGGGTCAGCAGTGGCCACGGCACCCCGTGAGACCACAGACTCGGGTCAGCAGTGGCCCACGGCACCCCGTGAGACCACAGACTCGGGTCAGCAGTGGCCCACGGCACCCCGTGAGACCACAGACTCGGGTCAGCAGTGGCCACGGCACCCCGTGAGACCACAGACTCGGGTCAGCAGTGGCCACGGCACCCCATGAGACCACAGACTCGGGTCAGCAGTGGCCACAGCACCCCATGAGACCACAGACTCGGGTCAGCAGTGGCCACGGCACCCCGTGAGACCACAGACTTCGGGTCAGCAGTGGCCACGGCACCCCGTGAGACCACAGACTCGGGTCAGCAGTGGCCACGGCACCCCATGAGACCACAGGCTCGGGTCAGCAATGGCCATGGCACCCCGTGAGACCACAGACTCGGGTCAGCAGTGGCCATGGCACCCCATGAGACCAGACTCGGGTCAGCAGTGGCCCACAGCACCCCGTGAGACCACAGACTCGGGTCAGCAGTGGCCACGGCACCCGTGAGACCACAGACTCGGGTCAGCAGTGGCCACGGCACCCCATGAGTCCAGCCCCCAGCAGACTGCGGTAACTGCCTGCACCCCAGCAACATCTAACCTCTCCACCCACTATCACCAGGCCGTGTTCAGGATCACCGGCCTGTGGACAGGCCTCAAGGCAGATGGTGATGGGGCTTCCAGTTGCATGTGATTTAGCATGTGTGGCCGGCGCAGCCCAGCCCGTGGTCAGCCAGCATCACTGTCTCCGCCACCCCTCACACCCCCACGGGAAACCGTGTCCTGCTCTGACGTCACAGGGCCTGGAGCCTCCAGCATGGGCAGCGTCACGGGATCGATGGCTCCTTCCCTGGTGCCGCCATCCGAAAACCATATTCAAGCTTCCTGCCAGACCCCGGGTCTCCCAGTCTATTATTTACCAAGTGATTTTCTCCCAGCCGCCCCTTCATGTATTTAATTTTATTTTGAAGCGAGAGTTACATCAATACCTTAAGTGGAAAAACAGTAACCCAGTAATCCAGGGAAACAGCCCCTAGAGTGAAACCGTAGTGTCCACATGTGGCAGCTCCACGGAGCCACCGCTGCCGCTTCGCCAATGACGTCAGGCTTCTGAGTCTGTTACGGCAGTTGCTGGCGGGGTGGAGGGATGCTCTAGTGGTACGGCCCAGAGTTCTGCTGGGCGGAGCCTGAGAGCATCAGGGACGGACAGGGCTTGTGCTGTACCATCAGCAGATGCGGCCTGTGCGAGATTACTCAGAGTGGGTGAGTGAGTGGGTCCCCAGGCATTTGGAAGCACTGGCAGAGCCTGTGCCCAGTATTAAGTGTGAGAGCCGCTCAGCTGCTCCCTGCATCCGTCCTGGCGTGAGCGGAGGCTCATCCACTCCTGCTGTGTGTCCTCCAGCCGGTCCCTTCGTGGTCTGAGCCTCCCTGGACACCGTGTTCTCTGCACACCTTCCCAGGGTGGATATTGTGAGACTCCAAAGGGGAGGTTTATCTAGTCCAGGGTTTGCAAACTTTTCCAGGGAAGATCCAGAGAGTCTGTTTTGGCAGCTCTGAGTCACCAGGATTGCCAGGAGCAAGCAAGGGCGGTTAGATAGAAGCAGGCCAGCAGGTGTGTCCTGGGATGTTTATGGACAACTAATGACCAGGCTCCGCTGGTCCAGAGCTGAGTCTGCCCGGCCCCTGGTCTAGGTCTTGGGGGCTGCAGGGCAGACACTTCGCCCTGTGGGCTTGCCTGAGCCTTCTGGGAGGCCCCAGCACCCCCAGAACGGAACCAGCCCCCAATGCTGCCCAAGGCGCCGGTCACCACTGGCACCTCCTCCCTGTTCCCCAACGTGGAAACAGAGAAAGGATCCAAATGTTTTGGGGGTGCAAACGTGGCCTCCCACAGAGCTGGCTGGACATTGGAGCCTGAACCCATCGATCCCAAAGCAGATGGTCCTGGCCCTCAGTGGACACTAGTGGGCAGTAGTTGCCTCTGGAGAAATTGTAGGGCACATTCTCAATGTTCGCTTTAAGAAGGTGGATTTCAGGGCTGGAGCGACGGCACAGCAGGGAGGGCGTTTGCCTTGCATGCAGGACCCCGGCATCCCATATGGTCCCAATAAAGCACAAATTCTATTAAATTTTTAAAAAAAGAAGGTAGATTTCAGGGTGGGAGTAGGGTGTGGGACTTTTCTTCCCTAAAAACGGGCAGCAGCCAGGGCCGGGGGCGACTGTCCAGCAGGGAGGGCATTTGCCTTGCCCATCTGCGTGCAAAGCTGCACTCAGCACCCCCGCCCACGGTCGCTGATCTCCCTGGCCCTTTAGCTCCATCCAACCCAGTTTCCTCTGACACAGAGAGGAGGTCTAGACAAGGGGCCTGACCCTCCCCACACTCTCTCACCTGCTCTCTGTCCCAGCCAGCCTCTGAGGCTGCCATAACCTGCCTCTTGGTCCAAAGCACTTGGCACCAGGATCTCTGCTTTGCCTGTGGGAGAAGAGGCTCGAGTCACCGAGGGTCTCGGGCCCCCAGCAACATCCCTGGCCCCAAGTGACTCCTCTGACCCAGTCCTGACCAGGGTCTTCCTGGGTACCCCCTTCTCACCCACCCCAGCCCAGGTTTGGCAGCTCACCGACAGCAGTGCCTGGTACACCCTGCAAGCCTGTGTCTTTCTCTCCTTCCTCCCTTCTTTCTCTCCTTCCTTCCTTCTTTCTCTCCTCCCTCCCTTCTTTCTCTCCTTCCTTCCTTCTTTCTCTCCTTCCTTCCTTCTTTCTCTCCTTCCTTCTTTCTCTCCTTCCTTCTTTCTCTCCTTCCTTCCTTCTTTCTCTCCTTCCTTCTTTCTCTCCTTCCTTCTTTTCTCTCTTCCTTCCTTCTTGCTCTTCTTCTTTTCTTCCTCCTTTTCCTCCTTTCTTTCCTTCCCTCCCTCTATCCTTTCTTCCTTTGTTCCTTCCTTTCTTTCTCTCTCTCTTCCTTCCTTCCTTCCTTTCTTCTTTCTTCCATCCTTCCTTTCTGTGGGAGGAATTGGGTCACACCAGCGATGCTCGGGGGTTACCCCTGGCTCTGCACTCAGGAATCAGGCAGTGCTCAGAGGTGACCATCTGGGATGCCAGGATCCAATCCTGGTCAGCTGCATGCAAGGCAAGTGCCTTATCTCGCCTCCAGGCCCGTTTCTGCTTCCCAGCCTGGGGGCAGGGCCAGTGTCCAGGGAGCAGCATGTGGGGGTCTTCTCCAGGGCCCCGCAGGTTCAACTAGGTCAGGACCCTCCTGTGTGCCCCAGGGCTGCTGGCTCCAGGCAGGCCCCCTGCACTCCGGCTGAGCGCGGCCAGCTCCGGGCTGGAAATGGTGCAGCTGCCACTCGGCTACGACCCAGCTGGGACCCACTGACAACATCTTAATTTCAGCCCAAGCTCTTTTCCAGACGGGCTGCTAATTAGGGCTAATGGGCAGCTCTCCCTGCTGGCTCCCCCACCGCTGCCGCCTCCGTGAGAACAGCCACAAAGCAGGAGGCTCGCTTGAAGGGTCCCTGGAGCCGCCCCCCCCTCCCCCAGGCCAGTCGGGCCTCTGGGTGGAGCACTCTCCTCTGAGTCTCTTGGCCAAGGTGAGGTTGTTGTTGCTCTTTCAGGTTGGTTCCATGACACAGAGACTCACACCCTACTCTGTACCAGACCTGTGGGACCCACTGAGGACACACCGTGGACCTCAACCAGAAACTGGACACTCCTGGAGTCTGATCTTCATTCAACCTTGCCCTGGCTGTGTGACGTTGGGGAAGTCACTGACCCTCTCTGATCCACATTTATGAATCAGCCCCTTCCTTCCCGAGAAGGTTGTGAGGATGGGCTGAGACCTGGGCTAAGCACGGAGGCCAGCAGCACCGGCAGGAAGCTAGCAGGAGCCAACGGAGTCGTAAAGTGATTGAGAGCAGTCTGGAGAAGTTCCTGCCAAGAGTGCAATAAACAGGCGCTCTCATTCTCCTGCTTTCTAAGCACCTGCAAAGTGCTGTGAATATGGTAATTGCCGCACTTATATAGCGCTTACTGCATGCTGTACACCGCACTTATGCTGCACTTACGCAGCGCTCACTGCATGCCGAGCACTATTCGAGGTGCTGGGTTACCGCAGGCAGGCACGATTCTCACCCCGTTTCACAGACAAACTCGGGTGTGAAAGATCAGGTATCGTGGCCCTGACCCCAGCCCTCACCCAGCCTTAGTTTCTTATCTACGGCTGCACAATGAATTAACCCAAAACTTAGGGAAGGGGCCGCTCGGACAGTGATAGAGGAAACCCCTTTCCACTCTGACAACCACCAGAGGTAGAGTGACACGCACGGTCCCCTACAGTCTTGTAAGCCACAGTGCCCAAAAAGCAGGAACCGGGAGAGTAAGACACTGGTAGGGGAAAGTGGACGCTGGTGAAAGGGTCAGTGTTGGGACATTGCATGCCTGAACGCATGTCATGAATTACTTTGTAATTCATGGTGATTCAATTAAATTAAAAAAAAAAACAGTTGCGATCATACATGTTCTGCAGGTCAAGAATCCAAACCCAGTAAGGGAGAAAGACAGGTACAGAATGACTGCATTCATTTGTGGGATATTAAATTTGTGGGAAAATGTGAGACTAATATCCAAGGTCAGGCAAAACAGGAGTCAGGAGGACTTGTCAATGTTGGAATCTGCCACAAGTGCGTGGGGACAAAGGCTAAGAAGAGAGAGAAGGAGCCGGTTTGCCAACAATGGATGGAAATGGCAACGCTTAGACTAGAACTGAGTATTGAAAGTAGGTAAAGGGATACACATGATAACCCTCAGTGAATGTACAGAAAACCACAGTGTGAGAGAGAGAGAGAGAGAGAGAGAGAGAGAGAGAATAAGAAAAATTCTACCCATAGAGCGGGAGGAGGGGAGGGAATCAGGGGACATTGGTGATGGGAAATGTGCACTGGTGGAGGGATGGGTGCTGGAACACTGTATGACGGAAGCCCAATCATGAACAGCTTGTAATGCTCTATCTTATGGTGATATAATAAAAATTTTTTAAAAAAGAATCCAAACTGAGGGCCAGAGAGAGCGGTGATTACCTTGCCCTTAGCCAAGCCAGGTTCAACCCCAGCTTCCCATATGGCACTCAAGTACCACATTAGTCGATGTGACCACCAAAACCAATTTTAGAAGAATTCAAACCCAGCATAGCTGGTATTTTGGGACTTCCTGCTGGTGGCTCGAGATACCAGCTCCTTGGGGAATGCCAGCAGCCTGGTCAGCGTCCCTCAGGCGGAGCCCACTAGAGGGCCAAAGCTCCATGTCCAGCTCTGCGGTTACAGCCCATCACTTAGCTGTGCTGTTTGTTGGCAGTAAGGAACTCACTGCAGCCCGCTCAGGAGAAGGGGGCCATGCGACAGCAGGGACGTCAGATCCAGCTACCCCCAGGAAAATCGGTTCATGCGAGTCCATCCTCGTCACTGGTATGGGGACAAGACATGTAGGCCAGATGCAGAACCCAGCTCTTCATCTAGATTCTTGATCTAGTTTCCTGCCATGGAAGTGTGGTGCCGCCACAGAGTGATGCTTTTACAAGATACGTGGAGGGCCCGAGAGAGAGAGAGAGAGAGAGAGAGAGAGAGAGAGAGAGAGAGAGAGAGGAGGGCATCTGCCTTGCATGCTTCCGACCCAGGTCCGATCCCTGACTCCGCCAGGAGTAACTCCAGAGCACTGCCAGGAGTGCTCCCCCACACCCAAAAAAAAGTTACAAGCTACGTGGAAGGCCAGAGTGATAGTACAGTGTGTAAGGCACTTGTCTTGCTTGCCTCAACCCAGGTCTGATCCTCAGCATGCCATAGAGTCCCCTGAGCGCCACCAGGAGTGATCCCTGAGCATAGAGCCAGGAGTAACCCTGAGCGTCTCTGGGTGTGACCCCCAAAACAAATAAAAGAATGAAAGATGAGCAGAAATATGCCAAGGATGGCAGAGGGCCAGCAGAGCACACAGGTGCCCTTCCGCCTCCGTTCACCTGGCGGCCGTATTCAGCCGGGGCCCCACTAAGTGGATCGTTCAGGCCCTGAGGAGGTGGCAACAGGAACAAAGGCTGTTCTCTCTGGCCTGCTAGAGACAAAAGCAAACACACGAAAGAGTCCGGGAGATTATCCAAGGCTGGTGCTCCTCAAGGCCTAATGAAGCAGGGAGGACTGACCACATGGGCGGGGAAGGAAGCACCGACCTGCAGTCAGGATGGCGGAGAAGAGCCGGCCCTGGGGACACAGTGTTCCGGCAGAGACAGCTGTGCAAAGGTCCTGGGGTCGAGTGGGTGTGGAAGGAGGCCCCACAGAGCAGAGGCGGTCAGGCAGAGAGGAGGAGGGGAGGAAAGCTGCAGCCGCACCCTCCATCTGAGCTCTGCAGGAGGTTCTTGGAAAGAACCTAGCGTGAAGCTGTGGAGCAAAACCAGACTTACCTTGAGCCGACCTGGGTTCAATTCTCCCGAGCACCGCCAGGAGTAATCCCTGAGTGCAGAGCTGGGAGTAACCGCTGAGCATCGCCGGGTGTGACCCAAAAAGCAAAAAAAAAAAAAAAAGACCCAGACTTACTAAGGGTTCCCTGGGTAGGAAGGAGAATTTTGTTTCAAAGCACTTTTGTCTGGTCACTAAAACATCCTTAAACTGCTCAATCAACACCCAAAATGCTTCTGTTTGCTTCAGTGTGGGGGCGCACATTCAGGACATGACCCCGGTCTGTGCTCGGCCACAGCTGATGCTCTGGACCTTGTACACCTGGGGCTGGCTGCATGCCTGAAGCCCTGTACTGCTCCTCGGCCCCACAGACCCTCCAGACGTTCAGCGCCATCGTATGCATTCGCGCATTCGTATCTGGCCTGATGGAGCTCAGGCAGTGCCACCAGTGGCCGGAGCCCGTCCAAGCAGCTCAAGGTATGAGGCAACACCCGCCCTGGAGAAGACATCCTGTCACGGGAACAGCACGCACACACATGCACACACATGCACACAGCATGAACTCACTTTCGCTCACGTATGCACACACGCACAGTCACTCACATACGCACATACCAGGACACACTCCACACGCACACACATACACATGCACACAGCCGTGTCTACATGCATTTGTACCTACATGTATGAACACGGTGTGCATAGGTGTGCTTTACTGAGTACACATGCACGAATATTCATGCATTGCACTTTTTGCAATATACTTACGTGTGTGCACACAATTGTAAGTACACACTGACACACACATTCATGAAGATGGAGACACACCGCCGAGGTGCTCAAGTCTGAGATGTGGTGGGGTAGGGGAGCCCCCAGAGAAATCCACCCGCGCTGGGAAGCCTAACATCCCCCAGCAGAGCCTGGCAGGAGGCCTGACTTCCTGATCCAGGTTCCGTGGAAATGATGTTATCTGAGGCCCTGCTGGAAGCAGAACAGCGAGGACAGCACAGCAGCTGCGCCGGGCCCCAGGAGGAGACGCAGGGACGCTGAGGTGAAGAAGGTACAACCAGCCGTGGCAAAGCCCGTCAAGGGATGCGGCCGCTGCTCACGTGGGCCAGGGGAGTGGACCAGCAACGGCAAGCGCGGGCTGCAGAGGGGCAGCCCAGCCCCAGCCGCTTTGCAGCCAGGCCCCCGCCCCGGGGACCAGGCGCGATTAACACCCTCCCCACGGCAGACCACAGCCAGCACGGCAACATCTGCATATTTGTTTAATAAAAAGTTATGGATGTACAGAGACGGGTAATTAATTACCCAGCATATTTCCCCTCCGCTTCCTCGCCTCCTCCCCACGTCACCGCCTCTCCTCGGGCTGAGTCAGCAGATCGGGGCTCCTCCCGGGGGGCCCGGCCTACTAACTGCGTGTTTGTTAAGCACGCTCTGCACAGCCCGGCCACGCAGGCCTCAAGCTCTGGGCCATTCTGCCTGAAGCATTTATGCGAGTACCTAGGGCCGCTTCAGCTTCTCTTTATTGTTGCAAAGAAATTAAGTTAGATCGTTTGATAGCTTTTGGTGTGATTATGGAGGAAATTTACAAGAGGGTTAGGAGAAGGGGTCTTGGGGTCATTGGAGATCCAAACCCCCAAATAGCCGCAACTGGGGGTTTCCTCTTATGGATCCCCAACTCTGACCAGCGAAATGGGGAGAGGTGCCTCCCCCTGGGAGAGTCAGGGTGTGTGTGTGTGAGGGGGATCGGGGGTTCTGAGTTCTGGGCTGCGCCCCCGGCGGGTTGCAGCATTTAGCAGAGGGCCAGAACAGGGGGATGCCCAAAGCGCTCCTAGCACAAGGCTGGCAGAGAGGCAAATGCCCACCCAAGCCACCAGGCCTCGCAGTGCCTCAACTTCCTAAGTGAAGTTTTGCCGCCCCCAGCGTAAAGCGTGCCCGCCAAGCGCACTGAGGCTTACACACACAAAGCGAGCAAAAGCCTAAACGGGGGGCTGCTGGCGGGGCGCACACCAGATGCCAGGACTGACTCCGAGTCCACGTTGAATCCCGCCCCAACCTGTTTAAACAGCGCTGGCGGCTGCCTCGACCTTCTGCTGTCAAATACATGGGGAGAGTGCGAGGTGCCCGGCTGCCTGCGTGGCGCCAACACTCAGGGCGGACCCCAGCTTTATTCAAGCCGGCAGCTGGGCTGAGCCCCTCCTGGGAGCCAGCGCCCCCTCCCCTTTGCGTGCAGAGTTAAAGACTCATCGCCTTCACCCACGTCTCAGCACAATCAGAGCAGCCGGACCCGAAAGGAAGAGCTCGGTGCCAACGTCCCACTGAGCAGGCGGGCTGGAACCCTCCTAGCGGCGCTTCCCCTCCCCACGGGCTGAGTAATTAGCCCAGGCTGATTAGCGCTGATTGCGGGGGGCCCCTGCAGGCAGAGGAGGGGAGCCCCCACCCGCCCAGCCTGGAGCAGGGCCCGAGCACTGGGGCGTGTGAGAACCTGGCAGTGCTGGTGGGCACCTCCTGCTTCGCCACCTACCTTGGCAGCCAGCTCTGGTCTGGGCCCCAGGCCCGGGAGGAGCACACCTGTACCCCAAACTGAGACAGGGGAGCTGAGCGGGAGGGACCCGGGGCCTAGTCCCCTGAATTCTGATTCTGCCTGTCCTGGGCCCTTAACTTCTCCGAGGCTCAGTTGCTCCACCCATGAGAAGGGCTGTTGGGAAACAGACCAGGGGCTGGCAGGCTGCTCATCCCAGAGGCACACAATGTTAGGGTTATAGGGTTCCCGCACAGTGGATAATCCACTGGTCCATCCACCAACCCAGGTGGACAGGAAGAGGAGGGAGCTTTCCCGGGCGGTGGGGGACAGCAGAGGCACCCAGTGAAAGCAGAAATCCAGCCCCCGGCTGTGGAGGAAGGAAGCCATGTACCGGCGGGCCGTGCACCCTGGGAGACGAAGCAGACACCCTCCATTTCCAGGTGGTGCTCGGCCCAGCAGCCACCCGCTGCACAGCACGAACACCCCCAGGGGGGCAGAGCCCAAGTGCCACACTGTCACGGGTGCCACTCCCACTCCAGGCCTCCAGGGCCGCGGGGGTTGCCCCTCCCAGGTGTGGAGAGCTGCCTGGGACCCCAGGGTGCCCTGGCCAACCCAGGCCCAGGTCCTGGCTGAGCAGAGCACGGAGGATTTAATGGAGAGAGCTAATCAGCAGTCCTAGAGAGGCCGCCAGACAAGATCCAATTAAAACGCCAGCCTCTGTGAGCTCCCTGTTTTAATTTTCCACAAATTAGCTTAAAAGGGGGATGCAAATGAAGATATTCAGGTTTTTTTTTAAGAGCCAAGAGGGAAACTCCTTTGAGGATTATATTACTTGTTTCTGTTTAAAAAATAAATAAAATCTCTCTCAGCTCAGGGATCCGGGTTCCGGCTCTACCCCAGCAGACGGCTTCTAGAGTCTGCTGACCACTGCCGGCAGGCAGCGGCATTGCCCCATGGGCCCTCACCGTGCCCAGCCCTCTCTCAGGTCCCGGTCGGCATCTCCACACCTGGGCCTCTCAGAGAGGGCAAGCTTAAGCCCAAGGCCACACAGCAGGGCAGCCTGTTCCCTTCTGACACTCAGGCCAGCAGTCCTACCCGCTGGCCAGCAGCTCCTACCCTGGCTCAGGACTCACCTGGCTCTCGAGGGAAGAAGGTGGGTGGGTCAGGGCTGCCCTACTGCATTCTGCAGGGTCTGCCAGGGCTCGCTGGTACCCCAGAAGGTCCACAAACTTCTTGGTCTTTGCCCAGGTAGGAACTTGCTCCCCCTTGCTGGCTTCTCAGGAGGTCAGTGACCTCTCTCTCTCTCTCTCTCTCTCTCTCTCTCTCTCTCTCTCTCCCACACACACACACACACACACACACACACACACACACACACACGGGCCCTGAACTGTATCTCCACTTGCCCCTCGGCACCCAGTGCCTGAGACCCAACCCATTCATCACTGTCCCCTGGCGAAGGCCACTCTGCCTCCGCCAGCCCTTTGACCAGCCCTGGCTTCAATGCCCTTGGCCTGGACTTCTCCACTCCCCACCCCACCACGCACCCTCCTGACTGCCGAAAGACATGTCTTCTCTGCTAGGGTGGAAATGAAACCCACTCAGACATGGCAGCAAGGCGTCCAAAGCCTGGAGCATACCATACACCCGGGAGAGAACAAGCTCCCAACTCCTCTGGGCTGTGTGCCCTTGGGCTGATGGCTCAGCCTCTCTGTGCCTGCCTCTGATCCCCTGCAGTATGAGCATGGGGGAAGGGGGGGGGAGATGTGAGGGACCTCAGCTGAGCCACCCTAGCACACAGACAGGTCTGTCTATATGTCATTCTCTTCATTCCAATAACCGGGAGGTGAAGACTGGTCAGACGGAGCCTCACCCACAAGAAGAGCAGGGGCGGAGCTGGGAAGATGCCAGACGTCCCCAGAAGCTCCAAGCCCACTGGGCCCAAGGAAGGACCAGGACAGACCGGAAGCTTCCCTGGTCCATGGCAGTGAGGCCACTTTCCGACCAATGTGACACCCCAGGCCTGCAGGGAGGAATGTCTGCATCTCCTGGTGAGGCCTCAGATCCCGCAGGAGCCGAGCTACGTGGGAGCCACATTTGGGAAAACGTCTATCTCTGTGTGCAAGCAAGGTGTGGGCTGTCAGGCCTAGGGATAGACTCTGAAGCTGCCTGTGTTCGGGAAGCTCGGGGCGGGGGCTAGAGTTATCACACCCAGGGGGCTGCTGGAGAGACTGGACAGAGACAAAGGCGCTCGCCCGCCTGCTCCTGCTGCCACAGGTCGGTTCACGTGCCGGCGCTGTAGAAGCTCAAGGCACAGAGCCCAGAGCAGCCTTGAGAGCAGAGCCCAGAGCCCTGCTGCTGTGGCCCAGAACCAACTAAAAAACACTGAGCTGAACCCAAATCTTTCTGTAAGCCTAAACCGGGCACTATCAGAATTCGAGATATTCGAGATGAGCTCTGAGAACCTCAAAGGCCTAGAAGAAACTGTGAGCCCAGACTCAGGGCCGTGGGCCTGTGGCATCTTCCTGAGGGCCGAGAGGGCTCGAGAGCCTACACAGGACACGCAAGCACTGGAGGGGCCGGGAGAGACAGCACAGCGGGTAGGGCGTTTGCCTTACATGCCACCGAGCCGGGTTCGATCCTCAGCATCCCATCTAGTCCTCTGAGCACTGCCAGGAGTGATTCTGAGTGCAGAGCCAGGAAGTAACCCCTGATCAATGCCAGGGATGACTCAAAAAGCAAAAAAAAAAAAAAAAAAAGTTGTGTGGCCCTGAGTTCAATCCCAGACCACATGAACCACTGGGACATTCCCCTACTCCAAGCACTGCCATATGTGACCCAAGCATGGAACCAGCCAGCCAGGTTGGCTAAAGGTTGTTGGGAGAGGCCCCTGGGACCACTCGAGTATTGCTTGGGAGCCCCCAAGAGAGTCCTGGATAGGTGGAAAATTGACTTAGAGCGCTCCACACCTGTCTGGCATACAGGAGCCTGAGTACAATCCCGTCACCACGTGGTCCCTGCTCCATCAGGTATCACCTCCGTGAGCCCCAACATCCCAGGGCTGGATCAGCACAGAGCTCCCTGGTCCCCACCCCACCAGGCGAGGCATCGATGGTCCCTTGAAATTTTCTTTTTTGGGAACTAGAGTGGTAGTTTGGTGGGTAGAGCGCTTGCCTGGCACACAGCCAACCCTGATTTGATCCTCGGCATCCCAAATGTTCCCGTGAGCCCAGCAGGAGTGATTCCTGATGCAGAGCCAGGAGTAAAACCCTGAGCATAGCCGGTGTGACCCAGAAACAAAATAAAAACCCAAAAATCGACTTTGGGAACTGGAGAGATAGTTAAGCAGTTGGGGCTCTTGCCTTAGCATGCGGCTGACCCAGGTTCGATCCCCAGCATCTCATATGGTCCCTCAAGCACTGCCAGGACTAATTTCCTGAGTGCAGAGCCAGGAAAGCTCTGACGTCACCAGGTGTTGCCTCCAAAGAGACCAGGTTGGACTCCCACAGCCCCCATCCCTGGCTGCCCTGGACCCGCTTTCAGCACGCACGGCCTCAATACCTCTGGCCTCCATCACTCCCTGCCCTCACCCCTTCCCTCTGGCCTGAATCACTGACTCGGGTGCCTCGGGGAGTAAAGAGGATCAAGGGATGAGGGCGAGAGGGAGGGACCCCTTCATCTCTCCCCCCTCCTCAGCAAGGCAAATCCTCCCAAGCGCCTTCGGGGCTAGGAAAGCCGGATCCATCCAGGAAAGGGGATCCAGCGACTCGGGGAGCCTGCGGCCCGCTGCCTTATCTTAGTCTCGGGGGACAAGCATTTTTGCATTTATTCCCCCAAATGTGTTGCCGAATTACGTTCCAGTCCATGGCTCCCAGCCATCTGCAGAGAGAAATCCAGTTAGACCTTGTATAATAAGTTCCTGACAATCTTGCCGGGGACGCTGGGTCATAAAAGTCTCCTGGTTTTATCGCCGGTAACAGACACGGAGTGAAATTAAGTTGTCTTATCAAATTTAGATAATATATATCCCTCTAGAGGAGGAGAGCCTGCATGGGGCTTCCATGGCATGAGCCAGGAGGGGTACGGGGCGTAGGGGAGGGCTTGGGAGGTACGTTACAGGCTGGGCCCATGCTGGACTGCCCGGCCGAGCGCCTGGCAGGACGGGGCAGGAGGGCAGGGACGGCTGAGGCTCCCTTGCTCGCCAGGCCGGGCCGGGTTTTGAGAGCCATTTCCGCGCAGAGAGGGTTTACTTGACTCCCAAAAAGCCTCAGTTTCCCCATCTGCTCAGGGGACGTAACAGCCACGCCCTGCCTTCCACAGTGATCATCAGATTCTTTGCTCCCTTCACCGTCGCAACAACAAAGACCAGGCGTGGCGGGAGGTGCCTGCTTTGGGGTGACACCAGAGATCACCCCTGATGGTGCTGTCGGGAACACCGCGGGCTCCTGGGTAGTGCCAGGGGATACACTCAGTCTCAGGCCTGCCGGGCGGCCCCCGGCCCTGGCACCCCCTCCTCATGGGCCCTGCTGGGAGATTTAAAGGAGATGCAGAGTAGACCGGCGAAGCCAGGGTTTAAAGAGCAAAGTGGAGGTGGGAGGAGGCTCGACCCTCAGCCCATCTTACGCAGTGGGGTCTTACGACTTACATCTTACGACTGGGGTCATACCTAGAAAGGGGGCTCTCAAGTCACCCCAAAGGTAAAGACCTCAACTACCGCCCAGCCTGACTTGGGGCCCCCTCAGGCTCTCTCAGTGGCCCCTGATCCTGACCTTCAGTGCCGTTTGCTAGAGGATCAGCTCTTAGACTTCCTCAGGCCTGTCCCCAGAGAGGGAGTCACCCAGCTCTGTCAACAGAACTGACTTCTCGGAGACAGCCTCACCTCCTGGCATCCCAGCAGGGGCAGCGGATCGGCCCAGAGTCGGCTCCCTGGCAACCCCAACCTCCCACTCTGCTGACCGCCGCCCTCAGCTTTGGCTCTGGTAGCGGGGAAGGTTCGGCATGACCCAAGCGCTGGCCAGTGAAACCTGGGTGCCAAGTGCCATCATGATGCCTCAGCACCTCCCGCCACCTCCCACCCCAGCCCTCTTCTCCCACAGAGCCCCCCACTCCCTAAACCCGAGACCCTACGGCCAGGGCCCCAGGGAGAGGGAAGTTCTTTTTTTCAATGAAGGTGTTGGTCAAGTACAAGGGGACTAAAAATATGGACAAACCCAGGCCACATGTATTCTTTGGGCTCACTCGTCCTGCGCTATTGAAAGGATAGAAGTTGCCCCAGGTGGGAGCCAAGATGAAGAATTCTCCAAAAACTGAAAATAGGGGCTGGAGAGATAGAACAGTTGTATGTGGCCAAGCTGGGTTTGATCCCTGGCAACCCTAATGGTCTCCTGAGCACCGCCTAGAGTGATCCCTGAGTACCAAATCAAGAATCAACCCTGAGCATCACCAGGTAGAGCTCAAAAACAAAAAACCTGAAACAGAGCTTTCCCTACGAACCAGCAGTTCCTAACAGTCCCTCCCAAAAACATAAAGACAAACACTCTATGCCAGGCCTGAATGCGCCGCATAAACTCATTTCATTATCATACCTTTAAGATGCGTTGCTCAGCGTTGCTCACTCTGAGTCACAGAAGGAAACCCCAAGGCACAGAGAGAGGTGAAGTAACTGGCTCTAGGTCACACAGCCAGGACGTGGGCAAGTCAAGATGTGAATGATGCAGCCTCTGTGAGTGCAGATTCAGCGCCCTCTCCCCTGCCGGGAGGGCCAACAGATCTGTCTCTTCCAAGCAGACGGGGCTCAGGAAGCAGGAAGCAGAAACGGATGTTACTCCCTCCCCAGCGCTTAGCTCTGTGCGCAAACACTGCGTGCCCAATAAATGCTTCCAAGGAACTGTTTCCTCATCAGAGATCTACTTTTCTCCCGCCATGACTCCAAAGCCCCTCAGCTCAGAAACGAAATCCTGCTCATCTCTACAGAGTGGTCACCGGCCCACCTTTGTGGACCCTCCTGCCCTTCCTGAACCCCAGGGCACAGCTCAGTAAGCTAAAGGCCCCCTGAACGCCGGTGGAGGGACCAGAGGACAGGCGGAGCTTCCCCACTCCTTTGTCAGTACACAGCCTGAGCAACCGGCCATGGACATCTCCTCTGGCTCCCAGAATGCAGGCTGAACCTGCAGTGCTCAGGTGAGCAT
Organism: Cryptotis parvus; assembly: GCA_021461705.1. Lineage (NCBI taxonomy): Eukaryota > Metazoa > Chordata > Mammalia > Eulipotyphla > Soricidae > Cryptotis > Cryptotis parvus. The sequence goes on from JAJIBD010003677.1 coordinate 120,264, forward strand.
TTGTTGAACAACTGTCATTTGCTCCTCTCTCACCCTGTCTCGCCTGTGGAGGGTCTGAGCTCTAGGACAGCGACTATGGCAGAACCACCAGCTGGTGTCATGGTGACGGGAGTTTGCAGACATAAGAGGGACAGGGTCAGGCATAATTGGTAAATATTTGTCTATCTAATCAGAGGGCCTTTTAACTAGCAATTGCATCCCTGCAACTGTTTTTTTTTTTTAATTTCTGCAGGAAGTCAATTAAACCTAACAGACGGAGGAGAACATGGGGGTTTCCTCTCTGCCACCATCTGGCCCAAGCCACCACCTCCGCCAGCTGTGCCCACACCTCATTGGAGGAGCTGCCTGCCAGTCTCCAAAGAAGGGTGGGACTGACGAGAAGGGGCATGGTCTCTGACCCTTCGGAAGCTTTTCTTGGTGCCCCTGTTCACCAGTGCACCCCACAGGATCAGAACAGGATCTAGACAGCCTATGAGTCTAGAACCTGAGCCCAGGAGCCAGGATCACACAAGGAATGCTGGTTGCAGCCGGAGTTATCCTTCTCAGAGGCAGGCCAGGGTCAGACAGAGGAAACGCTTGTCCAACAATCTTGACGCTGTGTCTGGTCTCTTGTGGGCATCGTGTGAGGCCCCAGGGCCTCCATCAGACAGCCCCTACCTTCAGAAATGTGCAGCCTGCTGGGGGAGCATTCATTCATTCACTCACTTATTCTTAAAATATTTACAAGCAGCTTGTGTATGCCAAGCTCCGTGCTAGGCCCTGAGGACCCGGTGATGAATCCAGCCTTTCCCTGGCTTTAAATAACTCCGTTAAACAAAGGAGACAGACCCATAAATCCCTGCATTCGATAAGCACTTATTGAACGCTCCAGAAGCCGAGCTCTGTTCTGAGTGCCAGGAACAAGGCCGGAACAGTTCCGTGTCCAATCTGAAAACAAAGTAACCAGGTGTGTGTGTGTGTGTGTGTGTGTGCGTGTGCTCACGTGTGTGCATGTGTGTATGTGTGCGCCAGTGCGGGCACATGTGTGTGAGTGTTGTGGGATAAAAAACAAAAATGAAAAACAAACAAATAAAACAACAACGAGAAAGAAAAGTCCGTGGTGGCAGGGAAGAGTGGAGCTGAGAGCAGAGGACCGGAAGGTTCCACCGCTGCAGGTGTGTGGGGGTGAGGGGAGACTGTGAGAGGTCGCAACACCCCCATCACACTCGCCTCCTCCCCAGCTTAGCTGAGTCCTGCGTCCTCTCCTCCATGGCAGCAGGACCCTGGGGATGGGCATTTGGGAGCAACAGTCAGAGAGAGAGAGAGAGTTGCGTGAGGGGCGGAGGCCAGGGCTGGAGTTTTCCAGAGCTCAGTTAGGTCCACAAACACACACACACACACACACACACACACACACACACACAACACACGCCCACAACACACACCACAACACACACCACACACAAGCACCTTACCCTCTGTATTATCTCTCCAGTCCTCAATGAAAACCTTTTAAGGACCTTCGAGACTCTTTTCTAAGCGTCTGTCTGACGTGACTTCCCTCCCGCCCATGCACCCCACCAGCACTGTCCAAGAGCTCCAGTTTCTCTCTGTCCTGGCCAACAGAGCTTATTGTCTTTTCATTTTCTCCAAACGATCCTAGTGGCTAAATTTTAATGGATTTGAAACAGTCTCTCTTTAAACAGTGATTTTGATTTGCGTTTCTCTAATGACTAATAATGCTCAACACCTTTGTTGGACCATTTGCATATTTTTACGAAACATCTCTTCAAATCCTTAACTCATTTTTCCTTTGTTCTTTCACTCCCCACACCCCCTTTTTGGGGGTGCCACACTCAGCAGAAGCTAGGGCTTACTCCTCGCTCTGCACTCAGGGATCCCACCTCGGATGGCCCCGCTGTGGTGCACAAGGGAACGTCTGGGTTCTGGGTATCAAACTGGGTCAGTTCCGTGCCGGGCCAGCTCCCTGCCGGGCTCTCCAGCTCTTTCTGCTGATGTTGTCATGGCCTGGAGTCACACACATTTGGTTGTGGTGCTTTGGGTGGGGATTACACATCAGCCTGTGCTCCCTGGGGGGTCACTATAATCATGGTGTTCTCGAACATTCCCCATATGGAGGGTTGCTGTGACGGCCGCAAAGGCTCATATACCTGGCTGAGATGCACACATGTGGGTGCGTGAAGAGCAGGACCCTTCAGCTTCGGGACCTGCCGACTGCAGAGTGCTGGAGATCGCACATTTAGGTGCAGACAGTGAGGGTTACGTGCTCAGCGCACGTGACAGCACCGAGGTCAAACTCAAGGCATCACACTCGCAAAGCAGGTGCTATTAACCAGTGGACATTCCTTGCCCCCACCTTAGATATCTTTCAATTGTGGCATTTATCTCTAGCATTGGGTTATAAGAGTTCCTATGTAGCCTAAGCCAGGGGTGTAGCGCAGCAGTATAACACTCCACATGTATATGAATAGGGTCTGGGTTTAATTGCTGGCACCACACACTCCTGACACACGCGCGCATGCATACACACACACACACACACACACAGAGTCCTTCATATATTCTGGATAGAATCATGTCACTTCTTTTTTGCTTTATCCCTAGAAGTAAATCTTGTGTCATTATCTAAAAATGGAAAAAGCAAGTGACACCTGTCATAAACCAGAAATACATATAAAAAAATAACAAAAAAGTACAAAGCATTACCTCAATCTGCAAACGCTTAACAACCCTTAAAGCGCCATGCATGATTTTTGTACTAGGATAGAGCCAGGAGCGAGACAGGTAACATCCCTGCAAAACCGGCTACTAACTCACTTTTCTGATGATAACTAACTATACAGGAAAAGCAACAACCTAACAAATGAAGCCAATAAAGATGAAACGCTTGGGGCCGGAGCACTAGCACAGCGGGGGGGGCGTTTGCCTTGCATGCGGCCGACCTTGGTTTCGGTCCCGGCATCCCATATGGTCCCCGAGCACCACCAGGAGTAATTCCTGAGCAAAGAGCCAGGAGTAACCCCTGAGCATCGCCGGGTGTGGTCTCCCCACTAAAAACATTTTTAATAAAAGGGAAAGAAAAGACAAAGAAAAGGAACCAAGTACACAGGGAGGGACGGGAAACAGGGTCTGGACAGAGCAGAAGGTGGAACTGAGCCCAGAGGGACAGAGAATGGGCCGAGAGAGAGACTCAAGTGGACCAAGCTGAGAAAACAGATCGGAACAAACTGAGGACAGCGAGGGGGTCCACAGGTGGAGCACGAGCCAGGCCCAGGAATAGCCCCCGAGCACTGCCAAGCAGGGGCCCAAAAGAAACCAAAGGATCCAAGTCACGGGGGCCACACAAGCCAGAGCAAAGGGCCAGATACGAGCAATCACCTCTGAGAGGCTTTAAGAGTGAAGGTGCATGCTTTAAAGGACCCTGCAGCTGCGACGGGGTGCACTGGGGAGCCCAATACTGAGGTCACAGGCACACGCAGGTGGGGTGGGGGTCATGGCTGGGGCCCAGGCAAGAGGCAGGAAGAGAATTGGTGATTTCAGACACGCTTGCAGGCGAGGCTGACAGGCGCGGATGACGGATCAGATGGGGCCGGCAGGGCAGAGAGCGGCACCGAGGACAAATGCTAGCTGGGTAACCGTCTACTGAGACGGACGGACAGGAGGGGAGGTAGAGGCGGGCTGACCTCAGGGGACACAGCGGTGCAGAGGACCTAAATAGCTGGAAGCATCCGGAACCTGGAGAAACGCATTTGGGAGCCTTGAATGACGGGATTGAAGCGTTCCAGGAACGAGCTGGGGGTCAGGCCAGTATTGAGAGGGGCCAGCCCCAGAGGGAAACACACACCCAGGGCCTGGGCTGGGGTTGGGGGTAGCAGTCTAGGCACAGAGACAGGGGGAGATTAGAGCTTGTGAAGCTGAGGGGTTCGGGGGAGAAGGGGGCTGCGAGAGGACGCGGAGAGGAAACCGGGTTTGAAGGCAGCAGGGCTAAGTTCCCGCCACCGCTGTTATCCTTGTGCTGGGGCCCGGCTCTGTGCTCAGGGTCACTCCTGGCTGAGAGTAGACGGTGCCCGTGGCTCCAGTCTGCGCTGGGTCCCTTAGCATGAGCATGAAGCGTGCAGGACAAACCAGCTCCCGGCAGACGGCCCCCTTGAGAGAACAGGGACATTCCCCAAGGACAGGTCCTGTCCCTCTGCCCTGTCCACTGGGTTGGAAGAGCCCTTTCCCTGGGCAGAGGGATGCCCCCTGGCCCCGCACTCCCCTTCAGCCCTATCATTCGGGCTCTGTGCCTGCCGGCACACAGCGCCAGAATGGAGCAGCTCCCGTCCCGTGTGGGCACCTTTGCCCCGCACCACCCGAGTCTTTCAGGAAGGCCGGGCGCGAGCCAAGGCCACACGGTGTGCAAACAGGGTGCTGGGAACCCCCAGGCTTAGACTCGGCCTTTCCAGGAAGGGGGAGACAGAGCCCGCTCCTGCCCGGGTGGGACCCTCTGCTCACAGCTGGTCCTTGGCCACCCCCGACAGGCTTCGCCTCCACCCTCTCCCTCAGACAGCCTCCGTCTGTGGGGACCCCTCGCCAGCCAGCTCGGACACGGGGGTGCGCTCTGTGTGGGCACTGAAAGGAGGTAGATTTCCAGACAGGTGCTGAATGATTTTTTTTCCCCTATAAAAACAGGGGGTGGGAGGCCAAATAAATTCAGGAACCTCTGGTCTCCACCCTGCCCCGGGATGTGGCTCTGCCTGGAGCAGAGCCCTGGGACCTGGCGACTCAGGCAGATACCTGCCCGCCACCTCTGTGAGCAGCCAGAGCGATTCCTCAGCCAGGCTGAGGGTATGGCCTACCTCAGGGCTGCAGCCATGGGGCAGGTAAGGCATCAAGGGTAGGTGGGAGCATGGGTCACATGAGACCTTGAGACCTGAGACCTTGGGGAGGTGAGACCTCAGGGAGGTGAGACCTGGGGAGGTAAGACCTTGAGGAGGTGAGATCTGGGAAGGTGAAACCCTGGAGAGGTGAGATCTGGGGAGGTGAGATATGGGAAGGTGAGATCTGGGAGAGGTGAGATCTGGGGGGGGGGGAGGTGAGATCTGGGGAGGTGAGGCCTGGGAGAGGTGAGATCTGGGGAGGTGAGATCTGGGGGAGGTGAGGCCTGGGGAGGTGAGGCCTGGGGAGGTGAGATCTGGGGAGGTGAGACCTTGAGGAGGTGAGATCTGGGGAGGTGAGATCTGGGGAGGGAGGTGAGGCGTGACTGTGCGAGCACTGACTGTACCAGCTGAGCCCAGGACCTGCTCCCTCTCCTCTGTCACACTCATCTCTGCCCCAGTTCCTGTGCTGGCTGCCCTCTGTGCCCCCCCCATGGCCCCTCTGCCTCCCCGCCTGCCCTCCTGCCGCTCAGGTAAGCCCAGCTGCACCTGCTCCCCAATCAGGACGCCCCCACCCCAGCAGGCCCCGGGGCTCCTCTCTAATCGCTCTTCCTCAATCAGCCCCACTCTCCCTGCTCTCACTGATTGCCCCTTGTTCCCTGCCAGGCCGAGCCTCTGGAAGACGCCCAGGTCTGCCCCTCCAGGGCCCAGAACACCCCAGGCCCAACTCCCCCATCGGTGCTCAGGGCAACGGGGCATGTGCACAGAAATCACACACACACACACACACACACACACACAGGAGGATTAGTGAGGAGAAATAAAACACTTCCACACATTCTTTTAAAGGACTAAGTCAGAAAATATACATGTTGTCTTCTGGAGGTAAGACCACATAGACACAAGAGATCACACACAGAGAGAGAGAGAGAGAGAGAGAGAGAGAGAGAGAGAGAGAGAGAGAGAGAGAGCCCTGAACGCACACACCCACACACATGTGCACACACTCCAGGGAACACTCTGCCCACTCCCCCCCCCTCCCCCGCTAGCAGCCCCCTCCTCCTCCTCGCCTCTTAACTCCTTGGACTGCTTAATGCCCAAGGCTCTGGGCCTGAGCAAGCACAGATAACGCAGCAAATCTCATTTCCAGCGCCAGTCTGGGTCTGGCTCCCGCGCCCGCTGTGTGTGGCCCAGGGCGCCGTCGCAATCTATCCAGCCTGCACCATCTCCAGGCACTGACTGCCCAGCTGCCCAGCCTCCCTGCCCCTCCTGTCCCCAAGATGGAGGGTCCCAGGGAGGGAGCGTCTGTCCCGAGGGCCGCCTGCAGCCTGCTGTGTTCCTGTGTCCCTCGGTCCAGTGATCTCATCCCAGCTGCTGGCTGCATCCACTTCCGGCACAGTGATCAGGGGACGAGGGCCAGTGGGGCACCTCTGCCAGTGGTCAGCGGCTGGAGGGAGAGGCTAAAAGACTCTGACACGTGGCCCTTAATGGGGCTGTCCCCGACTGGTCAGCCCTAGGGCTCCCACCTTTACCATTTGCACCTTCATGGGGCGGGCTCCTTGCCCCCCTCCCAGAACCACAGGGCACCCCCCCCCACACCGTCTTACAGCACCCCAGCCCACAATCCTCTGATCACAGAGCCTTGGCGGGGGTGACGGTGCTGACCACCACCTTCTGATGTGGCTATGAACACACAGAGCCTCCACCGTGAGCTGGTGGATTGGCAACAATCCTGACGGCTTTGGCCCTGCCCAGGACTTCCTGGAGCAAGCCGAGCCTGCAGCTCAGGACCCCAAGAGGCTGCCCTGACGCACCCAGCAGGGGCTCCCCGCCAGTGCTCATGCCTCAAAGGGCGCTGTGACCCTCAAACGGTGCCGTACAGGTGCTGTTGGGCTGGAAGAACACAGCGATCCCCATCCGGGGAGGTCTCAAATCTTTGCTCTGATCAGGGCCCGCTCAGGGCCGCGGCAGCAGGGAAGCAGTGCCAGGCTGTCAGACCTGGCCTCCCTGGCCTCGGGCTCCCGGCTGCCCCCTCCCTCAGTGCCAGGGCAGGGCAGCTGCTGTGGCCGCCTCTCCGCTGTCCTGCCACCAGCCTGGGGACCTGCCCACCCTGACGTGTCCTGCAGGCCACTGGCACGCACACGCAGCCTATGTCTCACTCCTTCATCAGTGGAATTCCTCCCTAGCTGCTCCGTGTATGTTCTCTGGAGGGGGTTCCAGCTCTGTGGACGGGTGGGCTTCGGCTGGATTCGGTCATGGAGCAGGATGAGTTCCTTGAGCCGGGAGGGAGGTGCTTCAAGGAAAGGGGGCCCAGTGGAATGCAGAACCCAGTGTGCAGCAAAAAAGCTTGACAGAAGCTCAAGAGATAGTCCGGGGGGGTGGGGGGCCTTGTCCTGTACACAGCCACCCCCCCCCCCAATCCAGCCACCCCTAGCAACCTCTGAGCACCTCCAGGAGTGATCTGAGAACAGAGCCAGGGGTCAGCTCTGAGCACAGCCAGTATATTCCACCCCCACTTCCCGCGCCCCAAAAAGCTCGTGGGGCCAGAGATAGTCTTACCTTGCATGCCACCGGCCGGGTTTGATGCCCAGCACTGCGGATGGTACCTGGAGTGCAGAGCCAGTAATAAGCCCTGAGCACCACTGGGAATGGCCCGGAAGCAAAAACTAAATAAATAAACTTGAATCTTTGGGCACAATTACCTCCCTGGGAAAAAGAGGGAAACCAGGGTCACAGGTACTGCCGCGCCTCCGATTGTCCCAGGGCTGGCATAAACCGGCCCCCTCCAGAGGATGTAAAGCTAGTCACCTGCGGCGGCCCCGGACCCTCACTAGACCTTCCTGCCTGCCCTGCTAGGCTGCAAGAGAGCTGCTCCCATCACACAAGGGGGCAACGTGTGAGAAATGACAGGCAAATCACTCTCGCACACAGACACACAGAGATGGACACACAGGGACATACACACAAACAAACACATACATGTATACACACAGACATACACACGTACATGGATATTTGCACATACATACAGATTCACACATACACAGGCATACACACAGACACACATCCATGGATATTCACACGTTCAGAAATACACACGGACACACACAATATATACACACATCCATGAACAGACACACACATTTAGACAGACACACATATGCCACACTTATACACAATACCCATACACACACTTACAACCATGCACACACATTAACACACACATGCAGACTCCCTGACACACATACACACATTTGCATGCAGAAACACACAGCAGAGGAAAGAAGTGGGTCCCCAGGACGGGATGGGCCAGACCGCGGGTTCTGGTGTCCTGCAGGCCAGGGAGAGCTCTGAGAGGGGGAGGTGGGGCCCGGGACGCCTGCAGTGAGCTTGCACAAGGCCCTGAGTTTGATCCCCAGCACAATCAGGCCCCTTCGAACAGAGCCGAGAGACCCGACGGCTCCGTCCCTCACCACACCCCAGACTCTTCATCAGGTCAGGGGGGCAGCGGAACTCACCTTGGCAGCTGCTGGCGAGGGGTCCGAGTCAAGTGGCCGGAGAGAGTGGTCGGCCCACAGCGGGGCCGGCCAGCTGCACGTCGTCCTCCTCGTCCTCCTGTACGACGGCCCCTCCGGGCCCATGTGGATCAGGAGCCCCATCTCCCACCTCGTGTCCCCAGGGCCCCGGGGTAGCCTGTTGGGTCCCAGCAAGGTCCTCTTCTCCTCCCCGGGTACCAGCGAGGGCCCGGAGCAGCATCGACCTACTCCTGCCTGTGGTCACTCCTGCCCTGATTAGTATTCGGGGAGAGGCCAGGGGGACTGTTGGCCGGCTTGCCAGCTCCCTGTCTCCCAGTTCACGGGAGTGATTCCGTCCCTCCCAGGCCCATTTAAGGGAGTGAATAATTAGTTACATTCAATTAGGCCTCCGAGCTGCCTCGACTCCGGCCGCCTCACTTGGGGGCACAGACTCACTAATGAGCCGTGTCTGATGCCGGGAGCTGGTGTTGGACACCACTGACCCCTGCCCCTGCCACGGGGGCCACGAGCCTAGAGTGAGTGTGAAGGAGGGCGGAGAGGTCTGGGAAGCACGGAGAAACTGAGGCCGGACATTAGGGAGGAAAGAAGAGGAAAGGGGAGCAGAGCGGGCTGAGGGAGGAAGGCAGACCCCTGGGAGTGGGGAAGAGAAGCCCCCCAAGCCGTCAATAGAGCGGGGGCTGCCGGCGGAACCCTATGCAGCAATTAAAAAGCAGGCTCTGGATCTATATTTATTGGCGTGGAGACAGCTGCCGTGCCTGCCCCGACGCCAGAAGCTGCCTTACGAAGGAAGAAGCGTCTAGAATCATAGCCCGGGTTTTAAAACGCCACGGGGCTCCACCCACAGGTGTGGGGTGGACGCCAGGTCTGGTCCCTGTTCGTTGCTGGGGTGTGGGTAAGTCACAGGCAGGACTTTGCTTCTCAGCCAAAACAACAACGCTTTGTTCCCGAGAACCAAGGGGCGGGTGCAAGGACATGCTGTGGGGGCCGAGGGGCGGCAAGCAGTGGAAGATGGGGGTCCTGGTGAGAAGGGGCCCAGGGAGGAGCAGGGTCCAGTGTCCAGCAGGGATGTGACCGCCAGGACAGGCAGGAGGGAGGGTGGCGAGAGCCCCAGAAACCGACCATGGGGGGCAGGGAACGAGGCGACCCCCACACCCCACTTCTGAGCAAAAGCTGCTCCCAGAGCTGACTGAGAAGCTAGCACGCTCCCCCCACGCCCCCCAAAACACACTGCCTCTCCCAGAAGAGCCCCCCACCCCCTGAGCAACCCCTCATCCAGACTCCCAGGCCACAGCGCGGGTTTTGCTTTTCCTTTCTTCCTTTTTTTTTTTTTTTTTTAACAAATTAAAACTGTATCTCCCAGCCCCTGCAGGCGGGTTTGTGATTTTCTGCGCCAGAATCACTCTAGGGGGGAGAAGCTCCTCCGGGCAGTGTCTTTAATAACTTCTGTTCCCCAGGACTCAGCTGCAGCTGGGGGATGGGGGGGGACACGAGGGGGACAGTGACCGCCCAGCTCCAGCCCCTGCCCAGGCGGCGCGGGCAGAGCTTGCCCCGGGGGTGCTGCCTCCAGCCACCTGGCCAGGAAGTTAAGGAAAGAGCCAGGTATAACTGACCTGGCTCCCGGCCCTCCTGGGAGCCTCAGTTTCCCCCATGGAAAACAAAAGCCTGGCCCGGGCAGCCCGTCTCTTTGGACGCCAACCGGGCACACACCCTCAGGCCTTCACCCAGTGTCTTGATTTGGAGAGTTGGGAGCGTTGGAGTGATGAAACGCTTCCTGTGAAATCTGGATTCCCGGCCACACTCGCTGTCCCTTCAGGAGAGATACCCTGGAAGGGACCCCCAGAGACGGGGCCTCCACTTTCCGCCAGATGCAGCCCCCTCCCACCCTCCCCCTACTCCTGGCCTGACCTGGCCTGGCCTGACTCTCGGCCCCTCCTCCTCGCTTCCCTTCCATCCCGGTGGCCGCCCAGTCTTTGGCCCTGGGAATGCACACCTGCTGCCCTCCTAGCTGAGCTGGGGGACAGTCCAGGGTTGGGGGTCAACCCAGGAGGGTCTCAGTCCCAACTTCGAATGCAGCAGACCAGGATGCAATCCCCAGCATCCCATATGGTCCCTCTGAGTAATTCCTGAGTGCAGAAACAGGACCCTTGAGCACTGCCAGGTGTGACCCACAAACAACAAACAATACACAAGGGCAGGATGTAGTGGGAGAGAGCCTAAGGCCCCTTCCCACGGGGTCCAAGGTACCATGAGGGTTCTCAGACGTTACATCAGCGCCACCTTCTGGCTGTGCCTTGCCTTACAGCCATCCTCTCCATCCACTGGCCTGGTTGGGGGGGGGGGGGGGGGTCCCTTAGTGGACCGAGTCTCTTATTTTCAGAATGGACATGACCCTGAGAACTGGTAGGACCCCAGCCCAGCATCACAACTTGTAATCTGGGGACACAGGCGTGTGGAGCAGATGACCCTGGTCAGAGAGAGTTGCTGACTGAGCTCCACCATTCAGAATCCAGAATCTGGCTCCAGCGTCCAGGAAGCAGCTCTCCAGCCTGAGTGGACATCACCAGAAACCCACGGTTTCATGCAGAGTCCTGCTTCCCCTGGAGCAGCTGTGGCCGTCACCGAACTCAGGTGCTTTACTCTGAAGCTGACCCCAGGCAGGACAGGAAAGACGGGAACAGACGGGACTGAGCCAGGAGCAGAGAGCTGATCCACACGCCCTCGGCGAGAGCCCAAGAGCTTTATTCGAGCAATGGGAAATACTGCTCATGTCAGGTACAAACGCCCAGAGCGGCCATTCTCCGGCTGAGCCCCCCCCACGGCCTCAGCCCCACCCACTCAGCAGCATGTTAGTGAGGCAAACTCTTTTGTCCGTTGTTTTTATTATTTTTAATTGGGGGAGGGTCATGCCTAGCTGTGCTCAGGGCTTGTTCCTGGCTCTGCGCACAAGGATCTGCCTAGAGGGGTTCAGGGGACCCTATGGGGTGCCAGGGAGGGCGCCCCAGGTCAGCCACATACAAGAAGTACCTTAACCCTGTTCTCTCTCCGGCAGCCTAGCGGAGCGAACTCTGTGAGGTTTGCTTTAGAGACCACACCTGACGATGCTCAGGGCTTACTCCTGGCTCTGCACTCTAAGGATCACTCCTGGTGGTGCTCAGGGATCATATGGGATCCAGGGGATCGAACTGGGGTCGGCCGCGTGCCAGGCAAATGCCCAACCGGCTGTACTATCGCTCTGGCCCCCACAGAGCACATTCTTGCAGAGCTCCAGCCAGAATGGTTCAGACCGCTAGCTGGCAACCAGCCTTGGGGTTTCAAACCTCTTCTGGGAGGCTCTGATCCACCCCAAAGCAAAGAATCTCTAGCATGGCACTAGTCACCTCCCGGCCACCTAGAGACCCACAGGTGTGCAAATATCCTCTGCATTGGCCACTGGAAAGTGGAGAAGCTACGAGACAAATGTGAACCCACAACCGCGCCCACATCCCACAGGCGACAGGAGTCTCCGTGGCCGTGGCAGCGTGGATCTTGCCTCTGCCCGCCATGGCGCACTGCAGAGTCGCACTAACATTTCGATTCTAGGTAGCTGAGCGCCCCACCCCCAAACCACCACTTTGCTCCACTTTCTAAAGCAAATGTCTCCACCTGGTGCATCCAAATGCTTCTGGAAGCTCCCCAGGAAGCCTGCCAGGCCACGTGCCCCCTCTTGGCCCCCCAGATTCCCTGTTGGCCTCAGTCGGGGACAAACCCTCTCTACACACCCTCCCGCCAGAGGACACACTGGGGAAATTCAAAGAGATTCTTAAGGGGGCGAAGGTGGAGGAGAGGCCTGGGGTCCAGCCGCTCCGAGGGCCCCAGCAGGGATCCACCTTTGCACCGGCTTCACGGTTCTGGCGTCTCCTGGCCCTGTACCTCCTGCCCGCACCCCCTCTCCCCTCTGCTCCCACTCCATCTGCCGCTCCTCCTGGCTAGGCGCCCCCTCAGTTGGCACAGCAGGAAAAGAGAACAGGATGGTTTATTTTTATCCTCAGATACTGCTGCAGGCGGGGAAGGGGCACCATCTGACCGAGAGCAGCCGCAGGAGCAGCTTCTGAAACAGTTGGGAGGTCAGAAGGAGGCGGGACACCCGCACAGGGACTCAGGTGGAGGCTGCAGAGAGCAGCAGGGCTGGGAGAAGCGGACAGGACCCAGGGTAAGGTGCTCGCCAGGGTAACCTCCCCATCCACACTGCTGTGTGACCATGGGCAAGTCACTTGCCCTCTCTGGACCTTGTTTCCATTTGGCAAGGAGAGAGGCGTCCCAGCCCTGTCCCAGACTGTCTCAACAGGGGAGCGCATTTTGAAATATAAAGAGCAGACGGAGAGGGGGGTGCAGCCTAAAGACGTGCCTATTTATCCTCAGAAAGTGCCTGAACTACGCGCAAGTACGCCTGGGAGCAAGTTGAGCGGCCCCTGTCACCTCGTCTCCGCCCCGCCTTGCTTTTTACATGTTTGGTGGCTCTTTAATTACATAATCATCTGGGACTCCGCTCTCCTTCTGGGGAAGAAAGCGAAGCGCTGAGAGCCTTCCCCTTTGCGGCCCCCTGGGCCCCTTGTGGTCCCGGAGCCGGCACACTCTCTAGATCCTTCCAGAACCCTTGTTCGACCACATTTCCAAGGCTGCCGATGGCGCCAGCGGCAGGTGTTTGGGCGTCCACGCTTCTGAGGCGTTTCTGCGCCCACAGCCCCTCTGCACACCCACAACACCCCCGACCGTGGCTGTGCCTTGGAATTCTCGTATAAATAGATTCGCTTTATTCCCCCGGGGGTGGACAGCGGCATCACCTCGATCACACACACGCTGCCAGGGCCCTCTGCTGTCCGGCCTGGTGTCCCTGGAGCCATCTTTGAACACTGAACAGTTGAGGTGGGCGGGGGTTTGGTGTGACTCCCCCCCAAAAAAAAAGAAATAAATATTTGCCTCTGTCTTTCAAAGCTAGTTGGGAGCCGCAGTGGGCTCCGAGGCCCAGGAGAGGATTTGTGGGGTGCTGTGTGCCGGGGACCCTCCAGCTGCTGGTGCACCCAAGGCGGCTGCCCCAGGACCAGCCCTGCCCTCCTGCTCGGCTGTGCCCGCGTGCCGGCCCCCTGCGGCCTCACGGTCTCTCCTGCACCGCGATGCGGCTCTCTTTGCCATCCTCCTGGGTGACTGGCTGGCACCCGAGCAGCGTCTCCTGAACAGGGGACAGGTCTTCCGTCTCCTCGGGCTTCTGACCCTGCTGAGCTGGAGGCTGGTTGTGATTCAGAGGCCAAGCTCCTGGGCAGCTTCAGTGTCCTGCAGAGATAAGGCTGGGCTCAAGGTCACCCCAGCCGCACCCCTGAGGTGCCCTCCCTTCCCAGCCGCACCCCTGAGGTGCCCCCTCCCCAGCCGCTCTCCTGAGGGTCCTCGCCTCCCCCAACTGCACCCCAGTGCCTTCCCTTTCCCAGATGAGGGGCCGGGGATTGCATGGGCGCCTCCTGCCCCCTGCTGGTCACACCGCAAGCCAAGCAGCTTCCAGAGCAGAAGTCCAAGAGAAACGCAAACTATTTGCCAATAGCAGCTCTCGAGTGGGGGTGGGGGGATTGGAGGAAGGAGATGACAAGGGCAGGGGGTGACAGTCCAGTCCTAGTGTCCTCCTAGATGTCTGACCTGTTGCACTGGCCCCCATGGCAGACCCTGAATCAGGGTCACTACAGTCTGGGCAACAGGTGGACCCTCTTTCCAGCTTGCCAACACTGCCCGGCCCGGGCTGACCTACCTTCAATGGCTTCTTGACGCTCCACCGCCCTAAAGAGTGTGAGAGGAGCCAGGTGAGGGATGTGGGCCCAGCTCTCCTGGCCCCTCCACCCTTGGCGTCCCCTCCCCAGCAGGGCACTCACAGACACAGGCTAGTACCAGCACGACAATGCACACGACCGCCAGCATGATGGGGACGGCCACCAGGGTCCTCGTCCGATCCTGGAAGCCTGGAGAAACAGAAACTGGTTTTTGTCTGTTTGGGCCACTCCCGGCAATGCTCAGAGGTTACTCCTTGGCTCTGCACTCAGAAATTGCTCCTATCAAAAGGATGCCGGGAATCAAACCTGGATCACTCGCATGCAAAGCAAACACCCTCCCCACTGCACTATTACTCTGGCACTTTTTATTTATTTATTTTGGAAACAGAAACTTCTAGATGGCTGCCCCTCCCCACCCCAGAAACCTGGCTGGTCCCAAGATCTTTCCAACCTTCAGCCAACCTCTCAAACAACGGGCTCCAGCAGTGCTCTGGAGCGACTCCTGACTCTACGCCCAGGGGTGACTCTCAGCAGTGCTTGGGGAACCACATGTGATGCTGGGTTCCTGGCCGCTGTCCCGGCCACAGCTGTGGGCAAGGCAAGCACCTGACCTGTGCTCCATCTCTTCACACAGTACAAGAAGTCACTTGCCCTGAACACACTCCACCCAGGTTTAATCCCCAGCACCACAGGTCACCCTGATCACCAGGAGTGATTCCAAAGAGTAAGCCAAGAGCATCGCCAGGCCTGAATGACCCTCAAAAAAAGTTAAACATTTTTTATATTTTTATGTTTCGCTCATTATGGATTCTGTATTAATCTGGAGTTGTTTAAATTATTAAATCAAAATGTTATTTATCGTGAACTTTTACTTGTTACTGCATTTTGCCTGGTAACCCTTCAACAAGGCCTCAGCAGAAATTGCTCCAGCCCTCGTCCTTACAAGAAGCGGGTTGCTGGGGGCAGGAGCGATAGCACATTGGGGAGGGTGCTTTTGCACGTGGGGGACCCTGGTTCGATCCCCGGCATCCCATAGGGTCCCCGAGCACCACCAGGAATGATTCCTGAGTGCAGAGCCAGGAGTAACTTCTGAGCATCACTGGGGTGTGACCCAAAAAAAAGAAAAGAGAAAAGCCGGTTTCCAGAGAGAGCAAAGAGAGCGGGTTTTACAGTTCAGGGTTCAGCCCCCACACGGCCTCTCCCACGCATCTGAGTGTGGCTCCCGAGACCCCTGGGCCCCATGAGCTAGCCTGGGTGGTCCGCGGCTCCACAGGGCGGGGCAACCTCCCATCCTGGCACCCCACGTGGACTCACCCACTTTGTGGTAAAGCATTGCCCAAGCCCCGCTGCCTGGAGCCCACTCGGGGCTCCCCTCAGGGGAAAAAAAGAAAAGGGAAAAAATGAACAAGCAAAGAATGTTTTTCTGACCCCAACCTCTCCCCTCCTGGGGCTCTCGGGAATGGTCCCACAGCTCCCACTCCGGAACAGGCCGTGGGAAGAAGCTTCACCAGCTGGTCCCTTGAAGCAGGGGGCAGAGGGACAGAGGCTGCACCCCAAAGCACAGCATACACGCGTCCCCACCAACCTCCTAAAGGAGCTGCTCTGATCAGCCCATTTTACAGATGGAGAGACTGAGGCTCAGAGAGTGGCCGTTGCTTGTCTTGGCCGCACAGATCCACTGCAGGGCTGGGGTGCCACAGCCCAAACGTCCCCTCTCTCAACTCGCTCCTCCTTTCCCGGGCTTCTGGGTTCCTGTGTGCCTCAGTATCCCCCCTGCTGCTAACCCCCCCATACACACACACACACACACACACACACACACACACAGCACCAACCTCCAGACTCACCACAGACAGCGTCTGTCACGTTCGTCCCTGCCCGCAGCTCCACCAGCCCTTGGGTCTCACAGCTGCATCCAGACACATGCATGGACAGGAAGAGACACTGAGTTTTGCAGCAGGAAGGGGGGATGTCCGGCCCTCCAGATGGACACCTGCCAACCGGCGCGCTCGACAAGCAAGAGCTGCGTGCCCAGGTAAAGGCGGGCGTGACACTGCTCTGGGGGCTCCTCGGGGTACGGGGGAAACTCCCTGGCTGTCTTGAAGGCAGAGTAGTAGCTGTTCCTGCCGCCCGCCGGGCTTTGTGACCGGCTGGTGAAAACGAGGACTGCTCCACAAAATGCACCAGGGCCAGAGGGGAGCCCTGAGGGGGCGCTGTGGGTGTTTACGTCTCAGCACGAGCACATCCGGGCCCTGGAACCTGAGCTGGGGAGAGAAGACCCTCTGCAGTCTCCCCTGGCCTCTGCCAATGTCCCTCCCAGCTGCGACAGCTCATCTGTCTCTAGACTTTAGCAAAGAGTCTCTGGGGAGAAAGTGGTCAAAGGTCATTCAAAAGCCCATTCAGGCAGGCCCCAAATATGCCCCAAAGGGCGCCACCAGCCCTGGAGCTCAGCAGGATCCTGTGGAGCCGGAGCGCAGGGCCTGCCACACTGACTGTGACTTGGAAAGAGATCTCAGGAGGCAGATGACTGATAAGCAGGCAGGAAGGTTTCCCCCGAGCATGGCTGAGTCTCAGCAGCCTCCAAGCTGACTTTGAAAGTATCCACTAACAGAGCTCAGGGGAGGAGGCAGAGCAGTGGGCAGCCTGCAGACCCTGTCGAGAGGGAATCTGAGAGGCTGAAAGCCCAGGGGGACGCAGGGGGTCCCGGGAAGGACCCCAGCTACCACAGAAGCACACGAATGGCTGCATCCGCCCAGGGCAAAGTTGACTTGGGAGGTGACAATCTTCCCGATTCCCGATGAGGGAGGGAAAAGCAAAGAGCAGGTCTGGGAGTAGGAGCCACGGAGCGCCGAGGAAAGGCAGGTGGAAAACCAAGAGAAGAGGGGCCAGAGTGATAGCCCAGCAGGTAGGGCATTTGCCCTTGCACGTGGCCGGCCTGTGCCGGCCCGGGTTCAATCCCGGAGTCCCATATGGTCCCCCGAGCACCGCCAGGAGTAATTCCTGAGTGCAGAGCCAGGAGAAACCCCTGAGCATCGCCAGGTATGACCCAAAAAGCAAAAAAAAAAAAAAAAAAAAAAAAAAAAGAAAAAAAAAAGAAAACCAAGAGAAGGACTCTCGGGCTACATTCTGTGTGTCTGTCGGCACAGAGCCCGCAGGCGGACACACGGACACAGTGGCTGCCTCCGGGAGGACGAGGAGGCAGAGCGAGGCAACAAGGGACTCTCCTCGCCATGGGCCCTTCGCGCCTTTTGGGCCACCTGCCTGTCTCTGCCTTGGTTCATTCGGGGTCTCCGAAGGGTGCTCAGGATGATTCCCCTCGGCGGGGGGGCACGGCACTGCTCAGCTTGCGGTGTGGCGACTGCCGGGCCCCTCTGGGGTGACTGTGGGGAGGGCGGCAGGGCCACAGCCAGTGCTAAGCTGTGGAGCCACAGCAGGGCATGTGCCTGCACCCCTGGACTAGCCCCAGGCCCCTTACACATAGTTGTCAATTCAAAGTAAAAAGTCAGTGAGTGACTTAAGGGTCTTGAGGCAGAAGAGCTCAATGCAGGAGAATGAGCAGTGTCCATGGGTGTGGCCTGACCGCCCTGGGAGACGCAGGACCCCGGGGTTCATGCTGTGCTGAGTCAATCCAGGCGACAGAGGATCCCACAGAGCATAAGGAAGGTCTCATGGGGGACCAGGAGGAGGGCCATGCGGAGGATCATGGGGAGGACCAGAGGGAAGGCCAGGACGGGGACACGGAGGGAGGATCAGAGCAGAACATTAGGGAGGGCCACGAGGAAGGTCAAGGGCCATGGGGAGGACTATGAGGACTATGGGGAGGATCAAGGGGAGGAGCAGAGGGAGGACTAAGGGAAGGACCGAGAGAGGACCGAGGGGAGGACTATAGGGAGGATCATGGGGAGGACCAGGGGGAGGACTATGGGGAGGATCATGGGGAAGACCAGGGGAAGGACTATAGGGAGGACCATAGGGAGGACCGGGGGAGGATTATGGGGAGGACTATGGGGGAGGATCGGGAGAGGACTAGGGGGGAGGACTATGGGGAGGACCAGGGGGGGAGGACTATAGGGAGGACTATAGGGAGGATCAGGGGGGACTATGGGGAGGATCATGCGGAGGACTGGGGAGGACTATAGGGACGACTATGGGGGAGGACCAGGGGGGGGAGGATTATAGGGAGGATCATGGAAAGGCATGTGAGTGTGTGTGTGAGTGTGAGTGTACACGTGTGTGTGAGTGGATGCATGTGTGTGTGAGTGTGAAAGTATGTGAGTGTGTGTGCATAAGGAGGAAGGGGGCTGATTACTGGGGAGACGGTGCAGAGAGCAGAGCGGCTGAGCACATAGGGAAGAGTCCTAATACCTTGTCCAAGGGTGACACTTGTCAAGAGCAGATGACACATTGGAGAAGAAGCCGATCGGGGCAGCCTTCACAGACAGTATCCAAAACCCCCAGTGGCTGGGAAGAAGGAGGGGACATTAGTCACCGCAGGGTCCCACCTGGCTCTCTGTGGAGCCCAGAGAAAAAGAGCTTCCCTGCCCTCAGTGCTCGTCTCCACAGAACTCCCCAAATGTGGGGGGTCCCTGGAAAGGCTTCTCTCCCCATCCCAGCTTCCTAAGACAAGGGCCCTGTGGCTTCACCCGCTCACTCCAGCGATGCCCATGGTGGCTGGCATCATGCCCTCTGCAGGGAATGCCAGCGTCCGGCCCCTCTCCTGCCCCTCGGGCTGCCACAGGTCGGGTCACTTACCCATCTGCTTGACCCGGAGCCTGGGGCGCACGGGCTATGTGGGGTACAGCTTTCACAGTCCTCGTTGGCACAGTGCTGGCCTTCAACACACGTGCAAATGGTATCCGTTTCCGGGCGTGCCCTGCCTCAGGACCTGGAGCCCTAGGTCTGAGCAGAGACGGGCAGTGCCGGCTGCACTCACGGCCCAGCTCCTCGCCCTCCTGCCCACCGCCTCTCAGCTTCCCTTCCAGCGATGCCACTGTGGCGCAGGACCACCCAGACTCCAATCAGAAGAGTCCCCGGTGCAACCAGAGCTCAGAAAGGCAACAGAGACCCTCAGCCCGGCCCCCCAAGCCCCCTCAGCAGGGCACGCACGGTGGTCACAGTATCGGTGCTGGTGACAGCGTGTCTCTCTGTTCCAGGCGCCCAGGAATTCATCTTGACTGCAAGAAATACATTCGGTGCCGGCCTCCTCTGAGCAGTCCTTCACCAGCTTCTTTCCTGGAAGACAATAGGAAATGAGGCCCCTCCGGAAGCTCCATGAGTCAGACGCTTCCAACAAACGCTTCCAGACTGGGCTGTCGGCCGGAGACACCAAGATGACCATCTCATCTTCCTGCCTTCCCAGGCTGCAGAGAGGGAACCCAGCATTTCCTCGCAGCAAGGCAAGGAGGCTCAGTTCCAGGGGTTGTGGCTAAGAGTCCACTTCACGGTGGACACACGGACGGGGAAGGGGCTCAGCATCAGCATCTCACCTGGCTGGCACAAATCACAGCACCGACTGTTCACGGAGTACTGGTTTTCTTTGCATGCAGCAGGGGATTCTGGGTGAACCTGGAAACAGAATTGGGCAGTGTGAAGGAGCCGAACAGCTCTGCTTAGGCCTGCTTGTCAGAGATTAGAAGTGAAATGGAAATCCAAGGCAGAAAAACAGAGCCCGCAGATACCTCAGTATGTTCGTTTTAACCAAACTGCCAAGGGCGTGATTAAAAAAAAATACACCCAGATGATCATCATCCTGATGTTTTGCAAAGTTCGGGCCACACCTGGTACCACATATTGTCCGCGGAGTACCACCAAGGGTCATTCCTGAGCACAGAGCCAGGAAATGGCGCTGAGCACCACTGGGTGTAGCCCACCCTCCCCCACAACACACCCCGACACCCACATACACACAGTGATTGCTTTGGAATCTGAACTAAACAGATCTTCCTTTGGCTCGCCTCCTGCGTTTTTTCTCTTCCCAGAGACCCAGAAGCGCGTGAGGTCTCATTCTGTCCCGGGATGAGGTTGGCCGCTTCAGCTGGCCCTGGTCCTAGCCGCGCTATATTTAACACCACCTCTTCCTTCTATTCTTCTGCTCCCCCACTCCCTCCCTTCTCCAAGCCTCATCATGTTTGTTCCCTCCAGACCTCGTGGTCCGACCCCTCCTTCACGAAATGCCAGCCTGGAGAAGCCACGAGGATGAAGGCCCTCTCTCCCTGTACAAAGGAAGCCAATGATTTAGAGAGCTGGGCAGGGGTGTTAAAATCGGTCTCAATCACCTTCACTGCATCAGCTTGATTTTCATCTTCCCTACTTGTTTTGTTTTTATTTGGGGGCCACACCATGAGATGTTCAGGGGTCACTCCTGGCTCTGCATTCAGCAATTACTCCTGGTGATGCCAGGGATTGAGCGTGAGTCTGCCACATGGAAGGCTAGTGCCCTCCCCACTGGACCACCACTCCAGCGCCCTTTTCTGCACTAATTCAGCTACTTCAACTACCACCCATCGTTTGAACATGACTTCTTGCTCATGTTTAAGCTCTTTCTTTTCTTTTTGGCTGTGCTGGGGATTGAATCTCATGCATGCAAGGCATGTGCTTTGCCGCTGAGACACATTTATTTTCCACCTAGGCCTATATCATGACTGCGGTATCACTTCTCATTAGTAAGAGGTAACTCCAAAAATAAATTAAAAACAAAGCAACGGTGTTAAACCCTTCACTGGTTTCTTCACTCACTCAAGGGCCTCCACCTCAGCTCTGCTCTTCACTGTTTTAAGAAGACGAGGGTAGGGACGAGAGCTATAGTACAGCCGTAGAGTGCTTGCCTAGCAAACAGTCTACATGAGGTTGATTCCCGGCATCCTATATGGTTCCCTGAGCTCTACCAGGAGTGATTCCTGAGTGCAGAGTCTAAGCACTGCCAGGACAGTGGCAAAAATCAGACAAAACAATACCAGTCAGGGACTGGAGTGATGAATCAAAGGACCCGAGCACAGGCTTTACCAGTGAGAGCCTTGGGTTTGGTTTCTGATGCCACATGGTCCCCAAGGGCCCGGCAGGGAAACAGTACACCCCTCCCCCAGCTATGGATGAAACCCCCAAGCCAAAGTTAATTTAATTTAACTTAAAAGGAAGGAGTTGGGGCCAGGAGGGTGGCATAGGCAAGACCCTGCGCTTGATCCCTGACACCACAGAGGTGGATCTGATGACTCCAGCGGACCACAATAAAAAATAAATAAAAGTTGGGGGCGGGTAATAGCCCAGCGGGTAGGGTGTTTGCCTCGCACGCCGCCGGCCCATGCCAGCCAGGGTTCGATCCCGGCATCCCATATGGTCCACCGAGCACCGCCAAGAGTAATTCCTGAGTGCAGAGCCAGGAGCAACCCCTGAGCATCGCCGGGTGTGACCCCCCCAAAAAAACAAGGATTAGTGAGCACTGAGAGGCATATGCTGTGTATTCTAAGACCAGAGACTTCTTCCTTAAAAAAAATGAAGATTTTTCAGAAGAGCTACAGTGTGAATTGCTGTCTCTAAACACAACCAGTGTTCCCTAAAGTAGCCCCAAATGGAGGAATCGTCATTAAAAAGTTCCGGAGTCAAACAAGATGCCAGCCTTGACTCCATGTCACGGCCTCGTCCCTTCGTCTCTCCTTCCCTCACTTCCAAAGCTCCACACCAGGAGAGCTGCTGCCTGCCCCAGCACAGGCTGTGAAGGCCAGATGTGCGGGGTGTCTGGGCAGTGCTGGCCTGGGCGGCAGCTCCCGCCAAACCCTCCATCACGCTTGTGCGGAACAGGCTGCCACGCTTCCTGCCCGCTCAGGGCTCCAGGCTGGAGGGCCAAGAACAGAGTGGCCTCACCCCAAAGGGAAGGAAACAGAAAAAGTTGCCACACACACACACACACACACACAGAGGAATACAGCACATGCACACATATGCATACACACACCGTTGCATGCACGTGTATACTCGGCACACATGCCTACAACTGCAAGCACACAATTGCATGAGCACATGTATATGTGAATAATCATGCATACACATGTGCATGGACACATATGCACACACATGCACAACACACGTTCACACACACAGCACAGCTCAGCACTCCACCCCTGGACTTTCTCCCTGCAATGCTACGCACCCCCCCACACACACACACACAAAGTTCCTGCCGTTCCCAAGCCACACTCCGAACTCCTGTTCTCATCCATGCCAAAGGGGCTCTGAGCTGAGGAGACGGTCGCCCTCCGGGAAGCCGGCTCCGGAACCAGGCAGGCATCAACTTGTTTAGGCTGCACCTGACGAGGAGCCGTCTGGGAAGGCATGCGCCCTGAGCCTCGCTTTGCTCATCTGTAGAATTGGGGAGCTGAGAGAAAGCGGAGCTGAAACTTCGTAAGGCAGAGCAAGAACACACACGATGCCTAGGAGCTCTCAATAGACAGCCGGGTTTCAATCTAGTCACACAGCTCCATCCTACCTGGAGCCAAAACTAGGGGGTACGTGACAGGGAAACCTCCCCAGCCTGCAAAACAGCTCCCAGCTGGGCCGCTCCCTTCCCACAAAGGCTTTCTTCCACGGCTCCACCCTCTTCCTGCCTCCTTTTCCCGAGACCAGTTGCCTAGAGTGAAAATGAAAGCTTGGGACCCAAGCTGCTTCCCTACTTCCCTGGCTAAAGACCACACACACACACACACACACACACACACACACACACACACACACACACACACACACACACACACACACACACACACACACACACACACACACACACACACACACACCCCTCTCACACACCTCCCTTTCAGGCCATTCTGGCCCAGAATCCCTGGGACAATGAACAGCCCAAGAAAGGAGGGGGAGGCAGGCAGGCCAGGAGGAGCAGGTCAGGTACACCGGGGATTCCGCCTCCAGAATGAGGAACTACAAGAATACGTTTCAACCAAAAGTGAGTCAAGAGCGAGCTTCTGAAAACCCGGAGACACGCTCGGCGGAGCAGGTCTGGCCCCTCTGGTCCCTCTTTCCCTGCCAGACTCCCATCCCCAGCTCATCCATCTACCCTCAGGGGTTCCCCGAGGCACAGACACAGCCTTGGGGATTTCTCCCCTGGATCATCAAAGATTTGGGGGCAGGTGGGGGGTGTTCAAAGCCAGATGCCTTCCCAGAGAAGCACCTGCGACTGGGCGCCCCACTCCCTTGTTACATGGGACGCACTGAGAGCAAGGGGAAGCCCGCGCTGGCGAGGATACAGAAGATAACCAAGCACCACGGAGGCGGGCTGCGAGCTTGCTGGGAAAGACAGGAAATCCACCAGCCCCTCGCCTTGCCCGGCCTCTCTTTCCACTTCCGAAACCCCAGCACTGGTCAGCCTCTGAGAAGTCAGGCAACCTCACACACCGCCTTTCACCCACAGAAGACTGGGTGTTCCCTAAACCCCAGCCCCATGGGTGCCATCTAGGCTCGTTTACACCCCCAGCCCACCCCCAATCCCCACCTGGAAGGAAAGAGAGGCGAGCCCACCTCTTTTCAGCCAGGCCCTGGGCGGACTTGCCCCGTTTGCTTCCCCTCCCCCGCCCCTCCAAATGAACTGGAAAGGCGGGCATCCCTTGGCCCCAAGTCTTGCTTCTTTTCCACTCCCCTTTCTCAAATTCCCAACTCCCTCCATAGGATCGGGGCAGAAACAACTCACGGTGGTTAACAAGCAGCCCCAGAAGAGAACCTGCAGAGGCAGAAGGACCATGGCGAGGAGGGACTCAGGAGTGGGAGCGGAGCGCGTGGGACCCGCCACCACCACCAACTCTGTCGCTCCGCCCAGGAAAGGGGCGGAGTCTCTAGGAACCAATCGCATCCCAGCCCGCTTGGGGGGCGGGGCTCCGGCGACTCAGAGCCGGGGGATTCCCCAGTACCTTCCCGGGCGTCTAACTCTCCCCCTCGGAAGTTTAGGGGACGCGTTCCAAGGGGAGGCGCAGTCCCAGAGAAAGCCCTTCCTCGTCCGTCCGTCTTCCTGGGAACTGAGAAAGCCAAGCAGAGGAAGAGGGGAGCCAGCCTGCTTCCCGAATTGGGTCGAAGGGAGGGCTCAGAGACGCGCGAAGGGGCTGGGGTGCGCTCCCGGGACCTCCACGTTTCTCCCCGCCGCCTCCGGGAATCCCAGCAGAACTGAAAGCGTCCCCAGCGAGGATGGGGAGGCCTAAGGAAGTTCCCAACCCCCCAGAAAAAGGGAAGGTCCCTTTTGGGTTATGGATGGGGAGAGATCGGGGGAGACATTACAAGGAAAAGATTTCCCGGCTCAGTTTCGCTTTTTCAAAGGAAATACCCTCCAGTAGGCACTGCGCCCCGACTCCCCACCCATCCGTCCATCCATCCAGTCCGTCGTGTAGCTGTGGCTTTCCATTAGGTTCTATTCGGTCTCGGTCCCCATCCAGTGCCTTAGACGGAGGTACAGAGTTTAACAGTCTTCGGGAAGTCCTAAGGACCCCTGAGAATCTTGAGAGACTGGACTCCCTTCTCATCCCACTGAAGCTGTTCACCCAGGTGTACATTTCCCTGCGTCAGGCTCTGCCCGTGTTCTTGAAGCCCACGTTAGCACTCTGCGATGCCCCGGCTCCCAACACCTGTGTTTCCTGCCAGGCTCTGCCTGGGCTCCCTTAAATTACAATATTCTGCCCGTGAAACCCCAGCGACTTGAACTAGAAAGCGCTTGGGGTGAAAACTCCCGCCTCTGAATCTCAGAGTCCAGCCAAAAGGCCAGGCTGCAGCACTCAGGAAGGACAGGGGAGAGGACAGGGGACGCCCACCTGTCCCCTGTCCAAGGCATACTGCAGCCCTCCTCTGTAACTCAATTCAGAGGTCCCTAATCCTTCCCTGGGCTGTCCTCTCTCCTCTCTCCTACTTCCCCCACCTCTGTCCTTGCAGTTCTCTTTGTAAACCCCCAAATCTGATCGGCTCAGGGCAATATCTTGCTTAAAAAACCTCTTTGAGGGCTGGGGAGATAGTCCAGCAGGGAAGCTGCTTGCCTTGCTAGTAGCTGATCCCCTTTCCATTTTTGGCACCACCAGCAGTGATCACTGGGCAGAGCCAGAGCACAGGTGTAGCCCCCAAACTCTTTGGATTCCGCTCAAGATGCTAAGAGTGAGCGAGCCTTTGTGTACCCAGCCTAGCTCTGCCCCGCTCCTGCCTGCTGTGCTACCCAGGGAACGATTTGGTCAAAGCTCACCTCCTCCCCATTTTTCAAACACCACTCCTTACTGTCTCCCTGTTTTCCTCCTTCCCTTCCCTTTTTTTTTTTTTGGGCCACCCCTGGCAATGCTCAGGGGTTATTCCTGGCTCTGCACTCAGGAATTAATCCTGGCAGTGCTCGGGGGGACCACATGGGATGCCGAGGATCAAACCATGGTTGGCCAGGTGCAAGGCAAATGCCCTACCCACTGTGCTATTGCTCTGGCCCCTTTCCTTTCCTTTCATGGAATTAGTTTAAGTTTAGTCTCCTTTTTTTTCTTTTCTTTTCTTTTTTTTTTTTTTTTTTTTTGGTGGGGGAAGGTGTCACACCTTCAAGACTCACTCCTGGCTCTGCACTCAGGAATTACTCCTGGTGGTGCTCAGGGACCAGATGGATGCCAGAATCACACCTATGTCTGGCACATGCGGTAGCCTTACCCACTGTACTGTCTCTCCAGCCCCAGAAGTCTCCTTTATATTTTTTAACTTTTCTTAATTGGTTGAGTTTCTATGATTTGCAGTACTGTACATGATAGTTTTCCATGCAGATAATTCTCACACCTACCCACCTCCCTCCCCTACGACCCCAACGGTTGCTCCCTTTCAAGCCCCTCCCAAAGACCTCACTGACTCTTTCCTTTCCTGCCAAGAGCAAGACCCACAGCAGACTCTTGTCAGTCCTGGATGTCTCCGGCTGTTCCTGGGGGCAGAGGCGAAGTGGCAGAAGCGGCCTATTCCCTCCGTGAGGCTGCGCCTCCCTCCCCACAAGTCTCCGGGACCCCCACCCCACTGGCATCATGACCAACTCACTTGTGTGGATTATTTCTCCCATGGTGCTGCCTTTGTCTCTATGCTGCAATATCACGTCTTGGCATTTATCCCCAAACACAAAAATGTGAATTCAAAAGGATCTACATGTACATGTAGGTTCATCGCATCATTTAGCAGATGGAAATAACTCAAAGGCACAACTACGGGTGAGTGGATCAGGACGTTGTGGTATATATACACTGTGGAATACTATGCAGCTCTGAGAAAGAAAGGAAATCATATCATTTGACTGCAGCATCAAGAAAAGTTGAGCATCTGGTGCTTAATGAAGTCAGAAGGATCAGTACAGAATGATTTCCCTCGTATGTGGGACTTACAGACTCACAGTCTTTCTTCAGTGAAGCCCCCTCTTTCCTTGCAAGACAGAGGAAGTCTCTGCACCCCTCCACAGCCGGGCCCTGGGGCCCCACAGCGTCCTATCCTGACCTGGCCTGACCTGCCACCAAGTCTTGGAGCATTTCTGGAAGGTGGGATTGAGTCTCTTAGAGCCCAGGGCACATGGTAGACCACATGTCACAAAACACACTGAGCTTTTGGGTAACCTGTGGTTCTCTTTGCTTCTTCTTCTTGGCCTCCAGGGGACACCCAGCTATGCTAATGGTGGTTATTCCTGGCAGTGCTCGAGACCATATCAATGTCAGAGATTGGATCTGAGTCAGCTGCGTGCAAATCACATGCCTTAACCCCAGTACTATCTCGCCCACCCAGTAACTTCTCATTCTTACACAACCCCCATGTTCACATAAAGGATGTACAGGGAGAAGGAGGTGCCTTCCCGCTACCGCCCTGGAGCTGGTGACAGACCCCGTAATCCAGAAACATTTGAAATTGGGGAATTTCCTGAAAGCCACACAGACATACCCGGGATGAAGTGAATATTAAAACATCTTTTTCCTTCTCCGCCCTCCTTTGAAAACACAAGTGTCGTCTCCATTCCTTGGGGGAGGGGAGGAGCAGGGGGCGTGACAATAATAATTTTGGCCGTTACTTGTTCTTTATTTGCTTGATTCCAAAATTGGGCCCTTCACAAAGCCGCCTTGGGAGGCAAGTACACAGAATTAAAACATTAATTATATTATATAAAACATATCATAGCAGCAATTAAAGCTGCTTAAATTAATGTGTGAAAGAATAAATAGTAGCCTTCGGGTTGCCCCATGGGGTGAAGACCAGAGAAGATAAAAGAAAGATATTTTAGTAACTGCAGATCCTGAGAGCAGACGTGTGCAGGCGGGCACAGACCCAGGGAAGGCATGGAATCTTCTTGGACCCAGAAAAATATGCTGGAAGAGGAAAGATCAACGGGGAGGGGAGGCAAGATTCCGTGTTCTATGAAGATGGGGAGCAATGGCAGGCTCAGGGAGGGGAGCAAAGCAAAGGATACTCAAAAGGGCCTGGAGTCAGAGAAAAGGTCTTTTCGTGGGTGGGGGAGAGGCGGGGAATGGCCTCAGGACCAGGCATATAAACTAGAACAAGCCTGGCGGTCAGTCAGGCCCAGAGCAGTGCTGGAGAGACAGTTCAGCAGACCGGGCTTTGGTCCCTGAGTCTGCCGTGGTTGCACCTACTCACCCACCCCCAGAAATAAAAGCGACAGTGGTGCTAGGCTCTTGGGACCAGACGGTTCGAATACGCAGACGGGATGCGTTAGTGCCAGGCTTGAAGCATCTCCCCAGCCCAGAGTTAGCATTCCCTGACGTGCACGGCTCAGATGTATGACCTGCCTCCCCTGCGTTTCTTTCTTTCCTTTTTTCCTTCAGAGTAATAAAAATGGACGTCACAACTGAGTGTTGAGATCAGTCCTTCACACCACACACACACACACACACACACACACACACACACACACACAGAGTTTCCTGATCCACACCCGCATTGCTCAGGGCTTATTCCGGCTCTATGCTCAGGGACCAATCTCGCAGGCCTTAGCAGGCCCTTTGGGGTGCCAAGGATGGACTCACGGTCCACTACATGCAAGGCAAGCCCCTTACCGCTGCATACCTCTGCCGCCCCAAGAGCAGATTTTTTTTTGCTTTTTTTTGGTCATACCCAGCAATGCTCAGGGGCTACTCCTGGCTCTGTATTCAGGAATTACTCCTGGCGGTGCTTGGGGAACATATGGGATGCCAGGGAATGAAACCTGGGTCAGCTGCAGGCAAGGCAAACACCCTTCCCGCTGGTCTATCGCCTCCGGTCCCCCAAATTAGATTTTTTAAATGTTCTATTTCTTCCCTAAAGGTCTGCATTTTTGTTTGTTTGTTTGTTTGTTTGTTTGTAAGCAATACCCAGCAATGATCAGGCGTTACTTCTGCCTCTGCACTCAGAAATTAAGCCTGACAGTGCTCAGAAACCATAAGGGGTCGAGGGATGGAACCCAGGTCAGTCACTTGCAAGGTAAGCGCCTACTGGCTGTACTGTCGCACTGGCCCGAAGGCATTTTCTACTGCCCTGCCCACCTTCACTTGCTGTCCCAGCACCCCACCTCACCCCTACCCCTGTTGTCACCTGCATCCTCTCTGAGCCCCTTCCGTTAGTCTAGCTCCTTCTCACCCTCCGGGGGTTCAGCTCAGGTGCCCCGACACCAAAATCCCTCCTTAACAGCCCCCGAAATGTGCAGCCGACACCCCCTGACACTCCCACTTCTTGGGTTACACCTAAGCAAAACCCCAGCCTGCCACTCAGGACTTTGCTTATTCTCCTGATTCCTATAGAAGCCCCTCAACTAGATGGGGGTGGAATTGTGCAGCTCCCCCTTAATCTCTGCCCTCAGGCCTCCTGAGTGAAGCCCTTCTGTCCCGGAAAACCATCTCGGCAGACTGCATTAGTTTCCATCACTCTCTGTTGCCCAACCTCCATGCTTGAAAGCTTTATTCTCAGAGTCAATTTAGATCTCATTTTATCTTCTCCTTAACTCAGCCAAGGTTGACCCAAGCAGGAGTGCTGCCTGCTTGGGTAAATTGGAAGTAGGGGAAACGGGGGACCGACTTGCCCTGGAGCCTGCCTTACTGAAATTGAGTAGAAGAAGAGCAAATGTCACTGCGTTTGCTGCCCTGCACCTCCCTGGAAAGTGGTTCTGCTTCCCCCTCGACCTGCTTCCGTCACCGGCTTCTCAGGGGGACACAGGCCTTCGATTCTGTTGATGTTGTTTTGTTTTTTGGCAACACCTGGCTGTGTTCAGGGCTTATTCCTGGTTCTGTGCTCAGGGATCAGGCCTGAGAGCCTCAGGGGTCCATATGGGATGCCATGAATCTAACCCGGGTCAGCCACAAGCAAGGCAAATGGCCTACCTGCTGTACTATGACTCTGGCTCCAAAGTTTTGTGGTTCTTGGGGCCTTCTACTGCATGGTTCTCGGATAGGAAACATCCAGCTCAAGCTTGAGACCAAGAGAGATAATAGAGCTGGTAGATTGCTTGTCTTTCCTGCCAAGTGGGAGCAATGGTACAGGGGGGTAAGGTGTGTATCTTGCATGTGACCAACTTGGGTTCAATCCCTGGAACCCCATGTGGTCCCCTGAGTACCGCCATGACTGATTCAGGACTGATCCCTGAGCACAGAGCCAGGAATAAGTCCTAAACACAGCTGAGTATGGCCCCAATCACCCCCCCTCAAAAAAAGTCTAGCTCAAGCTTGAATTTTACCTTGCCGGCCACTGGAGGCTCCCCTTTAGTTCTGTCTGAGGTTGACCAAAAAGCCAGAGAACTTGGCCCACTCTGCCCAGAAAACTCATGTTTCCTGGCAACTTCCTCTCTCCACCTCTTTTTTTCCCTGTCTCTGATAACAAAGGAATATTAGCAAGTTCACAGCTAAGTCCCCGTAAAATAATAGCACTCCAGGATCCACACACCTCAGCTTTCGCCCGGTTAAAGAGAGGGGCAATCGTCTCCACTACAAACACTACTTCCCAATAAAATCAAGCCAAGAGGGCCTCAGGACTCACAAGGGTGTCAAAAGTCAACCAGGTTGGTACCTTCGACCTCCATCCAGCAAGGCTGGTCACAGAGAATGAGACTAACAAACACACGCAGGGACTGTCCAAGCTTTAGGGTTCCCTGGGCAGCTATCAGTGGTCTCACAAGCAGGCCATCAATTCAATGTCATATCGCTCCCCAACCCACAGGATCATGAAGGCCAGTGACAGAGAACATCAACATTCAATGTGGGAAGAACAGAGGCCGGGCTACTTCCCCCAGTCAATCAGCAGGCAGGCACCCTTAGAGTATAAAATCCTGACAGAATCCTAGTCTATTTTTGCCCAGGTTGCCCTCTACATCTAAAAGACCCTAAATTGGGTTGGAGAGCTAGCACAGCAGGCAGGGCTGTAGGGTGCTTGCCTTGAGTGCATTCCATATTGGTCCTCTGCCAGGAATAATTCCTAAGCACAGGGCCAGGAGTAAGCCCTGAAGACCACCTGGTGTATCCCTAAAGTCAAAAATAAACAAATAAATAAATGAGCAAGTAAATAAATAAATAAATAAAAATCTTAACTAAAAGACCCTAAATGGTTTTATTCTATGCTTGCCTGGTGACAGATATTTGTCATCTGTTTTATTCTTTCCCTGCTACTTCATTCTTTCCTGGGTGCACATTTGTAAACCCTTTGTTTTCTAAGACCTATGTTATTTTACCCAGGACAATGTGCTGACCTTGAGGTTTTTCGTTAGTGGGATTATTTCCCACACAAGGGAAAGGAAATTGAGGCTCTAGCTGGTGACTATGGGCTCAGTCCAGCCCAGCATCAGTAAAACTTGGAGGGAAAGTATCTGACTCGCCTTTGGAATGCAAGGTCCACAGGGCCTGTTAGTTTTGGCTGTTGGACACTGTGCCAATGCTAACACACAAGGAACTCCCAACTACAACCTTTGGACTGGGCCAGATCTGCCACCTGATTTAATTCCTGGAGAGGAAAATGCCCACAAGGAGCCCAGACACAGTCAGCAATAACCAATAAGAGTGTGAGTTGATGTGGATGTTGAAATAATTATATATATAATTACATATATATATGTATAAATTTGGTGGGCCAGGGCCTGGCCCGCCACTCCCAGCAGAGTCTTGCAACAAGCCAGACAACCCCCACTCCATGAGGGCCTCCATTTTCCACATTCGGACTTCCCTCTCATCAGAACTCCACCCAGCAGACCAGCCTATCACAGCCTGGCTTCTGCGCAGCTGCGGCAGCGCAGTTCATCAATAAATGCTGGACTTAGAGATGACTACAAGAGTATGCTACCTGCACGGCAGAGCCTGGAAAGCTACCCGTGTCGTATTTGATATGCCAAATACCAGTAACAATTATAGACCTCATTCCGAATGGATTGAGGCTCTTTATGTTCCTGGAGCAAGCAGACGCCCTTGGGCTCTACTAGCATGAGACAAGACATATGGAGATGTTACTGGGGCCTGCTCGAGCAAATCGATGATGAAAGGGAAGACAGTGATACAGTGACAGTGATATATGTTTATATATATATGTATATATATATATGTATATATATACATATATATCCTTTGGGCCACTCATTCCCACATTCTGAAGAGGACCCCTCCTTGCTGAATGAATTTCCCAGGTCCATGTGGAAAATATTTCCTTTTGGCATCAGAGTTGGGTTGGGAGTTGTCTAAGACAAGAACTTCTCCCTCATCTCCACCTACTAGGTATGGCCCAAAAACCAAATAAATAAGATATTCACTGAGTACCTACCGTGTTCCTTGTGCCATGGTTATAGAATCAATCTAGACCGAGCACCAACCCTACTGACAAGCCTTTAGATCACCTGGGCATTAACCCTTTACTCTGCCATCCATGTTGAAGATCAGCTTAGCTGACCAACTGTACCTGATGGTGTCACCGACACAGCTGCTCTGAGGACACTGACCATCTGGGCTCAGATTTGACAATATGAAATTCCCTATTTGCACTATCCATCAATTTCCTGTTATAGAATATTTAGCGGGTCTAAGAACATCCCCTAAGCTCCACTGTGTGTGCGACCACAAATAAACAAGAAAAAGAACATTTAGTTCAATCCAAGTTCCAATAGGAATCCCCAAAGACACCGTTGCAAATAACATTACCCGAATGTTATAACTCCAGAACAAAGTCCCAGAAGACCAAAATCCCACAAGTCTAAAATTCCTGGTCCCTTATGGGATAACTCAGAAGTGGGTGTTTTACTGTCTTTTCAGGCTTGGTCAGACTGGGGGATGGAGTCATAGTACAGCACCATGTAGGGTCCCCTGAACACAACCAGAAAGATCCCAGAGCACAGAGCCAAGACTAAACCCTGAGCATTGATGGGTGTGACCAAACCCCCACCTCCTGAAAAATATCAAGCTGCCTGGGTTGGAGAGAAAGGGCAGGGATTAAGGCACCTGCCTTTCTTGCACTAGATCCAATTTGATCTTTGGCACTGGTAGCCCTGAGAATCATGGGCAGGTATGATCCAACCCACCCACCCCAAAAAGGATTAAGGTGCTCATTAACCCACCTATTTCACTCCCCATCCCCATTCCTATTGGAGCTTCGTGGGGTCACCTCCCAGATAAACTAGTGGCACTAAAATTTTGTCTCAGAGTTCCTGCTCCTGGGAAAACCCAGCTATCTTGATTTGAAGACTAGGACTCAGCAGCAGGAGGCAGTGAAGCCAGTGGGTAGAAGGGTGGACCCTGACCTAGACGTCTACTGTGATCTTGCCCAAAGTGGCAATCCCACTCCCAGGGGGTCTCTGGAACAAGCCACGGGGAAGATAACATCCCGTTATAGTTGGCAATAAGAGGAGCAATTTCTGTGTGTTTACACAATGAAGGTAGATTGGAGGGGGATGGGGATGGGTGCAGACACTGAGTAATTATGTCTTCTGGAAATGGGGTGATAGGCCGGACACATTTGGGAACCACCAATCTGAAGCCTCATTCTGCTCCTGACTATGAAGCCTGGAACTTAGTCTTAACATTAATCATTAACCCTTGGTTCTGTTACTGGTGACTTATGTGGAGTGAGGAGAAGGGAGTTGTCATGGTGACGTCAGTGGGTTTCCACGGGTGGCTTATGTAAGGCAGGGAAGGGAGAGGTCGTCATCGTCACTTTCTCCCCATTCACCTCTGCTGCCCTGGTACCCGCTTGAGGGCTAGGACTGACACAGTCTTCAACACACCCCTACACGGCAGGGACCTTGAGTCCTGCCAGTCCCATGCGGGGGTCGTCAAGCCACACCTGACATCTGTTTGATCTTTGAGAGTTAATCCCCATCGCCCGATTTCTCTGGGCGCCTCAGACTCCCAGAATCAGGCTGGAGTGTGGATTTGCTCTTCGCAGGAAAGGAAATTCAGTCCTAGGCCTTACCCCGGGCTTCCAGATACCTAGTCCTACGTCACAGAAAAGAATTTCAGGAGTAGACAGCACATGGCCGACCTAGGTGTAATCCCATATGGTCCCCTAAGCACCGCCAAGAGTGATTCTGAGTGAAGAACCAAGAGTAACCTCTGAGGAGTGGGTGCTGCCCAAAAGCCAAATAAGAAATGAAGCATGGTGTCAGCCTCAAGAGGGGAGTCTGTTTTTCTCTCTACACACCCCAGTCACCCAGGGAAGTGCTATGGGAAGTCTAGGACTGGTGATGATCTGCTCTCAGACCACACCTTGTATCTAACCAGCATTCACGGCAGTCACCTACTGTCTCTGAACCACGCTTGTTCTACTCGGCGTGGGAAATGATCCTTGCCTCCCGACTTCTTGGGGAGTCATGGAACTCAGGCTGGAGAAGGAATTGCTTTTTTTGCAGGAAAGGAAAGTGAGTCCTACATTCTGCCCGCTGATGTCACTTCTCCCCTGCAAAAACGAATTTCAGAAAGGAGACAAATAGTGAAAAAGGTAAGTTTATAGTTTATTTGGCGAGAGAGGGAGAGAGAGAAAGAGAGAAAGAGGGAGAGAGAGAGAGAGAACTAGCGCTCAGCCATTTCGGGGATGGGTGATAGATTAATATTTTCCAACGATTCTTTGATCTGAAATTCTTTTATTTTTTGGATTTAATTTTATTTTATTATCCCCCAAAATATTATTACACCATTTTAGACATACAATTGAAAGATGCTCATGTAGAGTTTTGGTTCTACAGTGTTCCAACACCCATCTCTCCACCCAAACCCATCTCCCATCACCAATGTCCCCACCTCCCTCCCCCTCCCACACCTCAACTACTTAGCGGGTTCTGTATGTCTCTCCTCTTTATCTCTCCCCCCTGCCAAACTTTCCTGCTCTTCGTGGAATGCAGTGCATTAAAAGACATTACTGTTTCCACTATTTTAATGGACCGCGCGGCCACTTGCGGCCACACCGACCTGGGCTCGAACTAGTTTTGCTCTGTTAATCTGGTCGTGAGGCAGTTTCCCAGCGTCCGGACAGCGAAAATGGTGGCTAGTGTGATGGGCGAAGTCTCATCCGGCTGCTTCCGGGACCCCCCAGAGGTGACGGGCCCACTCCCAAAACCCGTCTGCCCTCCTGGGGGTCCCATAGTCAGCTGGGCCCCGGGCGAGCCGAGTTCCAGCCTCCCCAGCCGCTTGTGAGCCTCTTCATGCTATGGCTGATGGCCACAGGGCAGCTCCTGGGCAGGGCCACCAGGCTAGACCTGAAATTCTTTTTTCTTTTTTTGCTTTTTTGGGTCACACCTGGTGATGCTCAGAGGTTTCTCCTGGCTCTGCACTCAGGAATCACTCCTGGTGGTGCTCGTGGGGCCATATGGGATGCCGGGATCAAACCTGGGCTAGCATGGCCGGCCGCATGCAAGGCAAACGCCCTACCCGCTGGGCTATCGCCCGGCCCTTGGTCTGAAATTCTTTACACAAGCAGGAAATAATTGGGGAAAGCACAAGCATCTGGTGGTCCATTCTCGAGGGTTTGTTTGTTTGTTTGTTTGTTTCAACCACACCCTGTGTCTTGTGGCTGCTTAGAGCTTACTCTTGTCTCTGTGCTCAAGGATCACTCCTTCCTGGTGGGGTTTGGGTGACCATCTGGGTGCACTGAACCCAAGACAGTCACAAGGAAGGCAAGTGTCTTGTCCACTGTCCAGGCTCCCTGGCCCCATTCTTGAGTGCTGACCTCAGCTTCTGTCCCTGTAGTCTGGTACCTCTCATCTCAGGGATCCAGCCCTGCTCTGAGCCTGGGATTTTGCATCACAAATACTTTCAGGCTCCTCCAACGGGGGTCTTATATCTCAAAGGCCTTCCTGCCTTTGGGCTGTTTTAGGGCCTAATCTACATAACACGGCCCCTCTGGCTCCCTGCTTGCGGCAGTACATATGCATTAGATGCTAGATGCGTCACTGGGTCAGAACTTCCCATGCCAGCCATCAGGAGTAGGTGGTTTGGAAAGAAATGATGCTTTTTTACTGCTTTGGCTATGAAGCTATGGAGCGGTAGGGGGAGCATCTATGTGGCTATGAAATAGATACTGCATTCGGAAAACTCCATTAACTGCTATTGTCTAGACAGAGAGTTAAAAGTAGGAAGCAGAAGATAAAAAAGACCAGACAAGTAGGAAGTTCTGTGTAGGGCCCAGCTGTAAGAGAAAGAGTCCTATTCTGAAGAAAGAGAAACGAGAACAGTCCTTACTCCGCAGCCATTAATGAGGACCTTGGGAAGGATCAAAGTTGTCCTGCGACCTGTGAATCTAATGAAATGAAAATGAGGTAATGGGATGTTTTATAACCATTGAGGATCTGAGAAGCTGGAAATTATCTCAGCATGTTAGAAGGGGATGGAGAACAATAGGAGCTATCTGGAAAAGGATCTCTATTCAGCTTTATTTAGAGCAGGAAGGCTTGCTTGTCTTTCAGTAGGGTGGCACAAAAGGGATTGTTTCACCTGGCCGGGGTGTATGAAAACGCAGGGCTTGTCACAGGCCCTCTCCTTCCCGAACCATGCGGGAGAGTTGGGGTGTGCCGAGCTCCTGGAGAGCTGACAGGAGCTGAGGGATTGGGGGGAGAGGAAAAGGGCAAAGACCAAGAGCTTCTTTCCGTCACTGGCCCACTCCTCCTCTCTAGGCCTGAGCTGTCTGATTGTGAGATTCACTGGCTATGTGTAACGGTTTGCAGTTACTAAGAGTTCAAAACAGAGGCCAGAGAGAGGGAACACAGGATAGGGTCCATCAGAGTCCCTTCCCAGCATCCTGAGCACTGCCAGGAGTGATTGTTGAGTGCAGAGCCAGAAGTAACCCCTGAGCACTGCTGGGTATGACACCCCCACAAAAAAATGAGTAAAAATAAAAACCAGAAAATCCACTTCATTCTACCTGTGTAGTGGGGTCCTGTAGCTAGCGCACGGCGTACTGGGTGGTGCCGATGGGGGGCTGATTCTACCTGCACAGAAAGTTCTACTGTACTGCCTCACTGACTCACAATTCTACCTGCAAGTCTAGAAGGATCCCAGCCAGGATAAGTTGCCTCTGATGCGTTGGACATGTGTGTGTGCGCGCACATACACACACACACACACACACACAGAGTACCCAGGTTCTCACTCAACCTCAGATGAGCTCACCACTCTTGAATACTGTTTCAATACTCTGTTTTCCAATACTCCTAATAGTAATGATTGACATCCCCGACTGTGATAACACTTTGGCTGTTAGGAGAACGTTACTTAAGTGACTCACTCTTATAATAACCTTGTGAGCTCTTATCCCCATTCTACAGAAGAGGAACTAGTACAAACAGAAACTCGGGGCCCTGCTAACCCGGAGTGGAAAACAGCGGGCTGGGGTCTAGGGCAGCTGCAGGCAGAAAGGCCTCTGAAATAAGGGGCCCCTCTGAAGAGCCCGAAAAGCCTTTGTGGTGCAGACTATGAGGCCCAGAGCAGGCTGCACCCCTGGACCGCAGGGACAAAGGCGACTCATTTCTCACTCCATCCTGGGTTTTGTTTGGGGGCCACACTCAGTGGTGCTCGAGGCTTACTCCTGCCTCTGTGCTCAGGGATCACTCCTGGAAGACTTGGGGGGACCATATGGGCTGCTGGAGATCGAACCCAGATGGACAACATGCAAGGAAAGTTCCTATCAGCTGTACTATGGCTCCAGCCTGGGCGCTATGGCTCCCTGAATGGGGTGTCACGGATCATTTCCTGGGAGGGGAGCAAGTGGAACTAAGGTGCAGTTGAATGAGCCACAGGCTGGTGAGACGCTAATTTCGGTGCTGTGCAGAGGCTCAGAGCAGACCCTTCCCCAGTCCTGCAGTGCCCAGGGACTGAGGTGAGCAGAGAGGCTCCTGTTGGCTCTTTCTTGAGGCTGCCCCTTTCGACTTCCTACTCCACAAAAGCTACCTGCAACAGAACCTTTCATTAGCTCTGCAGGGCACCCGGGAGTCTGACAGATGTGGGTTTGAATCCTCACGATATCAGGAGATGGAGGGGGGGAAAATAACTATAATCTCTTAAATCTCAGTCTGCTCATCCATAGTAGGATAACACACAGGAGCCTAATTGCAGGGGCGGTAGAAATGCTAAGGGGCTTTATCTGGGAAGCAAGACACGCGTGTCATTCAAAGTGTGATAGTACAGTGAGTCAGACACTTGCCTTGCATGTGGCCAACCCAGGTTCAATCCCTGGCATCCCATATGGCCCCCGGCTCTGCACTCAGGAGTGCTTCCTGAGTGACCTCTGAGCATCTCTGGGTGAGATCCCCACCCTAATACCCACCAAAAAAAATAACAAAAAGTAAAATTGCTAACTCCAGAGAGAAACAGCACAGTGACAGGACGTGTGCCTTTCATGCTGTTGACCCAGATTTGATCCCTAACCCTCCGGACTGTCCCCAAGCCCCATCAGAAGTGGTTCCTGGGCGCAGAGCTAAGAGTAAGCTCTGAGCACTGCCAGGAGTGGGGAGGCCCCCCCAAACAAACAAACAACAATAATAAAAAGTGCTTTTTCTTTCTTTCTTTGGGCCACCCCTAGCAGTGTTCAGGGCTTACTCCTGGCTCTGTGCTCTGGAATTACTCCTGTAAGGGACCCAGGGAGCATCTTGGCTTCTGGGGATCAAATCCAGATTGACACCGTGCAAGACAAGTACCCTACCTGTTGCGCTAATTCTCCAGCCCCTGACTATGTTATTTACTTTGTTTTGTTTTTGTTTGGCTACACCCAGCAATGCTCAGAGGTTACTTCTGACTCTGCACTCAAGAATTACTCCTGGGGGTGCTTGGGGAAGCATATGGGGTGCAGAGGATCAAACCCAGGCCTGTTGCATGCAAAGCAAGTGCCTGCCAGTTGTTTCTCCCCAGCCCCTTTACAGCGTGATTCTTCCATTCTGTGTGTATGTGTGTGTATGAATGTGTGTGTAAGGTGTGTGTCTGTGTGTATGAGTGTGTCTGTGTGTATGAGTGTGTCTGTGTGTATGAGTATGTGTATGTGTGTATGAGTGTGTATATGTGTGTATGTGTGTATGTGTGTATGTGTGTATGATGTGTGTATGTGTGTGTGTATGTATGAGTGTGTGTATGTGTGTGTATGTGTGTATGTGTGTATGAATGTGTCTGTGTGTCTGTTGGTCTGTGTATGTGTGTATGTGTGTGTCTGCATATGTGTATGAGTGTGTGTTTGCAGTGTTGTGTGTGTGTGTTTATGGACTCCTCTGACCATCTGGAGAAGCCTCTGGGCCCTTCTCAGAAAAGAAGTGTTTATAAATGCATAAAATATGACAGACCCAGTTACAAAGAAAACCAATTATCTTAAGATGCCGTCATCGAAATATTAAAAAGACAAATGTGAGCTCCCGCACGGTATGGGGTCTTTATTAATGGATTAAATAAGATCATCTAGCGGCAAGTCTGAAATTTCCATAATTTCTAAGGCACGATGAGTGCAAACAGCAATTCCAGACATCTCGCGAAGACTGTCTTGTGAACTGAAGCCTCTGCGGGGTGTGCTGGAGCCGGCTGGGCGGACGGTTACCACTCTCGGGTCCCTACGTTCCTGTTTGGGGAGATGCCCCACTGCTCTGTGCTACAGCCAGCACCCCCCCGTCTCTCCAGGTGAAAGACAAGACTTTCACCTCCTCTCTCATTACACGAAGTGATGCTGGAAAAGTCATTTCAGGACAGAAATACAGTCTGCAAGAGTGTGCAACAGGCAGTGGAGAGGCAACAGGGGTCAGGGACAGGCCTTGCACGTGGCTGACCCTGCTTCCATCTCTGGCACGACAAGGTTCCCTGAGCACCATTCTGGTGCACTACTGGGGAGTGGCCTGCGGGGCCCGAGCAGCTCCACAGCCTCATCCTCAGCCTGTCACAGCGGCAGGCTCCATCGGCACAGCTGGGACCCACCCCCAGCAGGTGGTGCTCAGGGCCGACTCCTGCCAGGAGAGAACAAGCACCTATAGGTGCCAGGGGGTGAAGCCTGGGTGGGCTGCGTGCAAGGCAAGTGCCTACTCACTGTACCCTCTCTCTCTCTCTCTCTCTCTCTCTCTCTCTCTCTCTCTCTCTCTCTCTCTCTCTCTCTCTCTCTCCCCAGCTCCTGATTATCATTTTTCTTTGGTTTAATAAACTGCGGCTCAAGGGATTAGGGATAGCTCAGGGGGAAAACCACCTGCCTTTCCTGGGGCACCGACCAGGCTGGTACTAGACTCTGCATCTGATTCCAGGCACTACTAAGCCGCCATCACTGCCAGCTGTGGCTCTGGCAAGCCCGGCCCCACTGGTATAAACAAGGCTGTATTCCTGGGCCCGAGTGCTGAGCTGTCCGACGTACACAGCCAAGTTGACTAGCTCGGCGAGGGGCCCTCACAGGGGTCAGGGCACTCGGCTTGCATGAATCTGACCCAGTTTGGGTCCCCAGCAGCACGAGAGAGTCCCTCGAGGGGCACCAGGAATGAACCCTGAACAGAGCCAGGAGTAAGCCCTGAGTACTGTCAACTTTTTAACACTCCCCCAAGACAACAGTACAGCTTGTCTTGTATGTGGCCAACCCAGGTTTGATCCCCAGCACCCCATATGATCCCCAAGACCTGGCAAGAGTGATCCCTCAGTGCTAGTGGAGGCAGGAGTATGCCCTGAGCATCGCCAGGTGTGTCCATCTCCCCAAACTATCAAGGTTGTAAGGTATTAGGGAATTAGCCTAGTGGAGATACTAAGTTAACAAAAAATAAACACACACACACACACACACACACACACACACGAATCAAGGCCTGTAGATTAGATACACAAAAAGAGACTCAAATTCTGTCTTGAGGGTTGGCTCCTGACTCCCTCATGCAAGGGACGGCTCCAGTTGCATGATCCGTCTCCCCAGCCCATGGCGTTGACTCCTGCCTCTGCACTCAGGGGTGACTCCTGATGGGGCTCAGGGGATCATTCAGGGTGCTGGGGGCCAAACCTAGTTGGGCTGCGCACAACGCAAGCACCTTCCCAGGTGCTCCTCTCCAGCCCCAGTCTAGAAAACTCCTAACATGCACCCATGAGATCTGTTCAATGCAGTGCCCTTTATAAAAGAAAACAAACTCCCATGTTCCTTAGTACAGACGCATAAGCAAACTGATTCACTGAGTAAATATTACACAGAAAATTCATATGAGACAGCTGTTGCTCGTGAACTTGAGGGTGCATCAGAAGGACTAGGTGGCCATGGCAAAGGAAAAACTGCTGTGTGCCAGGTGTTAGGGTCCGGAGTCGCAAGTTCTTAGGAATCACAGAAACCAGCCAGTAATGCAAAAGGCAAGAGGAGTTTATTAAGCCAGCTAGCTGGGGTCAAGCTCTTAGGCACGCAGGCCAAGGCAAGACCCGAGTAAGGGAAAGCTTTAGGTTATATAGGCATTGCTTGCGTTATAATCCCCACATACTTAAGTTCAAAAAATCAAAGAAAAACATAACTCAAGGAGAAACACAACTTAAGTTGCACAGACAAGTTATTTGATATGTCTCTGGATGTTCTAAATGTTAGTACGCCCTGCCCGCACCCAAGCAGTTCCCATAGATACCGCTGATAGGCTGCTGTTTTTCTTTTGCCCAGATGTCCTTCCTAAGGCCAAAAAGGGGGTGATGTCGAGCCCTCGGTAACTCTCCATAGCAATATGGAAGCCCTGTGGCTTATTGAGCCTGCCTGCCGCTTTTCTTCCCTAACACAGGGCAGGGAGATGACTCAAGTGGTAGAGTGTCTCTCTCTAACATGCGCAAGGCCCTGGGTTCAATTCTGGCCTCTAACACCTTTTCCATGGAAACCAGGTATGGCCCTTGTGCCACCCTGAACCACCAAAAAACCAACTAAACTAAAGTTGGTTGACCCAACCAACTAAAAGTAGATAAACAAGTTCCAGGGCCCTACCTCTGAAATTCCTTTTCTTTCTTGGCCAGGTCAGGAGTCGAACCCAGAGCTCCCCATAAGCAGGACAAGTGTTTTACTATTCATCCTAGTCACTTTTTTGTTGTTGTTGTTTGCTTCTTTGCATTTTGGGTTCACTAGATCACTAGATCACTAGACATACCGTTGTTCATCGATTTCCTCAAGTGGGTGCCAGTAACATTTCCATTTGACCCTATCATGTGCCAGTGTAGCCCAATGGCATCTGGTTGTTTCAGGAATACGAAGAGCCTCAAACTGTTCCTTCAGGGTCTTGACAAAGAAGCATTTTGGGTTACACCTGGCAATGCTCAAGGGTTTCTCCTGGCTGTGCACTTAGGAATTACTCCTGGCAGTGCTCGGGGGACACTATGGAATGCCGGGGATCCAACCTGGCTTGGCCTCAAAGTAAACATCCTACCTACTGTACTATATAGCTCCAGCCCCCAGCCACATTCTTAAAGCTAGAAAACCCTTCCTTCCTTCCTTTCTTCCTCCCTTCTTTCCTTTCTTCCTTCCTCTTTTTGATGTTTGGGCTGCACCCAATTGTGCTCAAGGCTTACCAGTGGCTCTGTGCTCAGGAGCTACTCCTGGCAGGACTCTGGGGACCATAGTGTAGAACCAGGGTTGGTTACATATAAGGCAAGCTATTACCCGCTGTACTATCTTTCCAGCTCTGGCCCTGGCCCCTAGAATCTCTCAATGAATTTCTCTTCTCATTCAAGGTAATGTTGCTAATGCCACTGACCGAGGGAACATGCTTTGAGAACTGCTAATTATACACTTTTTGTTTCTTTGCTTTTGGGTCACACCAGCAGTGCTCAGGGATTACTCCTGGCTCAGGGACATTCCTAGAGGAACTCGGGGGACCATATGTGACTTGTGGTTCAAGGATTAAACCCAAGCGGCACGTGCA
Organism: Cryptotis parvus; assembly: GCA_021461705.1. Classification (NCBI taxonomy): domain Eukaryota; kingdom Metazoa; phylum Chordata; class Mammalia; order Eulipotyphla; family Soricidae; genus Cryptotis; species Cryptotis parvus. The sequence continues at coordinate 162,724 of JAJIBD010003677.1, forward strand.
AAGCAAGTACCCTACGCTGCTGCGCTCCAGCATCTATTACACATTTCAATCAAGTTAACTCTTGAAAACCCAGTAAAATTTTAAAAATCAATTTGTGAAAGGAAACATACAATATATTTAGACACATTATGGGTTTATATTTGTAAGTCTATACGTATGTGTACATATATGTGTATGTGCATATATATATGTATATATACATAATACACACTTTTTTGTTTTGCTTTGGTTTTTTGGGTAGCACCTGGCTGTGCTCAGGGCTTAGAGCTGGCTTTGTGCTCAATGGCCACATGGGGTGCCTGGTATTGAACCCAGGCCAGCCATATGCAAGGCAAGCATCTTACCTGCTGTACTGTCTCACCTGCCTCTCATGTACACACTTTTATACTAAAAGCACACAATATATATAGGAAAGACATTTCAGGAGAGCAGTAAGCCCGGGGTAAAGTAACGCAGGAGATAAAGGGAATGTGCTGTTTCTATGTTTCATGTCCGAATGCAAATTGACAAAAGCATTTTCATTTGCTCACAGTGGAGAGCAGAAAATGTGTTTTATGTGTATGTAGATGTGTGTGTGATTTGGGGGCCACAGCCAGTGGTGCTTAAAGGTAAATCCTGGCTCTGTACTTAGGAATCACTCCTGGCATGCTTAGGGCACCATATGGGATGCCAGGAATCAAGCTCAGATCAGTCGCATGCAGGCCAAGAGCCTTGCGTGCTGTACTATCTCTCAATCCCCTATTATTATATTATTTATGCTCTTTAATGTATTTTTGAAATGCTGAGGGAATCTTTAACTTATGTAGTTGGGCCCTAGAGACGTGGTTCAAGTAGCAGAGCACAAGTCTGGCACGGCCCAGGCTGTGAATCTGTTCTCCAGTCCGGCTCTCTGTGATTCTTGAGAGCAACCCATGGTCTGAAGCATCTGGGACCGACCCCCTCCAAAACAATTTGTGGGGGGTTGGGCCAAACTCGGTGTTATCTGGGGTGGTCTTTTGGTTCTGGTCTTAGGGTTCACTTCATGGCAAGACTGGGGGAACCATATGGGGTACCAGGAATGAATCTGGGTCAGCCACGTGCAAAGCAAGTGCATGCTGCATTATTGCTCTAGCCCCCAAATAAATAACTGTTGGTCTTAGGGCCATATTCAGCAATGCTCCAGGGATAGTCCCTTGTACTCCCAAGTAATCTATACTCAGAAGTTGCTCCTGATGGTGCTTGAGGAAGCTTGTGGTGCCAGGGTTCACACCCAAGTCTCCACATGCAAGGCACACACTTAGCACACCAAGCTCTGTCTCCCTCCCTATCACTCTTTTATTCACTTAGGCACCGTGGCCCTGCCTCAAAAAAATTTTAATGAAAATTTTGGAACATAAAGATGCCTTTGGGTTCTACTAGCATGAATCAGGACATATGGAGATATTACTGGTGCTCGCTCTAGCAAATAGATGATTAACGGGAAGATAGTGATAGTGATAGTGATAGAAAATTTTGGACCAAAGGGATATTACAGGGAGTAGGCCTTGCACACAGTCAACCCAGATTGATCCTTGGCACCCTATAAGTCCCCCGAGCACTGCCAACAGCGAACCCTGAGCTCAGCGCTAGGAGATTAAGTCCTGAGCACCTGCCAAGGTGGCCCCAAAACAAATAAACGTTTTATCAAACACATTGTTGTGAGGAGTAAATAAGCTCTTGTGAAACTTCAGAGTGGCTAAACATAGCAAGAGGAAGTTGAGTCTAGGAATCTCTGCCCTGTGGTTTTAACCAAAAAATCAATGATAATTAAAGTTTAAAATACCAAAAAATAAAAAGAATTCACCAACTCACCCAAACAAAAAATCTAGGGTATGATACAGCGTGACATCAGAAAGGAGTCACACTGGGGGCTGGATCGGTAGTATAGCAGGGAGGGCGTTTGCCTTGCAAGCAGCCAACCCGGTCTAATCCCCGCATCCCATATGGTCCCTGAGCACCGCCAGGAGGAATTCCTGAATGCAAAAAAGGAATCACCAAGGAAAGAAACAGAAATCTGTCAGAAAGTTCTTAATATTTTTTGGATTCCAACAAAACAGGTGAAAAACACATAACTCCCACCCTTGCCTCCTAGAGTAAGAGAACAAGGGCATATGCAAAGGGATTGTCTGGGCGCCTGCAGCAACAATCAAGAGAGGCAGGAGTGAGGAGAAATCTCCAACCACTTTCCATTTCTCAGGTGCTCCGCTTGAAGGTCAGAGCAGCAGGCAACTTGCTCTGTTTACAAAGAGAAAGGCCAGAGAACAGAGCACACACTGCACCTTTTATCAAGTAGTAATTACCTGTTGGTGTTCACACACAGGAGTGTGATTATCCAATCAATTTACCTCAGTGTTAGACAAAAGTCTGCAAGATAAGAGAGATGGGTTTGGGTTTTACAGGACATTCTCACGATAGTCCCAGCAAGCGGATGCAGAACGAATCACTGCCCACCTAGTAGGTATATGATGAGTGAATGAGTGAAGGAGGACACGGCTGGCGTCAAAGATCCCGACTTTTCACAGTGCTGACACCCCACAGACACCGTTTTGGGTGGGCCTCTGGACTGTGAATAATAAAGTGCTTACCGCTGTGAACATGCCCCCACCCCCGTGGCAAATAGTCTTTAAACGAACAAATTCCTCATTTGACATGATTCATGGTCAACAGTAGGATTCTAGAAAATGTACCTTTAAAGAAATCTGCTAAGACATTTTGAGAGCATATTCATTCATTTTATTTTGGTTCTCAGCCACACCTGCCCAGGACTTATTTCTGGCTCTACACTCAGGGTTCACTCCCAAAGGGGCTTGCAGGGGCCCTATGGGATCCGAACCCACGTCTCTAGCGTGCAGCTGCAAGCGCCCTACCCGCCGGACTATGGCTCCAGCTAGAATCTGTGACTATAAGCACCAGAAGCCTTTATTTAGCTCATGTCAGTTAAACGAATAGCTGCTTATTTAAATAAAACCCTTTCCCTACCGCTCTGCTTTGTTCCGTGTCGCCCAGAGGACACAGGAATGTAACCTCCAGCATAGACGCCTAGAGGTGCTTGGATTTTGTTTACAAATGTATTCCTACGGAGAGAGTAAGGTACGCACATTCGAAAAGGCAAAAAGCCCTTGAGGAGCGAGGACGAGGGTATCTAACGGGTCTTCCGCTAAGCCCCACCCCCAGACGCCGTTCCTAGGCAACGCCTCACGTCCCTAACCGCCGCCCGAGCGCCACGGCCCCGCCCTCGTCGCTAAGGAGACGGACACCGCCTCGCCGCGCGGCCGTAAACCTGCGCCTTCTTGCGACACTGCCGCGCCTGCCGCTGCGTGCGCGCCCTCTGCCCCCACTCCTCCGCCCCGGCCGCCATTGCCTCGTGCCCGCGCCGGTCGGTTGGTGGCGCCTTTGTCCTACGGCGGGCAGGTGGGCTGAGGTGGAGGCGGCGGCGGCGGGCCTGAGGCGAAGGATCGGCCGGGAGCCCGCCGCACTGGTAGCGGTGAGTGCCGGGGGAACGGTGGCCGTCCGCCACGGCCGGGGGCTGCCGGGCAGCGGTTGGGGGCCCGGGCCGAGGAGCGGCGGCGGCGGGAGGCCCTGCTGGACGGACGCGCGGCCGCGGTCGGCCGCTCCCGGGTGCGCGCGGGGCTGCGCATGCCCCGTGCGGGGCGCGGCCTCCGGTCTCGGCCTGCGGGAGCGGCCCGCGGCGGCCTGTGGTGCGCGTCGCCCGTTTATGCGCCATCCGCCCTGAGGCGGGGGTCCGCTGCGCGCCCCTCCTCGGAAATACCGAGAACAGGGCTGGGGAAAGAACGGGCTTCGCTCGCGGGGGGCCGCGGGTTCGATTCCCCAGCACCGCCGGGAGTGACCCTCACCTCACCCCCCGCAAAAAATTTTTTTTTAAAAAAAAAAGGTTTTTATAAAAAGGACCGTTAAAACGCGCCTGTCGCTCGCTCGCCCCGGCCCCTGTCAGCATCCTGGAGGCGTCACCTCGTCCCGGGGCACCGTCCCCCTCTCCGCCCCCATTTTCTAGCGCGCGGACCCCCAGGCTGGCCGAGGGGGACCGGGAGGTGAGGGAGGGGAGGTGAGCGCGCCCGGCCCGGCGGCGGGCCCCGCCCTCCCACCTCGCGACCACCCAGACCCCAGACCGGCTTGACGTCGCTGTCCTGCTGTTTGGGGGGGCCCAAAGTGCATCCCCCCCCGCTCGCTCGCTCACTCCCGCGTCTCCGACCGTTGAGGTCCACCACAGACCGCATAATGGAAAGCCGGTTATCTCGCTGATGCTCGTGAAAAACAAATAAATGCCTATTAAACAGTGCGTCCTGCTTCCTCCTGGAATTATTCCGCGCTGACGCCCCGGGAAGCGCTGGCCGCGCAGTGTGGCTGGGCCCCGGGCCCCATGGTCGGAGCCATCGCGGTGCACGCTGTGTCCCTGGAGCTGGCCAGAGAGGGACAGCCCGAGAAAACGCCTGAACTGTCGGCTCTGGGCCACCTGCGGGCCTCGTTGCGCTGTGGTGGGGCCTTACCTGGGCGTTGAAAACGCTGGGACTGCGCCACACGCGCGCAACACGCACACACACACACACTGTACTGTTTGGGCTTTGACCACGAGGTTGTCTTCTGCCAGAGTCTGAAAACCGACTTTTGCTGACGTGTCCAGACCCGTAAAAGCCACTGTGGGTTTTGCATGTGTGAAAATTGACTCCTGGGCATTGTCTTCCTTTCTCTGGTCTATTTGTCTTTCGTTTCAGTCATCTGTCACCCACCAGATACGTGAAACACCACCACCACTGCACACGCACACACACTCTTTCAAGGTAAACACAAGTGTGCTTTTACCTGTAGGATGGGTGGAGAAACCATCTGGCAAGGTGCAGATTTGATGTTTGTCTCCTGCTCCAAATCCCATTCCTGTGAACACCTCCAAAGGAGGCACTGACAGTTTAATTTGTCAGTCGACCATGTATTCTACGTGTGTGTGAGTGAACAGTGTAAAGAAAACACAAAATAGTGGACTTGGGCCGCTCAGGAAAAAGGTTCTTTCCCTCCCCAGCTCCCAGACTCAAAAAGAAATTCATATTCCTTGGTGTTACATACAGGCACAATATAGAATTTCTATAGATAATTTTCTTTACATTTCTAAGCAAAAGACCTGTGTGAGGAAGAAATGAGAATTTTATTTCATTCCAACCCTTTTCAGAACTTAGGCAAATGGAGCCTCATCTGTAGTGCTCAAAAGGCCGAGAGAGCTTGACGGTAATGAAAAGAGCCTGATGGTCTGAAACTTCCTTGCAGATCCCTTGCCAGCCTTCCGCCTGTGGCCTGCAGAGGGCAGTGCCTTTGTAGGACCTGCTATGTGCTGCGAGAGGGACTGGGCTTCGTTTGTGCTTTTGAGAATGGAAAAACATCTTTGGAAGAAGTTGTAGTGTTTTATATTCTTCTTAGTTTGCCTTGGCTTGTTTTTAACTTCTTGCTTAAAAACTGAAAGTTCTGTTCCTAAACTCAGTTACAAAAGCATTCACAAGTAGGATTAATGCTGTCAACTCACATCAGTGCTTATGCATAAATAAAGGCTCAGAGGTTAGCTTTCTTGCCAGAATCACATAGACTGTGAGTGGTGGCGCTGAAGGCAGCAGATCTCACGGGCAAGCGGATTTGAGAAATGTGGCGGGGAGAGCAACGTGTGTAGCCTGTATACAGGCTCTGACTTGCGCATTGTGCAGTCCAGAAGTCCCCAAGATTATGGCAGCACCTTTCTTGTGCCTGCCCTCATCCCATGAAGTGTTTGTGGTCCTCATAGCTGACTCCCCCTAGGTTGTTCTCCCTCTGTGGTTTACTGTCTCTGAGAGAGGTGCTTTTAAAAATATATTCATATTTTTGAGCCAAAAGATTTGTTCAGGGAACAGCTTGTGCAGTTGTTAAGACTGCTTGGCCAGAGTAAAGTTAAACATAAAGGAGTTTAAGAAAGTATTGAGTTAAAAGCCAGTGCCAGCAGAAAATCACTATGTTGCTCTTATTAAGTGAGAGACGTTAAGTGAAAGGATCAGAGTGGCCACTCTGAAGCAGCAGCATTTGAGAGAAATCTGAAGGACGCCAGACTGCGAACTACGGAGGACCAGCATGCCTGTTGCTTTCTAAATGGTGGTTTTATTACCGCCAGGTAGGAGTATTTCTAGAAATGCTCATTTTCATTTTTTCATTCTGTGCTTTAAAAAATAAGAACTAGTGGTAAAAATCACTCGATCACTTGATCACTTGATCACTTCACTTGAATCCCGTTATTCATCGATTTGCTCGAGCGGGCGCCAGTAACATTTCCATTGGACCCTATCACGTGCCAATGTAGCCCAATGGCATCTGGTTGATTCAGGAATATGAAGAGCCTCAAACCGTTCCTTCAGGGTCTTAACAAGGAATTAACAACCAATTACATGTAACGACCAATTACATGTTAAGAAAATTCTTTTGCCTTTATTTCTTTTTTTTTTGCCTTTATTTCAATTTAAGAATAATATTGTTGACCTCTAGAAAGACTAGCAACAGGATCAAGTTACATTAGAGACCAGTTTCAAAGCCGAGTGTCTTTTTTATTTTGGTTTGTATTTGGACCAGGCCTGGTGGTGCTCAGGGCCTGCTCCTGGCTCTGTGCATAGGGATCACCCCTAGCAGGCTCGGGAACCATAAGCAGTGCCAGGGATTGAACCCAAGGTAGCCAAATGCAAGGCAAGTGCTCTCCCTTTACTGTCTCTCCAACCCCAGAGCTCCCAAACAATTATAAAAGAGTTGATTGAGCCTCTGGTTTGGTTCTGGGCTGAGTGAACTGCTGAACGGTTGATTGTGTAGCTAGAGGGTGAGCATTTCAAAACCTGGAATTATAATTAAATTTTAAATTTTTTAACATTTAAACTCTTTAAACTCATTTAAAGTTATTATATAGCTATACTTAACAGAGATTGAGATAATAATATGTACTTAAGCTCAGAGACAGGAATTTTAATTCAGAAGCTATTTTTGATATTCAAAAGAGGAACTTGAAAACATAATTTTTGTTCCTATTCAAACTTGAAGTTTTAAACATAACAACCTTCTGTCACCAGAACACCTTGTTGGAAGGACTGTCAGGTGCGGCTCCCTCGCCCTGCCGCTGCACAGCCATCTCTGACGATGGGGGTTTAGGGCTCTGCCATGCAGAGGTCACCCTACAGCTTTGAGACGTAAAAGGCCTTAAGTTTTCTCTCAAAATGGAAGGTTGAAGCAAATTCCAATTCTAATCTATTCATAGCCCAGATTACTAGTAGGAATTGACCGTTCTGGCTTATGGTCACATTTATATTAATGGGTTTGTTTTAAGGAAGACCTTAATTATATTTTTTTTCTACTTTATATTGTAAGTAATGGGAATAGTAAAAGTCACTGTCACTGTCTTCCCGTTCATCATCGATTTGCTCGAGCGGGCCCCAGTAACATCTCCATATGACCTGTCTCATGCAAGTAGAGCCCAAGGGCACCTGCTTGCTCCAGAAACATAAAGAGCTTCAAACCATTCCATCAGGTCATGGGAATGAGGTCTGATTGTAAAAATATCAGCAATATTTTAATTGTCAACATCAGTAGGATGCGTTAACATTTTTACATTTACTCTACCTTGCTTGTACTAGTGTGAATATAAAATTATGTGTGGTTATTTTTCTTTTTGCTGAGAGTTGCATTTAGGTAAGATGGGGCCAGAGAGAGAGAGAGAGAAAGAAAGAGAGAGAGAGCCCCTACTGAATATAGTAGGTAGGGAACTTGCTTATAATTGACTGACCTGGTTGGATCACTAGTACACCTTCTGTCCTCAGGAGTAAGCTCTGAGCAGAACCATCTGTGGTTCAAACCCCACCCTCCAAAAAAGTCAAGGCAGAATGCCTAGAAATGGTAGTTCTAGCCCCTGCCAGTAACACGCTGGACACCTCGAGTTAGCAGCTAAGGAAAGCTTTAGTTGTCACTTAGCCCTTTATTACCTAAGGACTTAGAGTAGAAGCCAGCGGGCCAGAGCAGTAGAACAGCAGGTAGGGCATTTGTCTTGCACACAACTGACCCATTTTCAATCCCCAGCACCCATATTCTCCCCTGAACCTCACTGGGAGTGATCCCTGATCACTTCGTTACAGGAGTAAGCCTTGAGTACCACCCATTGTGACCCAAAACAAAACAACTTAAAAAGTAAAAGTGGCAAGCACTGTAGTTAAATAGTTTCCCTGCCATTTTAGAGTGGGGAAAGTCAGCTAAAAGTCCTAAGACCTCTTAAATGAGCAGATGAAATTGGAGGGGAATGAAGGTCTGATACTCCTAAAGAAGGGGGAAAATAACCTTTTCACTGACTATCAACTTACCGATCTTACCCTTAGACTATGGAAACTTGGATTGGCGAATCTGTTGCCTTTGAGGTGGCCTTTGTGGTTAGCATTCTGTGCTGTGTACAGGGATTTTTGCCCTTACGACATTTGTCGACAGATAGGTTTCTTTTCCTATGAAGGGAGAATGTTTAGAGATAACTAAATGGAAGACTTAAGTATGCATTACGATACATGAACTGAAAGGACTAGAATTCCCAGGTAGCTGCCAAGAGTTATATGAGAAATATGTTCAAATACAGATTCCTATGCTTCATCCTCAGAGCCTGAGACAGGACTTGAAATCTGATTTTTAATCACAGGTAGTGTTCATATATCTTTAAAGAACTGTGATGTGGACGGTGAAAAGAATACACACACGCACGAAATGAGATTGGTAACGGGGGGGGGGGAGATATCTAATGGGTGTGGCGTTTCAGTTTTGCGCAGTGAACGATTCTGGAGGTGTGTTGCACTGTATCACTATCACTGTCTTCCCGTTCATCATCGATTTGCTCGAGCGGGCCCCAGTAACATCTCCATATGTCCTGTCTCATGCTAGTAGAGCCCAAGGCATCTGCTTGCTCCAGGAACATAAAGAGCCTCAATCCATTCGGAATGAGGTCTATAATTGTTACTGGTATTTGGCATATATATCAAATACAACACGGGTAGCTTGCCAGGCTCTGCCATGCAGGTAGCATACTCTTATAGGCATCTCTAAGTCCAGCATTTATTGATGAACCGCGGCCGCTGATAGGCTGGTCTGCTGGGTGGAGGTCTGACGAGAGAGAAGTCCGGATGTGGAAAATGGAGGCCCTCATGGAGTGGGGGGTCATCTGGCTTGTTGCGAGGCTCTGCTGGGGTGGTGGGCCAGGGCTAGAACCCACCATCCCTCCTGGGCGCCTTGTGAGCGGCTGGTCACAGGGAGAGCCAGTAGCAGCTCTGCCCCCATGTCTGCGAGTCTCTGGACCTGCATACCTGAGCCGAATTTAAGAAAGACTGCTGCAGGGTGGAACTCGATGAGCCGGGCGCTGATAGGCTGGTCTGCTGGGTGGAGGTCTGACAGAGAGAGAAGTCTGGATGTGGAAAATGGAGGCCCTCATGGTGTGTTGCACACAGTGTGAATATGCTTAGCCTGCCGAGCTATACAGGTGAACATGGCTAGGATGTATGTCTTGCACACAGCTGTCAGGATAATTATGTATGTCAGGGTATTGTTGCCAATTTTTAAGATTCGGGGCAAATGGGTGGCTTGTTAACTTCTTGAATGTAGGTTTGCTAGGTTGTTAGTTATTATTTACTCTGTTTATATTGGTGTTTGAGCCACATCAGGATGTTCTCATATTTTGTTCTGCCTTCGGGTCACTCCTGGTGGGCTCAGGACCATATGGGGTGCCTGGGATTGGCCCCAGGTTGGATGCATGTGAGGCCAGCGCCCCTCCGCTGTACAGTCACTACAGTCTGTTATCGCCTCTTAACCGTCAGTTCTATTAAAGTCAGGACCTTTTAAATATTTTTCTGCTACCCTTCCTTTCAGATTGTTTGTGTATTGTATATAATATATGTGTATTGTATATAATATATGTTTAATATATATTATACATATGTATATGCTTTTGTTCATTTGGCCATACTGAGCCTCTGGTAGTTCCTAGACTTTTCACAAGCCTTGCAACCAATTTCTTCCCCTTTCTTGCTTGTTTTGGTTTTGTTTTTAAGCCACACCTGGGTTTGCTCAGGGTTTACTCCCTATTCGAGCTCAGGGGTCACTCCGGCAGTGCCCAGGGGACTGTGCCATGCAGGGCATTCTTCCCTTTTATTTCTAAGGTTTTTCTGTTACTCTGGCTTTGTTTACAGTGCCAGGGCTTGAACCCGGGGCCTCACACATGAAGGCACGTGCTCTCCCCCTCAAGCTGCGTGCTGGACCCCAGCAGTGTTTCTGTGATTAATGACCTGTGCCTCTCACACGGAATAAGAGCAATATAGGTCCGGGGAGATTTTTAGAAAGAGACTGGACCTAGCATATGAGATTTTTTTTTAGAAAGAGACTGGACCTAGGATGTTCAAAAGAAACATCTTGTTCTTTTTATTTAACATATTTAATTTGGGGCTCAGGGGGACCATATGGGGTGCTGGGGATCTAACCCAGGTCAGCCAAGAGCAAGGCCAGAGCCTTATTCACTGTACTAGTGTGCCAGCCCCCCATCTTACTCTTTCTCCACCTCTTTGTCTTACTGTCTTGCTTGCCTTAAACCCAGTACAAAGTGCTCACCCATCTCCATAGTTAGGATAGAAAGGGGGACTGGGAGTTAGGGTACAGTGAGCCCACATGCCTAGTAGCACCTGACCTGCCTTGGGTTCTTCTTAGCACCACGTGGTTCCTGAGCACCTCCAAGGTAGCATAAAGGTATCACGTCCTTAGGTCGGGCCTTTGTGCTGAACCAGTGGCCAGTCGGGCAGAGAATCCTTTGTGTACTGCTGCTTCCCACCCCCAGACCTCCTGAGCATCGTTGGGGAGGTTCCCCCCAAGTCCCACCTCCCAAAAATAAAAAAGCATAGAAGGTTTTTCACTTTGCCCAAGAAAAGTGGGCAAAAGCCTATCTCCATTCCAGACTGCATAAGAACCGCAGCACACTGTACCGCGTCACCGTAGATGCCGGGGACCGGCACCACTGATAGAGCGCTTGCCTTCTCGTGTCTCCCCCTGATCCCTGAGCACTGTTGGCGTGCCCAAAACCAGTGCTTCGGTCCCACCGCTCCTGTACCTTTGCGTCTGTACAAAGAGAAGGCCCTGCTCTTCTCTGCCACACACAGAATTGTCTGCCATAATCCCGGGACTAGTATGCTCGTGTCTCTGTCCTTTATGAAGCAGAAACTCTTCTGAGGCAAAGATTGAACCTGGAAACCAAGAGGCCTCTGATGCGCTGCTGGCAGACTGTCTTCTCCAGCTGCTTAATTTAGTTCTTTAAGGAGCTACTTGTATAATAGTTTCAATTGACTTGTTTTGAATGAAATTTGTTCTGAATGTTCTGTAGCTCAAACTTCTTGCATTTGTTCAACCTTTGTGAATTTAAGTTGAAAATTTTCTCCTAACCAACGCAAATGCCTGTCCACTTATCAAGAAGGACATATAGGTTTAGAGAAGTCATGTGGCTTTTCTTCATCCCCTCCCCCTACCAGGAGAGCTAGCGCTCAGATTTGCTCGTCCCAGTCAGGTACTATTCTAAAATAAAACAGGCAGAAAATAAGGTATTGACAGAAAAAGTTGGTTGTTACTTTGGTAGAAAATTTCTGTCCGAAGAGTTGACATGCAGTAACACTGAGTGACTAGTACAGACTCTTTGGATCTTCTCCGTGTTCCTTCAGCATTTTCTGGAAGTGACTAGCCAGTGTGTTCATAGTGGGAACCGTGTCTTTCTCTGCTGAAGACAGGTGGCGGAGTGTGGGCTCAGACAGACCCGTGTTTGACTTTAGCTGTGCACCCTCATTTAATGTAGATAGGCCACTTAATTTCTCTGAGCCATAAATTTCCTTTTCACAACTACTGAAAGAGTAGTTCTTAACTCCGAAAGTTGTAGAAAGGAATGAGAGATAATGCAAATAATATTCTTGGGACAAGCTCCAAAACTGAGTGCACATTTATCGCCACCCCCATTGTTCCTATTCCCAGGAATAATACTAAAGATATATTGATTAATAATTACCAAGGGTTAATTAATAAAAATAAGGATTATTATCAAATACGAGGGAACGTGTGGTTTTTTCCAAGTTCATTTTCAAAATAAACTTAAAGGGGTAGATTTCCTCGGCTGTCAGCACATTGTCTTACTCCTGACTTGTTGACCTAACCAGCCATAATATCTCTGATGTTGCAGTGTACACTCAGCCCTTATTAATAAATGTTTCAGAGACCTTTTTATCCTTCCCTTCTGAACTTGGGTTGGGTTTAATGTGTGATACCCGAGTCGTGTCCGTTTGGTTTTCCAAGTGGTTTTGCCTTCATTGTGGGTCACAGTTTAGTAACATCTGGCTGTCTTTTTTTTTTTTTTAACTAAACTTGGGGTGTCTTGTTCCATTTGCTACCACCACTTACTGAAATGATATCGGCTTATGGAGTCTCTCCGAATGCTCTGGTTCATACTTCTCTTGTCTAGAATAGTCCTCACTGTTTTCCATTGCAGTAGCCTGTGGAGTACTAAAGAAAATGGCTGTAATGGGCCGGAGACATAGTCCAGCAGGTAGGGTGCTTGCCTTGCACACAGCTGCCGGCCTGGGTTCGATGCCCAGCACACCATTTGGGAGCCCCGCCAGGAGTCTTACCTGAGCACCACCGGATGTGGCCCCCAAACAAACAAATGGCTTTAAGGTAAAAAGAGTTGGTTTATGATGGTAAAATTGAAAAAATGGAGCAAAATGTTGATATTATGAGTGAAACGACGCTTTTCTGTTTATAGCACTTTTCAAGGACTTGTGTGAATCCCATCTGACTTAAGTTCTAAAATGAAAGAATTAGATATTGCAAGTATTCTTTGCCCCACTCTTTTGTGATTTAAAACAGCTCTGCCACTTCCTGTGTAACATCATGTTTTCTAGATTATTTTCTGTTAATTTTTGCTTTTCTGTAAATTCATTCCATAGGTGTTATTATTTTCACTCAGGTTATTATCCTTACCTGAGAAATGCTTTTCACTATTTTCAGAGGACACTTGGAAGTGAGAGAGTGGAAGCTTGTTTTGAATGGCGTCCACCCATGCTAATGTATGATTAGTATAGAAATACCCACCAAGGGGCCTGAGCAGTAGTACAATGGGTAGGGCATTTGCCTTGCCCGCGGCTGACCTGTGTTCAATCCCCAGCATGCCATATGGTCCCCCAAGCACCACCAGGAGTAATTCCTGCCAGGAATAACCCCTGAGCATCGCTAGATGTGACTCAAAAAAAAAAAAGTCAACAAGCTGCATGAGAGCAGTTGACAGGGATAAAATACAGCAAGTAAAAGCAGCAGCATCTCCAGTTAGTTTCCGCAGTGCCAAGGAAGATTCTTACTCTCCTTGGAGACTCCCACATTGTTGCTCCCCATCTGATGGACCAAAAGTTCCCACAAAGGTCCATTTTTCCGCTATGCGGTTTTGAAGAGGCGATGGGCCAATTAAGTGTGAGCACCTCTGCTATAAATGATATGAATTTAGGGGGAAAATATGATGAACCACTTATCCATTCTGAGTGTATTTTTAAAGAGATAAACTTCAAATGAACCTATTGCTAATAGTTTTCAAATTCTGTGACAAAAAAATTGAGATGAGACCTTTCCTTCGTTCCTTAACTCATTGGTATCCTTGGATTAGTTGCTTGATGTTTATATTCTTGATGGCTTCTCTGTTCCTGTATTTCTGAACTAACGGGCTAGTGAGGGTTTATATATGCATATGTGAGGATTTTTTGCATTTGTAAATTGATAGTAAAGATAGATTTTTACAATTTTCCTCTCGCAATCCCAAACCCTTTGTGAGACAGACTATTAAATATCCTCAGTGCACTGTCAGGATTGAAAGCAGAGGACCAAAAGAGCTGGCTGGATTCAGTAGAAACTTTGAGGAAAGAAAGGAAGAGAAGAGCAAGTTAGCTGGAGCCTAGAAGTTCCTTTAGGATGTCTTGGAAAGGTGGAAAACCTTTTTATATCTTCTTTCCGGGGGCATTTTGCATGAGTTTAAGGCATAGAGGTGGTAAAATGGGTTGAGAGGGTTATTTTCTGAGTGGCCAGGTGTATATTGCATTTTGTGGGCCCATTCTAGTGATATTCCAAACTCTGTATAGGGAATTTTTTTTCCTTTGGGGGTCACTCTTTTTTCTAATTATACCCTGCCCCAATGGTCAAAGCCGCCCCCTTCTTCACCCCTACACACTGTTGACCCAAAGTTTGTCACGTCCTAGACTTCCCAGAAGGGATGGTCCCTATTAAGTAGCATGTCACCCACGTCTTATTTTCTCAATCTTACCTAGAATGGAGGCAGTTTCTTCAAGTAGGGGGGAGGTTTAGATTGATGAATAAAGAAACGCTTGATGTCCACACTAAAGTTTTCCTGGCTCCTCTGATGGCTATTTTGCAGAAGAAACATAAGCTATATCATTGAATTATAACGGCTTTGACCTACTTGATGGGAATAGACACTAGGATGTAAGTTACAACCAAGAGAGTTTAAAGGCATAATTTTCATTTTTTTTTTAAATAATTTATAGAGCATGGGAGAGAGTACAACAGCTAGGGCACTTGCCCTGCGTGCAACTGACGCAGGTTCGATTCCCAGCACCTCACATGATCCCGGAACCCTGCCAGAAATAATTCCTGAGTGCAGAGCCCAGAGTAAGCCCGAAGCACTCAGGTGTGCCTCCCACCGCTCAAAATATTAAGTCCTTTCTTCTAACTGGAATCCGTTTTTCCCAAATGTTTATTTTATGGGTCTATTTTTTATCTCCTCCGGCCCTTTATGTGTAGGCACTCACAGAACTGGAAACACGTTTACAGTGCAGAGTCCTGTTCATATGAGGGGAATTTTACAGCATTAATAAGAACCCAGTGATGGAAGTAGTACTTATGTTCCATGCATTCTTCTAAACATTGCTCAGT
Source organism: Cryptotis parvus (assembly GCA_021461705.1). Taxonomy (NCBI): domain Eukaryota; kingdom Metazoa; phylum Chordata; class Mammalia; order Eulipotyphla; family Soricidae; genus Cryptotis; species Cryptotis parvus. The sequence continues at coordinate 177,724 of JAJIBD010003677.1, forward strand.
CAAGTCCATGTTGGATTAGCTTCCTTTAGTCATAGTTTCCTTTAGTCATAACTGCATGGAATCGGGCTAGAGAGATAGTATAGCGAGCGGGTCAGGAGCTTACCTGGCACATCGCCTGGATTCCATCCCTGGCACCCCATACAGCCCCCAAGGCTCTCCAGGCGTGATCACAACTACAGAGTCAGTAGTAAACCCTGAGCATTTCAAGGTGTGGTCAAAAACCAAAAAACAAAACCTGGAATTCTTCTGGAAGATACTCTGGCAGTAAAAGAAATTGCCTACCACCACCACCTCCTCCAAGTATATTATTGGGATACTTTGAAAACTACTTAAAACTCAAATACATTACATTTTTCTCTGCATCATAATCACCCTGTATTAGAAAATATAAATGAGCAATCCGGTCATTAAGCTTTTTCTAAACCTGGACTGGTATAAGAGAACTGGATTTCCTGTAAGCCCTATAATTATATCCTATGTAGTTCGTTCATTCATTCACTTGTGAGCTTTTAAGGGCTGTAAATTAAGAGAGCACTGGGGCAGGAGAGACAGTATGAGGCGAGGGCGCTTACTTTCATACAGCCTGGTTCCAGCCCGGCCCTACATATCCCCCCCCCACTCCATGCCCAGCACTGCCAGGAGTGTTGCCCTGAGCATCGGTCTAAGAGTAAGTTCTGAATTCTGCTGGGTGTGGCCTAAAAACAAACAGCGCCAAAGTGTGTGAGACTGTTGTCTCCTGTACCAAAAACATAGATATTACTAGCCAAGTCATGTACAGAAAGTATTTCAGACTGGGGGTGTATCAGACTTGATCTTGGAACAAGAAAAGAAATTCTGATCACAGGATGTGACTGAGTAATAAAGCTCATTCCTTACATGTATGAGCCCCTAAGTTTGATCCCCAGTACCAGAACTTCTGGTGGGTTTGTTGTTGTTTTTGGTCTATTTTTTTTAAAGCATAATAGTTTTATTTAGAGAAATGTGAAGGGCTCTGACCAAGGGAAAGAGCCTGAAAGATTTCTTTAAAAGTTCCTATGGCCTGAGAGAGAATGAGAGATTAAGGCTCTTGTCTTGCATCCTTGTCAGTACATATGGTGCCATGAGCTCCTCCCATCTGTGGCTCAAGAACAAACGAAATAGTGCTTGTTCCGTGCTTAATGGAAAGGTCGAAGGCGACAATAGAACAGACTTTCCCAGCTAGTCGGATTGGTTACCTTCAGGTTAGTCGGAGACATTAAAAATGGAATTGGGGGACCGGAGCGATAGCCCAGCAGGTAGGGCGTTTGCCTTTGCACGCCGGCCTCTGCCGGCCTGGTTCAATCCCGGCATCCCTTATGATCCCCTGAGCACCGCCAGGAGTAATTCCTGAGTGCAGAGCCAGGAGTGGCCCCTGAGCATTGCCGGGTGTGACCCAAAAAGGCCAATAAATAAATAAATAAATAAATAAATAAATAAATAAATAAATAAATAAATAAATAAATAAATAAAATGAAATTGGAGATTATTCCCACTCAGTTGGCAGCATAGTGGATTCTCTGTCAGACCTCTTAAGTTTTTGCCATTCAGTCTTTTATATGAAAGGCTGGTTGGATTTCTTCAGTTCATGAGTACCGTCTTAACCTTTCTAATGATGTGCATTTCATACATTCATGTCATTAGATGCACTATTAATAGCATAGTAAGAAGCAAAGAGGACAGGGGCCGGAGCGGTAGCCCCAGCGGGGGGGCGTTTGCCTTGCACGCTGCCAGCCTATGCCAGCCTGGGTTCGATCCCGGCATCCCATATGGTCCCCTGAGCACCGCCAGGAGTAATTTCTGAGTGCAGAGCCAGGAGTAACCCCTGAGCATCGCTGGGTGTGACCCAAAAAAGAAAAAAAAAAGAAGAAGAAGAAGCAAAGAGGACAGAGCTGTCCTGAGGTGTCCTTACTTGTGTCATACCAGACTGTCAGGTACTCCCGCAGCACATGTGCGGTGGGCAGCTCCCTTGGGCACGGCAGTTGCGTTTACTGGCGCGGTGTGAGTTGCTCCAGGTTCACAGCACGGCTTCCTTTGTTTTTAGCAACACAACTTGGCTTGATGTTTGACTTGTATGCCAGGTGTCTCTAAATAAAACTTCAGAGGAGCGTTTCATTACCTAACTCTCCTCTATCAAATGTCAGTTCTTGTTCTGAAGTACGGTTTTTTTCTGAGGGTTCCTGTGCTATATACTTTGTTTAAAAAAAAAATTAAACTTGTTTCTCCATCAAACTCTGAAAGATTCTGTCCAGTGGAATCCAACACAAAGTATCCTTAAAGGAGGGCCTGCTTCAGGATTATTGGAAGGTTTAAGGCCACAGAGTCCAGCTGTTAACACTTTGAAACAAAATAGAAGTATTTGCCCTTTACTCCTTATCTTTGTCCTATTAACTTCCCCTCCAAATAGTTGGCTCTTCAAGAACCATTTGGAGGGACATGTGTCAGATTTAGGGTTGACAGAGTGTTAAGACATTGACATAATTCATTTACGAAAACAGTGTGTTAGCTAGAAAATCGAGGGTCGTTCCTTCCCAAACCGTGACAGTGTACTGCCGTAATTTAATGAAAATCCCCAAGTGACAGTGTGTCTGCTGAATGGATTTTCTTACACCATCTGGTTGTCATTGTAGTTTTTGTTGTTGCTTTCATTTGAAATGTGCTGATGATTTTGTTTTTATTCCATAGCATTGAACAGATGGGTTGATTATTCTTTTCAGATATTAATAAGGCAGCGGAAAGAAGAAATATGAATACGGCTCCATCGAGACCCAGTCCCACAAGAAGGTAAAGTACCCGAAGCAGTGAGTTCCCTGGGAGAGTTGGGCTCTGGGGAGTTAAGCCCAGCTTCGCACCTCAAGGGTCTTTACTTCCCCCAACAAATCAGAAACCTCAAGCCAGCAATAAGAACGTGAGCCATGTGTGAAGGGCCTTGCTGCCCTTTTTAAAAATCCTGACATCGGGAGACGCAGAGGAAGCTTTGTGTTTTCGGTGACAAAGCCAGCAAGTTCAGCTGGCGGCACAAGTCGCAGGGCAGTTGGAAGAGGAGAAACCTCTGTCTGTCCCCAGCTCCCAGGCCCAGGGGAGCCTCCCGCAGGAGGAAGGCCCTGGGCTGTTGGTGCTGCCGCGCTGCGCTGCAGCAGGCACCAAGTCAACTCTTCATTCCAAATGGCTGCCGTCCAGATGTGTCCCAGGGTGACAGCAAGTGCTGCTTGAGAGCTGGCGGCTGCACCTGGGTCACTGACCCCGGGTGCTCACGTGTTCGGGTTACCTGCTGAGGGGAAAATAAAAAAGGGCAAAACACCTCTCAGAAGTCTCCCTTTTTCTTAGTTTCCTTGGCAATTAAAAAATGTTTCTCTAACTGGCCTCCCGCCCACTCTGTCCGGAAGAGTCCTGGTCCGACTGTCCAGCGAGGCAGCACATTGGCTCCTTCTCTGGATGACGAGTCTCGTTGCTGTTCCCATTTACAGCAGAGATGAGTATATTGATGTAAACTGTCTGGCCACAGAACAGGACACCAGTGGGTACAGTATGTACAGTTTCGTGTGGCACACAGACAGGGCTGATGCACTTCCGGTCTGGGGCTCTTCATGGTCCACATAACTATTTCACACTAGAAATGGCTTTTCCTACAGTTAACGAAATGTGAATCCTAGTCTGCACTGGGAATAAAGCCAACTACCAGAACAATTGCACATTACATTCAGCCAGCCGCTTTGGGACAAAAGTACCTCCATTTTGTTGTATAGTAGAAAACTACGGCTGCATGTTTGTCCATTTGCCTCCACTGGAACATGAAGGGCAGGTATTCTAGGAAAGATTACATGTTCTATGTATTCTATATGCCACGTCTATTCTATAGAGTTCAAGCAGACTGGGGCCAGAGTGATCATGCAGTGGGGAGGGCATTTGCCTTGCACACAACTGACCTAGATTCAATCCCTGTCACCCCATCTGGTCTCCTTAAGAGTCCTCCAAGAGTGATTCCTGAGCGCAGAGACAGGAGTAAGCTCTGAACATGGCCAGTGTGGCAAAAAAAAAAAAAAAAAAAGTTCAAGAAGATCCCAAGGGCAAGATAATGCTGCTGGGATCAGTTGGATTATCTGAGAATTCTCCCTAGGCAGAGGAATTGGAAATGACATAACTTCGACCACGCAGGAGCTATCCAGTTGACTGACCTGGCCATACCTTGGCTTCACTGCAGAAGTGAGCGTCTGTTGGTATTCTGTCTGTTCTCTCTCACACCAGAAGGACGTCTGCACTTGCAGGGAAATACTCTGTGATTGATTTTGTGTTTGTGTGAATATCCTGAAGAACATAAACTGTGCAGAATTTAAACAGTTTCATATAGTTCTGCTTCCGTTACACTGCATCTAGGAGCAGATGTTGGGCGACCCCAGCTCTTGCTGCTCATTCCTATGCACACAGATAATGGAGAGGGAGAGAGAATTTGTGTTTAACAGGCATATGGAATTGGATAGCCGCTGACTCCACTTAATAAAATCCTTCATTTCTCTTGTCCCCATTGAGCTTGGGGTCTCCGGATTACGCTGTCTGTCTTTCTTAGGCACACAGCACATACAGAATACAGAGTAGTTTTGTTTGTGATAGAGGAACATTTTTTATTAATGATGCTTAAACAGATCCTTAACATTCTCAATTGCCAGTCTTCAACAAGTATTGTCAGTATTGGCATGTTGAAGCAATAACCAAAGCCCCGACTAATCTTGTATAGCCATTACCAGGGTCTTATTACAGATACCCATTTTACCCCAACCTATAGTCCAGCTCCATAATATCATTCATAATCAAAGAAAAAGCTTTATGCTTTTTCTTTCTTTAATAATGTCCCTTCTGGGGCGGGCGATAGCCCAGTGGGTAGGCGTTTGCCTTGCTGGCTGGCCTGGGTCGTCCCGGCATCCCATATGGTCCCCGAGCATCGCCAGGGTAATTCCTGAGTGCAGAGCCAGGAGTAACCCCTGAGCATGCGGGGTGACCCAAAAAGCAAAAAAAAAAAAAAAAATGTCCCTTCTCTCCCACCCTAACCCTCCAGAAAACATCCAGCATTGGATGTTTTAAAAAATACCAGAATTTAGAATATCCTCAGAAATCAGCTTTAAAATGAACTGGGGCCGAAGCAATAGCCCAGCGGGTAGGGAGTTTGCCTTGCACGCGGCCGGCCTGGGTTTGATCCCGGCATCCCATATGGTCCCCGAGCACTGCCAGGAGTAATTCCTGAGTGCAGAGCCAGGAGAAACCCCTGAGCATTGCCGGGTATGACCCAAAAAACAAATAAATAAGTAAATAGATAAATAAATAAACAGATAAATAAATGATAAAATGAACTGGGTTGAGATGTGGATGAGACATTTACCTTCCTGCTGTATTCACGTCCCATTAAGTCTTCCCCTCAGTCATGGGTCTCTAACCAGTTTCCTCCACTTGGAACTTGGTGAAATGTCATACACTCATGCTAAATAAGCATCAGGGCGAGAGATGCTCACATTCATTAAAGTCTATTCTGAATACTGTCCAGAATCCAAAGACCCAATATGAGTTATTTCCCTTTTGTAATAATAAATTTAATCTTCAAGGTGGACAAATTAAATATTGTATTCAAAACAGAGCACTTAACATTTTGCGTGAACTTGACCGTGCGTTCTCTTAAGATACAATAACAAGGGCACATGTTAAAGGCAGTAGGCAAGACTAGTGAGTGTTGCAAGGACTAGTCATTTTCCTGAAGTGAGCATTGGCTCTCACTCGCTTCAGGTACAGGAATCCAGCCAAAGCTTGAGGTAATTCCACATGTACCAGTGTGTTGACAACGACCAAACTAGATTCATCTGGTAACCCTCGGTCCGGTGTGCCCCCAGCTCTGGGGAATGCATTATTCAAACCAAGGGTCAGACCATCATGCCTCCAGCAGATGGTTCTATCTGTGCCTTCAATGCTGCTGCTGTTTTAAATAAGAAAACTTTTTTAAAAATACTGCTAAGACCTTTGTAACACCTTGTTTTGCTGGACTTCCCGAGTGTCAGAACATCTTCAGGAATTTTCACAGGCTTATCACCTCTTCGTATGTCTCTGAGCTACTGTTCAGCAGGCCTTACTCTCTTCCGTCCTGGCCTCCCGATGACTCCAGCTGTCAGTGTGGGATACGGACAATGTTTGCTCCAGTCCAGCCCAGAACTCTGCATCAACGGTTCCTTACTCTAGATCAAATTTCCGCTGTAATACTTGGCATTTAACTCTTGGACCACATCATTGGATGCCTGTGGTATCAGTCCTCACCTTCAGAGACTGGACCCACGATTCTGGTCCTCGCTCATGTTCTCGGTCCCATCCTCATCATTCCGAATTTCAGGTCTTTGAGTCTATCGGACATTTGTAGTGAGGCTACGCTTTCCTAAACTCCACATGCCCTAAAGAGAAAAGGAACCTGACTACACGAAAAACTGCCAAGAAATATTTCCCATGTCTTCATGAAGAAAGTTGGACCTGGTGCCTCAGGAAAAAGTCATCTGGGATTGACTCATCAGAATAACCTAGCATTAGCCAAATTCCTTCCATGGGCAAGGATCAGTTCTCCATGTCCAGTGTTAATTCCTAGATAACTGCTTGTTCCTTGGGTGTAAGGGAAGCCCTGGCCCTCGGTGAGCTTCGCAGGAAAAGATTCCACGCTGTGGTCACTTCGGCACTAAAACTTCAAGAAGCTGCATCTGTTCTCAGCCAGCACCATCTCGATCATATTTGAGTGACAAAAATCGTCAGCATGCTTCCCTAGGGTGAGACCTGTACACTCACCAGACTTGGATCTGTGAAAGGAAAAGAAAGAAAAAATACTTGGATCCGTGAAGCACCAGCCCGCACTTACGGCCGAATCCTGCAGTGTGGCACAGCATGGAGCCATCTTGATGGGGGAATTAGCAAACAACCGGCCGGTTCGATAATGGTAACTGTGGCCAGTGTCTGGACAGCAGAAATTCGAGAGCTGGTGAAGGAATTTTTTTCAGGAGCCACAAAGGGCTGGCAGGAAGGAGATGATGAGAGAAAAGGGCGGGCCTGCCGCGTTGACCTCGCTATTGCGAAGGCCGGAGGATGCCTTCCTGAGCCTGACGGTCAGAGTTTAGTCTCCAGGCTAAGAAGCTTCATCAGTTGTCCCAGATGATCGTCTGTCAGTTCTTAACTCTGTCGTGTCAAGTGTCTGCTTTCCTAGCACCCCACTGTTTCCCAGGAGGATAAACAGTGTTGCCAGGAACCAATACTTGCCATCTGAACCATGTTTTTCTCTCTTCTCCCATCCCTCCCTTACCTCTGAAATAATTCCAAATGACACGGCTCTGTTTCCCTGCGAACAAAGTGTTCGGTGGTGCCCCCCCAGGACTTACACTGGAAGTTTAGTGGTGATTTTTACTTCCCTGCAGTTTGTGGACTCTGACGTGTATTTTAACTCCTCTTCAGTTTCTTTTTAGCTGCTGGTGACCTGGCACCTGAGGGTGCCCTGCATTAAAGTAAAACGCCTCTTGCTGTGCGATGATATTGTGAACTTCATTATGCTCCAGAAACTTCCTTCTAGCCTGCTTGTGACTGGAGTTCAAGCATCTCAGCAGGCTTCAGCCTTGTGTCTCTTAAGTCCTGCTCACGGTACCACCCTTTGGTCAGCTGGTTCTTGCGCTGAGAAAGACGTTTGGGGCCAGCAGCAGAAGCCCTTTGTTTCTGGGGAGTTCTTTTGCTCTGGTCCTAAAGTGACCCTGACTTGTTTTTGCTCTGTGTTTGCCTCTAGAAGATGAGCAGTCTGCATGCTGCTTAGCTTTTTGGAGAAAGGGAAAGGCCTTTTCGTGGTAGGGGATGATCTTTGTCCCTACATCTACCACTTTGCTGTGGTTCTTTTTCTTTGTGCATGTCCTCTGTCCCGCATTTTTAGTCCAGAAGGCAGTTGAGGGGGAATTAGTTGTGTTGTATATGGACTTAAGACTCACTCTGGAAGGGAGTGCTTATCTCCTCAAGCTGGAAATAGGAACCCAGACTTGGGAAACTGGGCTTTTATGCTCATCCTCCAGGGATCTAACTCACAGGTAAGTAAGGCGTTGCAATGGACTCTCAAGAGTGAGAACCAAACGTGTCGTGAGAACACGAAACCCCGAACAAGTGTCGGCACGGGGTTCTTACTGTCCTGCCCCTCCCCACATAGCTCCTGGCCCACGGTCTGTGTGTGGTCTGGTCTGTCGGGTTCATGATCTGGCTCAGCCCTTAGTGCCAAGAACATCTGAAATCCGATTCCATGTCTAATGACTGCTAACTGCTCCCCAGGGCAGGTTTATATCCTGATAATTAATCCAAAAATACAGCTGTCCTTTCCCTTTGGGTTTTGAGTGTTGGCCCACTGTATATGCTAAATAGAATATTGACAAATTATATGACTTAATAAGAAAAATGGAAGACTGTTAGTCATGTGTACTGTTTTTGCTGCCCCCATTAAATTCCCTGGTCTGCATGTTCGTTCCCACAAATCAGGAGTCTTAGAGTATATGACAAGGACTTTTCATAGAAGCATAATTAGTATTTAAATTGTTTTTGGTGTGCCTGTGTGGTGCAGTTGAGATTTTTCTGCCAAGGTTTTCTAATGTTCACAATGTCATTTGTGGTAAATGACAAAAATACAAAGCTTAGTTAAGCTTACTAACCGTTTAATGAACTCTGCTCTGCCCTAGGAATATGAGAGTCTTACTGTTTGGTAGGGAAAGAAACAGCGTTAGCTGTTAACAGCACAGTGTGTTAAGTGCAATAATAGAACTATGTACAGGAACAAGAGACAGTCAGCACATTCATTGAGCATCTGCTGCGTGTCAGCCGTACGGTTCCACAGTTGGGATGTGGTAGAGAGTTAACTGTCCTTGTTCTGGACTTGCAGCCAAGAAAAGGATAACCATTACACAAGGAACTGGGTATGTGGTGTCAGGAATACCGTGGGCAAATGTAGTGAGGATTCAGGGGCACAAGATCACCGTTTAAGCACCCAAAAACAAAAGAAAGGAAACTTCACGGGAAGGTCGGGGGTGGGAGGGGAGTGTCTGCTGCTCAGGCGGAAGCATGTTGCCTAGTTAAGCTGTGTGGAAGCTGGTCCGGAGAGATGGGTCAGAGACGGGCGCCAGGGCTCCAGAGGCACAGGTTGGTGGGAACGTTCAAGAGTTCAGGACAAGTTTCATGTGAGAGGTAATCTTGAAAGTGAGTCAGAGAAGATGTGAAAAGCAAATACTTGAGCTGACTACTAGAAGTCGTGCTCCAGGAGTGGAGGAATAGAGCAGCTTTTATTAGGGAGGTGGGCAGTACTTAGATTATTTCAAGCAAAAAAAGAAAAGAAAAATCCAAGCTTGAAAAACCAGACGAACAGAAATGTTGAGACGGACCTGTCCTGTAAGTTTCAGCAGGGGACAGCAGCGGAAGCAGAAGGGAAACTTTGGCCCACGAGAGTATTGCTGGTGAGGCGCTGCTTGCAGTAGCAGCTCTGAGTTCAGTTCCTACCACCGTACATGCTCCCTTGAACACAGTTGCATGTGGGCCGCTCCCTCTACACCCCAAAAAATTGAATCAGGAAGGGCAGGGGTGGTACCCAAAGCATTAAGGCTAAATTATAGTTGGTAAAAGGTAGAAATTTGGGCCGGAGCGATAGTCCAGCGGGTAGGGCGTTTGCCTTGCACACGGCCGGCCTGTGCCGCCCAGGTTCAGTCCCCGGCATCCCATATGGTCCCCGAGCACCACCAGGACTAACCCCTGAGCATCGCCAGGTGTGACCCAAAAAAGCAAAAAAAAAAAAAAAGATAGAAATTTGAGTAGTCTTTAAGTAATATGGTGAATGAATTGAAATCTGGCTGGTTACACAGAGAAGCATTTATGTTTTGAAAACTTGTTGGTGTGCCAGAGAAATATGGATTTAGAGTGAATTTATGAATCCAGTGGGACTGAAGAGGGAAATTGAATAGAATTTAAGCAACTGAATGGGGATAGAGAGGGAAAGACTCAATATTAGCTTTTAAGGACTGAAACCTTGTTATCGAGGGACTGGAGCAATAGTCCAGCAGGTAGGGTATTTGCCTTGCATGAGGCCGACCGGGTTCACTCCCCAGCGTCCTGAGTGCAGAGCCAGGAGTAACACCTAAGCATCACTAGGTGTGACCCAAAAAGCAAAAAAAAAAAAAAAAAAAAAAACCAACCACCTTGTTATCAAGGAAGGTGATTGTTGGCAGAGTTGATCAAGTCTGAAATGGAACTGTGTTAAATAGGTTTAACTTGAGGTGTTTCGGGGTGAGTGACAGAATGACCATCTTGTGAAGAGTGCTCAGCCAGAATGCAGAAGTGACGGGTGTACTGACCATGTGAGACCCAGGCTCGGTCTCTGTGGCACGGTCCCCTGAGCACCCAGTAGCCACCATGCTGGGAGGAGCCTCTGAGGGGTCCAAGTGCCCCACCACCACACACCAAAACAATTAGTGCTGGGTCAAACATAATCTGATGGTTAAATACTATTCTAAATCCCTACAAAAGCACCATATTCCACCTACAACTCCAATGGTGAAGGTCAGTGCTCAGCTATGTGGGAAGATAGAAACTAGGTGTTCTTACACTTCATGCACATCTCTCTCCCCTCCCTTCACTGGATTTTCGTACAAGAGTTTGGGGGCCGGAGCAATAGCCGAGCGGGTAGGGTGTTTGCCTTGCACACAGCGGGCCTGTGCCAGCCTGGGTTCGATCCCTGGCATCCCATATGGTCCCCCGAGCACCGCCAGGAGTAATTCCTGAGTGCAGAGCCAGGAGTAACCCCTGAGCATCACCGGATGTGACCCAAAAAGGAAAAAAAAAAATTGGGATATTTTCTCAGAGGTTACTTCTAGCTCTGCACTCCGAATTACTCCTCGCAGTACTCAGGAGACCCTATGAGATGCTGGGGATCAAACCCAGGTCTGCCGCATGCAAGGCAAGTGCCCTACCTGCTGTACTGTCTTTCTCAAGCCCTTACAGATATTTTAAGCAAAGCATTCTGTATTTGGGACAACTCCTTTGATTGCCATTACTTTATATGAGATTTGCCATTTGCTCTTTTTTATGAATCTCGATCTTGTCTTTATACTCCCCCTCCCCCAACTTCTTTCTCCTTTTAAAATCTATTAAACAAATCTGATGGGGGAAAGGAGGGCCCCTTTCACTTTAAAAACCTGAGATTGAAGTGAGAGTTGGGCCTACGTGAGTGATTGAGTCCCACCCTGAAGCCAGATAAATCTATCTGCTCAAACCTCTGGCTAGGGATCATACAGTCTTCTCTTGATGTTCCGATCTTTCCAGATCCTAGAACCTTCACGTCTCTATTCGCTGACCAAATGAGTGAATTTTTTCTTTTTTAAACACATTCTCACTGTGTTTCAGAGCGGAAGTGCTTCGGAGGGTGGGCTCTGTTGCCAGTAAAAAGCTGTTGGGTTTTTGCCAACGTCTGTGTTTTTGTCTGAGTGTCATCTTGCTACCTCCTGCAGAGATCCCTATGGATTTGATGGTCGAGACACCAGGCGGGACCGGTCCCCAATTCGAGGAAGTCCTAGGCGAGAGCCCCGGGATGGCAGGAATGGCCGGGATGGCCGGGATAGCGGGACGTCCGGGATAGCCGAGACCTGCGGGAGCACCGAGACAGCCGAGACCTGCGGGAGCACCGAGACAGCCGAAGCCTGCGTGATGCTCGGGACATGAGGGATCTGAGAGACTTCCGGGATCTGCGAGACTCTCGGGACTTTCGAGACCACCGGGACCCTGTGTACGACAGATACAGAGACGTGAGAGACTCCCGAGACTCCATGTACAGGCGCGGCTTCGTTCCTTTGCACCCACACTACCCAACACGTGCTCTCATCAGCCTTGGAAGGTCAGTGATGTTGCCTGCCTTCATTTCCATGTTGCCTTAGTGGAGGAATCAGGGTCTCTCTCTCCCTCCATCCCGCGAGAGGCAGCCTCATGCAGGTGGGAAACTCATGCAGCGCACAGTGTTTGGGTACAGCAACAGTGGAGCAAAAGTACAAAGTGTGTTAGCGATATGTAGAAACATGAAAGCCCTCATAATACAGGTGAGAATGTAAAATGGGATCGCTGCTATGGAAAAATAGGGTGGAGATTCCTCAAAGAATTAAACATTATCAGTTATGGTGACTCAACCAGTTTCACTCCTGAGTATATCGAAAAGAATTGAAGAGGGACATCAGGTACTGTGGATTGTGCATTGAAGCACTATTTGCAGTAATAGGTTATTTTTTTTTTCCATTTTTATACATCTACGCAGACAGTTTCAACCCAAAAAATCGTTACATTCTCAAAGACTGAAAATTCCTAGGCCCAAAGAAATAAAGATCAAACACAAAAGATAAATATTCCACGTATCCAAGGTTTTTAGGAAAGGAAAATACATGGGGCCGGGGAGATAGTGCAGTGGGGAGGATGCTTGCCCAGATTCACTCCCTGGCACCAAATATAGTTCCCTGAACATGAGCAGGTGTAGCCCCAAAACCAGAACAAGTAACCAAACCTGCTGGTGCTTGGTTGTTCCTTGCGGTGGTGTGTGGGACTGTGCAGTACTCGGGATTAAGCCCAGAGCACATACAAAGCCTGGACTTCACGGGTCAGAGCCATAGTAGAGTGCATAGGGCTTTTGCCTTGCACGCTCCTGGCCTGAGTTTGATCTCCGGCATCCCTTTTGGTGCCCCAAGCACTGCCAGGAATGATTCTTGAGCACAGAGCCAGGAGTAACCTCTGAGCATCACTGGGTGTGACCCAAAGACAAACAAAAAAAGTCTTCCGAGGCAGGTTGGTTTCGGCGCAGCTGCAGGATAAGCAGTTAGTCTTGGGTACAGGCCTCAGGTGTCCTCACCAGAGTCCTTGCCTTAGTAGGCCTGCTTTCTCACTGAGTCTGGGTGAATCCTGTCTTGAGTTTTGCAGGATAGGACAGTTCCAACCTTCCACAAATTCCTCTCTTTATTTTTATTTCTTTTGCTTTTTGTGTCACACCCAGCAATTCTCAGAGCCAGTTACTCCTGGCTCTGCACTCAGGAGTTACTCCTGGCAGTGCTCAGGGCACCATACAGGATGCCAGGGATCAGACCTGGCCCAGCTGCATGCAAGGCAAACGCCCTCCCCATACTATTGCTCTGGCCCCAACAAATTTCTTTCCCTTTTCAGGAGAGAAGGTTCTTACGACCGATACCTACGGATGGATGACTATTGCAGGAGAAAAGAGGATTCTTACTTTGACCGGTACAGAGATAGTTTCGACGGGCGAGGCCCAGAAAGTCAGTCCCGGGCGAAGGTAAAGTGAAAGAAATGGTTGAGCCTTAATATTGATAGATTTTCCAAAAGAAGCTAGTAGCTAGATCAGAACTAATGATTTGATTAAGCAGGTCACAGGAGAAGAGATGCGACGGCCTACTGATGGGTAGGAAAATAACATTTTATTTTTTTTTTTTTTTTTTGCTTTTTTTGGGTCACACCCGGCAATGCTCAGGGGTGTCTCCTGGCTCTGCACTCAGGAATTACTCCTGGCGGTGCTCGGGGGGACCATATGGGACGCCGGGGATCGAACCCAGGCCGGCACAGGCCGGCGCGTGCAAAGGCAAACGCCCTACCCGCTGGGCTATCGCTCCGGCCCGGAAAATAACATTTTAAACACAAAGCTGGAGTCATCTTCAAGTTTAGTCTAACAGAAAAGCAAATCTGCGATCCCAGCAGGGATTAAGCACAAAGTAGAGCTGAGGTTCGCTCACTGCTCGCCTTCTGCCCGTTGATCAAAGAAGCACAACTGTCCGCATCACTTACGCGACCCACGGGTTTTGCTCTTTGTTTTAACATAGCATCTCTCTTAGGTACAGCAGTTAGCGTTTGGTTTTGTTTGGTTGGTTTTTTTGGGTCACACCCGGCAATGCACAGAGGTTGCTCCTGGTTCTGCATTCAGGAATTACTCCTAGTGGTGCTCGGGGGATGCCATAAGGGATGACGGGATTGAACCCAGGTCAACCACCTGTGAGGCAAACATCCTACCCGCTGTACTATCACTCCGGCCCCAGATAAGGTTTTTTTAAACCTGATTTTTTCATAACTTATCTTTAAAATTGTTTTAATGTTTTATACATGGTCACCTTGACTTAAGAACTTCATTTAAATTTGTTGTAAAACTCTTACTACCTTTTCCTCTAAAATAAAAGCAGATTACAAGTGTTTCTCAATAAGAATCTTAGATAATTGTCCCAAGAATACAGATTAAAATAATATTAAGCGCTGTCTTCTAGGAGCTGGAGAGAGAACAGGTAGGCGCTTGCCTTGTGTGCAGCTGGCCTTGCTTTCGTTCCTGACCCCTCATATATTCCCTGAAACACCCCCTAAATACAGAGGTGTGGACCCCAAACAAAAAGTCAGCCAGCCTTTTGGAAAACAATATGGACATTCCTCCAAAAACTAGATATCGAGCTCCCAATTGACCCAGTAAAACTACTCCTGACCTGAGACTATGCCCTGGAGACCCAGAAACACAGAGCAGAAACACCATCTACATGTCTGTATTCATCACGGCGCTGTTCACAGTAGCCAGAATCTGGAAACAAGCTGAGTGCCCGAGAACAGAAGACTGGATAAAGAAACCATGGTACATCTACACAGTGGAATACTATGCAGCTGTCAGGAAAAACAAAGTCATGAAATTTGCCTACAAATGAATGGACATGGAGATTATCATGCTTAGTGAAATAAGTCTAAAGGAAAAGGGCAGATACAGAATGACTGCATTCATTTGTGGGATATAAATATATGCCAGTATTCTACTAATTGGTGAGATGATAACGCCAGACTTGAACTGAGCATTGAATGTAAGCTATGGGGATATGCGTGATAACCCCCTAAATATATGTCTGGCAAACCGCAATATGTAAGAGAAGAGAGAGAGAGAGAAGAGGAACAGTACCTGCTATAGAGGCAGGAGGCAGGCAGGTTGAGGGGCGAGGAATCTGGAGACATTGGTGGTAGGAAATGTGCTCTGGTGGAGGGATGGGTGCTACAATATTGTATGTCTGAAACCCAATCATGAACAGCTTTGTATGTCTATCTCACAGTATTACAATAAAATTAAAAAAATAAAATAAAAAGTCAGCATGTTAGGTTGGAATTCTTCTTAAAGGACAGCACTTAGGGGGCGGCGATAGTCCAGCAGGGGAGGGCGTTTGCCTTGTGTGCAGCCGACCGGTTTGATCCCCGGCATCCCATATGGTCCCCGAGCACCGCCAGGAGTAATTCCTGAGCAAAGAGCCAGGAGTAACCCCTGAGCATCACCGGGTGTGACCCAAAAGGCAAAAAAAAAAAAAAAAAGCAATTAGGGGCCAGAGTAATAGCACAGCAGGGAGGGCATTTGCCTTGCATGTGGCTGGCCAGGGTTCAATCCTCTGCATCTCATATGGTACCCAGCACCGCCAGGAGTAATTCCTGAGCGAAGAGCCAGGAGTAGCATTGCCGGGTGTGACCCCAAAAATGAAACAACAAAATAAAGGCAGCACTTAATTTTGACTAACCTGTGGTGAAATAGCATTAGATGACCCACAGCTGGGGAAGAATAACTTAGTAACAGCCTTTCTCAAGCTAAGCTTGGCAGCAGGTGTCAGAGAAGCATCCTCTAAGGACGGCGTGTGCGGGCGGCCGCCATTCCATTTCAGTGTGTTTGCACTAGCACGAAAGTGGTGTTTTTTAGGAGGTCGCCTAGAGCAGGCCCCTGCGCGCTGCTCTGCTCCTGCCAGTCTGGGCCGAAGTGCACAGCGGGAGCCAGTCTGCAGATGTAAAGAGGTTGAATGCTAGGCTGGAGACTAATGTCTTAAAGCAGCTGAATGAGTGTTGTTTTTAAAGCAAATCTCTTTACCATTTATTATCAGTAAGTGCCTGTTTTATATTGCTGTATACTCAGGGTCACCCACAAATTTTCTCTGGCATAAAGGCATTGCAGGGGCCGGAGCCACAGCACAGCCGGTAGGGTCATGCATGTGGTCGACCAGGATTCGATCCGCGGCATCCCTATGGTCCCCCAAGCACCACCAGGAGTAATTCCTGAGTGCAGGGCCAGGAGTAACCCTTGAGCATTGCCGGGTGTGACCCAAAGAGCAAAACAAAAGACTTTGTAAGTGGACAAGGTGAATGCCCTGGTCTAGAGCAGCGGCTTTAAACCTTGCACTGTATACAGCAGTGAAGCAGCGACTCGGTAGAACCAGTGTTAAAGACCATTAGCCGGAGAATGATTCAGGGTATACGGCGTGTGTGCTGTGTGTTACAGCCTGCTCCTGCAGGTCGCTCAGGGCTCCAGTGACTTCCTTTATAGGAAGCCACGGTCTGTTTCACTTTTCCCCGGTGGTATCTTGCAGAACGTTTGAAACGGGAAGAGCGGCGTAGAGAAGAGCTTTATCGTCAATATTTTGAGGAAATCCAGAGACGATTTGATGCGGAGCGACCTGTTGATTGTTCTGTAATTGTGGTGAACAAACAGACTAAGTAAGAACTCCTTGCTCTTTCTCCTGAGGAAGGGAAGGACCTGAAGAGCTGTTCAGGCTCTCGTGGCTCTGCGCCCGAATTCGGACAGTGTTGGCACTGCTGTAGCCAGCGTTTCGGGTTTGGGTCACAGAAAGCCCACTGAGAACTGGCTCAGGCCCCAAAGGGAAACGTTTGTTTGCTTAACTGGGAAGTTTAGGTGAGGCCACGTCTGGGGTGTGTGTGTGTGTGTCGTGTCCCCCCTCCCCCCCACATGCTGTCAAGACTTGGAGTCTGGGTCGCCTTCATTCTCAGAGAGAGGCCTGTTGGGTAGGCGCCATGTGTCCCCGCATATGCTCTGCACAGCCAGCGGGGAGAGTGCGTTTCTCTCCCAGTACTACATACGAAACCCTGGAATTCTTCCTGGACTCACCTGGCTCACTGTTCCCTTTCTGAACTTTGGCCAGCTGTGCTGGGATGATCTTACTGTCCGGGGCTAGGTCATGTGACCGTCTCTCAAGCTAGCAGTGGGGAGTCCCCTCGTTGGAAGGAACCATGTAGATGCTGGGAGAGTACCCAGCCCCTGTGTGACATGCATGGCTTTCGGGCAGTTAGGTCACCCTGCGAACCCAGCCAGTTTATAGCCTTGGCTTGCTCCTTGGAGGATAGCGGTTACAGCCCCTTTCCCTGGTGATAGGTAAGTAGCTGCATGTATTTTCCAGCAGCTTGGGCCCAAAGAGCTGATTTGAAGGCAGCCTAGGAAGGTAGACAGATGCCACAAATCTTAGGCAAAGGGACAGTGATAGGGAAAGACCACTGGGCTAGACCAGAGGAGCGCCAGCCCTCGTGAAGGACTGCTCATGCTCGAGCCGGTTGCTAGAGCCAGAGGTCTGGTTTCTGCAGCGTCAGGCGGGCACCAGCAGTCGTGGCTGGGCCGGCCTTGACACTCGTGGTCACAGTGCTGCCGGGGGCCACTGGCGGTCACTCTGGGAGCACTCACCTGGGCGCTGTTTCTCTCCGCCAGAGATTATGCTGAGTCTGTGGGGCGCAAGGTGCGAGACCTTGGCATGGTCGTGGACTTGATCTTCCTCAACACGGAGGTGTCCCTGTCACAGGCCCTGGAGGATGTCAGCAGGGGCGGGTCTCCTTTCGCCATCGTCATCACCCAGCAGCACCAGATTCACCGCTCCTGTACCGTCAACATCATGTTTGGGACCCCACAAGGTACGGGCCAGAGCCCAGGTCAGTGCTCTCATTCTTTGGTGCCGCACTCGGAAGTGAGTTTCGTGCGGGTGATTTCTGTGATTCCCTGATGTATGGTCTAACTTAGAAGTGTCCTGGGGGAGACCTCGGCTCGACTGCTGTCTGTTCAGTGGGAGCAACTGAATGCTGGGCACGCTATCAGCCCTTAGGTGTATGTTACAGTGTGCTGCAAATGTCTAACAGATGCTTTGAGGTTCTGGGGAGGGCGGAGGCGATAGCACAGCAGGGGAGGGCATTTGCCTTGCATGCAGTCGACCCAGCATCCCATAGGGCCCCCAGCACCGCCAGGAGTAATTCCTGAGTGCAGAGCCACAAGTAACCCCTGAGCATCGCAGGTGTGACCCAAAAAAAATTCAGAAAAGGAAGTGGGGATGTAAAGATTCCGAGGCTCCCCCACATGAAGGCACTTCAGAGAGCTCGAGCACGACTGTCTGTGAGAGCCAGTTCAAGCTTAGCCCGGTGCTTACTGCGTTCAGTGGGCAAGGGCCCTGCTCTCACCAGCTTCCCCTAGGAGCAGAGAACAGAACTGCCTGTGCTGTGCTGGAGAAGAGAGCCAGGGGGCCAGAAGGACAGGGAGGACGCCCCAATTTAGTTGTTAAAGTTCTCTGAAGCACTGTTGAATACGTTGGACCACTCCAGCTGCTGATGGCTTCCGCGTTGGGCTTCACTCCCACGGAACGGTCACATCATTCTCTAGCTGTCTCTCAGATCTCCTGAAGATGTATGAGGACATTTATATTAAGTGCCCAGAAACCTTCTCACCACCCTGTAAATCATGTTGCTCGTTGGTGAGGAAAGGAGGTTAGTTAGGGCCACAGTTTGATTGTTAGTCCATGACCTTTGAACTAATGCATTAAAAAGCAGAAGGCTGGTTAGATCCTGAGGCGCACAGCGGAGAGCCAGACTTTCCAGAAGGGCTTTTCGGCCCCCTGATGCTTCTTCCGTGCTGACTCGACATGGTATTTGTCAGTCTGTGGGAGATGTCATGTTCCTTTGGTGTTTTACTCAGTCTGTGATCTTGAAATTTCCCTGAGCAGTGGTCATGGTCATCTTCCGGCCTGCCTGTTGACCCACCCTCCCATCCTCTTCTGCCATCCCAAGTCTTCCGTCACTGCGGCGCCCCGTCTGGTGTGAGGGCAAAGTCCCGGCAGGGCCCTCAGATCAGCTGCCGGAGAAAATAACTCATGTCATTCCCTCCCACAGAGCATCGAAACATGCCCCAGGCAGACGCCATGGTACTGGTAGCCAGAAATTATGGCGCTACAAGAATGAGTGCCGGGAAAAGGAACGGGAAGAGATTGCCCGAGAGGCGGCCAAAATGGCTGGCGGCGCCATCCTCCAGGAGAGAGGCGAGGCGGCCCAGAGGAAGGGGATGCGCGGGGGGCACCCCCAGCCATCCAGAGCCTCATCAACCTGCTGGCTGACAACCGGTACCTCACTGCCGAAGAGACGGACAAGATCATCAACTACCTGCGGGAGGCGGAAGGAGCGGCTGATGAGGAGCAACGCCGACTCTCTGCCTGGTGAGCTACGTGGCAGGGCCGAGGTGAAGTTCTGACTCTGCATTTCTCTATCCCCAGGCTCTGTCGGGAGGTGGTGGGCCCAGCTCCATGGGTGGCTAAGGGAAAGGAGCCCCTCCTTGGGCGCCCCCATCCGTCCATGCTGACACGATGCAGTGATAAGGGGTGGGCTGCTGAGTTCTGATCCCTGCAGCGAATGTGCTGGTGGGTGGGCTGGTGGTATTGCTGGCTCCCTGCTAACCAGAGGGATGCCTTTGTCTTCCTGAGTCGTCCTCTGGGGAGAACAGGCTGTTTCCTGGAAACAGCACGGGCCATGCCGCGGCCCCTTGGGGAAGTGGATGTTCTAGTCTGTTACTGTGCGGTGGATGTGACTAGTGATTGTTGTGGTGCCCTGGGTGTGAAGACTCCGCCCCGGCAGGGCTTTTCAGCCCAACACCTCCTTTGGTCTTCTAGGCCCGATATCCCGCCAACCACTCGGGGCGACTTCGGTGCCTCACTGAAGACACAGCCAAGCTCCCAGTCGCTCCCGAGCAACCAAGTGCTTCCCTCTGCCGCCCCCACACCAACCGCACCCTCCACCTCCCAGCAGGAGCTTCAGGCCAAAATCCTCAGCCTCTTCAACAGCGGCACGGTTGTGGCCAATAGCAGCTCTGCCTCCCCTTCTGTTGCTGCTGGAAACCAGAACCAGAATTTTTCCACAGCGGTGAACAGCCAGCCTCAGCCAAGGTCACAGACCTCTGGCACTCAGCCTCCAAACCTCTTAGGACAGGCAGGGAGCTACTCGGAACGTAGGCCCCAGGCCTGGGGCCGCTTCCCAGGGCTCTTTGGCCAGTCGGCCAGTCGTCTGGCACCTGCCAGCAGCATGGCTAGCCAGAGGCCTGTGTCTTCCACAGGTATCAACTTTGACAATCCAAGTGTACAGAAGGCTCTGGACACCCCTGATCCAGAGCGGCCCAGCACTCTCCCACCTGGTTAGCCAGACCACAGCACAGGTGGGCCGGCCCCAGGCCCCCATGGGATCTTACCAGAGGCATTTCTGAGGCTCCAGCTCAGCCACCCCCCTGTTCCCGGCCTCCTCCCATTTACCGCATTCTAAATAAGAGTTATTTGGAGGATGTTCTTGGCGCCTACCCAGGGCCACATCGAATGTCATAAGTCTCTACCACCTGCTGTCACTTCCACACGAGGCTGTGTTGCTTATCCAGAGTCAGCTGAAACTGCATTTGGGGGTGTATCTGTTGGCTGGTTTGGGCGGGGTGGGAGGGCAGAAGATATCTCTGGGTTCTCTAGACAGTGTAGGTGTCTGGGTTCAGTTTCTGTTTTCGGGTTTCTCCAGCTTGGGGGTAGTGGGAGGAGCAGAGCGCCGCTGGCTGCGTGAGGATGGCGTCTTCCGGCCGCAGCCTCCGCCTTTCTGCCTTGGGAGCCGGCCTGGGTTTTCCCAGGACTGGTCCAGGCCTGAGCTCCTGCCGCGCAGGTCCTCACAGGGCCGGACCAGTGCCGCCTTCCTGATCCCACTGCGGAGCCCAGCCTGGGTTTTGATTTTGGTTTTCCTTTCATTGGAGACTCCAGTGGACTTAAGCGCTCCCACCAGCAGCAGTTGAACCTGAATCGCGAACGTGGGCTGCAGCCGCACACCCCCGTTAACACTTGCCACTGAGAAGGCCGCTCTAGACTGGCAGTGAACGCCCAGTTTCTCACTGATTGCTTGGGGCTCAGATGCAGGCTTCCAGGCGCTGCCACCTTCTGGAGCAGCAGCAGGAGGGACCGTTCTGATGGCGGGTTTTTGGTAGCGGAACATGTTCTTGATCCATGTGGCTGTTCGTAACTTGGAGCCAGAGTGAAGTTACTGGAGGCGGGTTCCTGGCTGCTGCCGTTGCTGAAGGCAAGGAAACTGCCTTCTCCCTCTGCTGGTGCTCGTTGGAGCTCTGTGGATCTCCGTCTCCAGGACGGTGACTTCAGCGGGGTCCCTGCCGGTGACTGAAGAGTGGTTTTAAAATTCAAGCCCCAGGCGGCAGCGTTTTATGTTCTCACCTGTTTGTGTTATATATAGTGTTTTTCCCCCTCTTCAGAACTCTTGTGTTGTTAATAAGATGATTACTTTTTAATTAAAATGAAAAAGCAAAAGTGGTGTTGTCTTTCTGGGGTATGGCTTGGGAACTCTTCACAGGCCCCCTCTGGGAGTGAGGAAGCAGGGTCAGGGCGGCGCTGTGGGCTTCCAGTCTGCGTCTCCTCACCCTCCTCAGCCAGCTTGAACGGCGAGTTAATAGCAAGCACACGTCTGCTGGCGGGGTTGGGGCTCGCCGTGTGTTGCGGCCTGTCTTCATCCGGCACACGCCTGGGTTGTGTCTCATTCGCCACCCTCTGTCGTGCCAATTATAATGCAGGAGTCGCTGGCAGCTCTGGGTCACCGCAGCCCTATAGGAACCGGGTTGCTGGTGGGAGGGAGATGGCACTCGGCCTCTTGCGTCAGGGCCAGAGTTGAACCTGCCCTAGAACATGCTCGCGAGGTCTCAGTGCTCTCTCCGGCCCCTGCTCCCTTGAGTAGGCCCCGGTACTGTCCAGAAGGAGCTACACTGCCCACCCGGGAGGCCCGGCCGTGCACTTGGGGAACCCCAGTGTGATTCGGACTGTGCCCTGGCGGCCCAGCAGCACCAGACAGAGTATTGCCAGCAGTGGCTTCCCGGTCCCCTGAGCCCGTTGGAGTGGCCTGAGCTCTCTGGGCCTGAGCAAGCAGCTCTGCCATCCGGCCCCAGCATTGCGCCAAAGGACATGGAGTGAAAATCACCAAGGGGCCTCCGGCCTGAGTCACACCGAGACACCACCCACCCCAAAATAATGTTCTGGGAGACTATTTTTGTGTCACACCCGACCATGCTCAGAGGTCACTCCTGGCTCAGCGCTCAGGAATTACTCCTGGCAGTGTTCGGGGGACGCCAGGGGAAGCCCGGGTTAGCCGTACACAGGACAACGCCCTCCCGCCGTGCTAGTCGCGCCCTACTCTGAATTCTTGTCCCACATATTTCTTCCCCCTTGAGTGTCCCAACAGCTGTGAAGGGTATAATAAAATTATTTTTATTGCATTTTGTGCAGACGGGAGTCTAAAAAAATTAATACAGTAAAAGCTGTAAAGCATTAAATGGGAGCATTCAATAAAGGAAAGAACCGACCCTCTCCTTTTCATATTGGCACAAAGAACACAAGATCAGTGCTGAGGCAGAGTGCGGAACACGAAACACTTACACTGGAAATTAAAGGCAGGCCTAAGAATAGTAATAGATACTCTTGGTTTGGTTCGCAACCTCTCCTATTTACAAGGGTTTTCAACTTCATTGCATTGCCCTGCACATAGATCGTCTAAAACAAAAGCAGCACTATCACTACAAGGCTATTGAAATATTGCACTCGGAATTAAAGTCACTTGGATGGACGTGAAACATCTAGCTACGATGGCCATAAAGATGACCCGATGGGTGACTTGTGAGGACATTCATAACAAATATTGCACATGTAGCACAGAAAACTTGGGTGTTGGTTGTGGGACGTTTGTTTTCATCAACGGAAACTGCTCGTGCCAAGCACAGTCCGGGCCCAGATAGTGCAACTTTGGTTCCCTAACTGGTGTTCACACAGCCCCCCCCCTCGGCCTGGCACACCACTCAACGCCTTGGGGTGCTGAGGCCCCCCAAGCTACAGCCACCACCAGTGGTTCCCAGGGGGAGCTCCCGCGCAGGCTGGGGCAGGGGCCCGCTGCTGTCTGGACCCGCCCACGTGGTGATTTGCTCCCAGGAAGAATGGATCCAGCCCTCGGCAATACCCAGTACCTCTAGCCCGACCTGACCGAGACTAGGTGGTGCCGAGCTCCAGATCTGCTTTGGGCTCAAAGGAAGTGGGTGGTGAGGTCAGGAGTCCCCAGTAGCTCAGGCTCGGCTGGGGAGGGGTGGGGGCAGGGAGTCTAACTAGGTGCGAGAGTCGGGCCCCGGGGCTGGAGGTGCCGTACCCAGTCCCAGAGGGCACTGGTGGACCGAGCATGCAGTGCCTGTCCCCTTTACTCGGGAAAAGGAGCCTGGCCCTAGCGCCTTCTCTGGGTACAGAAGGTCCTTCCGCCGGGCGGTGGGGCAGAAGCGCCTACGGCTGCAACTGGAGAAGCCAAAGGGCCTTGGTCCTCGGGAGCGTAGAGGCGCTAAGAAACGAGCACGCGGCCACTTCGGGCCTCTCGGGGCCGTTTTCTGGGAGACGCTGCTAGGCAGCGGAGCTGGGTCCCCGGAGCCGAGCCAGAGCTGCCGATGGGGACACGTCCTGGGCGCTGCGGAGGGTGGGCCCGGACTCGCGCCCTTCCTCCGCACGTGTCCAGGGAGCTAAGCCCGGGGAAGGGACAGACGCCCTCCAGCTCCCGGCTTTCAGTCTTTGGCGAGGAGCCATGGGCTAGGGGGAGCGGGCGGCAGGCCGGCTGAGGAGAGACGTCCGCTCCCCGCGAAGGCACCGGGGCGGGGCTTCCTCGGTGGGGCGAGGCTCTCGGGGTGCCCCCTCGAGGAGCGCCCCTCTCCCCGCCCCGGCCCCAGCTTGCGTAAGTGCCGAAGAGAGGAGGCTGCGCACGCGTCTCTGCAGCCGCGAGGGGATCCCAGGGCGCGCGGGGAGGCGCCCCAGGAAAAGCTGGATGCGGTCTCACCTCCTCGGCCAAGACTAGAGGGGACAGTCGGGGCGGGGGCGGGGGGCGCGGGCGAGGCGGCGAGAGCGGGCCCGGACCGTGACTCCTGCCTGGGCCTAAAGCACTTTGCTCTCAATCTCAGGCGTCCCAGGAAGCCCGGGTCACCCCCATACCCCCACCCACCCACCCACCCCACGACGCTCCGCCTTCCCGGACGCCCCCAGAGGGAGAGGGCGACAGTGGCGCCAAGTCCGTTGCGCTTCTAGTCACAGAAATATGGGGACGTTAAAAATACACGCGATGTCTCCTGTACACTATATATAGACTCGGCCGGCCCGCGCCCGGCCGCACCGCAGCAGAGCGGCCTCCCTGCCCGCTGGGCGGCCGGAGCGGGGACGCGCCGCGTCGGAGGAGCGCGGAGCCAGGACGGGGCGCGCGGGGCCGGGGGGGAAGGGGCGGCGCGGGCATCCTAGGGGGTCCCTCCAAGCCCCAGCTCCTCTGCTCTCCGCGCCCACCCCCTCGGTCTTTATTGCAACGTCTCCTCCGGAGGGCGGGGACGAGATCGGGTTTAAAAAGGGACAGCGCGGCCCAGCCGGGCGGACGCACCCCCCCGCGCCAGCGGGACGCTGGGAGCTCCGGGCTCCGCGCGGAGACGGTGGTCTCCGAGTCCGCTTCGAAGGACGGTGGCCTCCGGGCTGCAGGCAGCGGGCGGGGTGGGGGAGGGGCGCGGGCGCGGGGTCTGGATGTAAACGGTGACAGCGGCGGGGGGGCGCGGCGCGGGCTCTGGGCCGCCGGCCTGCGCGCTCGGCCCGGGTGGCAGGTCCTGGCTCTCAGGAGTAGATGGTGATGACCTCGCGGCCGCCGCCGCTCACCAGCATCACCCGGTCCAGGTGCTCGGTGAGGACCTCCAGGAACTCCATGTCTGTGCTCCCGTCAAGGAGAAAAGCGGCGGGCCGGAGCCACGGTGCAGCGGGGGAGGGCGCTCGCTTTGCACCAAGCCAACACGGGTTCAGACCCTGGCACCCCATATAGAGCCGGCGTCCCTCCCTGCCACACGGGGGGGTGTTGGGGTGTTGGTTGCGAAGGGGGAAAGCGCGCCCGCGGCCCTGTCCGTGGTGCTGATCCGGAGCCGGGAACCAGCCGGCTCGTGAACCCCCCAGGGGGACCCGGGCGCCCTGACTCGCCCCACGCCACCCGCAAACCCCGCTTTAGGTCCAGGATACAGTTCTCGTCGCCGTTGCGGTTGCGCGGAGGCCCGGGCATGTTGAGTAAAACAAGTTTGGCATCATAGGATTTCTTCACGATGACCTCGTTCAGCCGCACGGCCGTGTGCATGCGCCGAACGTCCGACTGGTTCCTGCCGGCGCGAGCAGGGCGCATGAGCCGGGCGCAGGGCACGCGCGGAGCCGGGCACGCGGGGCGCTGGGCTTGCATGGCGGAGACTCGGGCCTGGCTATTGAGCCAAAGGTCTTGCCACCCACGGGGCGAGTTCAGGATAGAAGGGTAGAGAGACCCTAGCTGACTCACGTGACGGGGAAAGGTTTTTTCCATTCCGTGGGAATGAATACTTACAGGTTTTCCCACTCCCTTCAGAAAACATGAAGCAAAGAGAGGAGGAGAGGGATTAGAAAAAGAGGGTGACGCTCCGGATTTGGGCCCATCACCCACCGAGTGCGTGGTGGTCCCGCCTCTCCGCCCGAACTCCCCCTCCCAGCCAGGCCCAGCCCACCCCAGACCTCACATGGAAACAGCTCTGAGCCGAGCCCCACCAAGCCCCTCTGCGGGGAGCAAGCCCCTGCAGGCTCGCCCCAAACCCTCGGCCCTCAGAGCCCCCAGCCCATACGGCTTCATGCTGAAGAGGTCCTTGATGCCCTCGGACCGAGGCAGGGCTGGGGCCTTTATTCTTCTCGGCCACCGACTTGTCCTTGGTCCAGGTGAGATGCACCTTCTCAGGGTCAGCGGCCCCTTCGCCCTCGGGCTCCTCCCCGGGGATGGGGAGCTGCTGGGGCAGCTGGGGGCGCTCTGGTCGTGGATCAGCTGCACCTGGGGGAGGCAGAGCTTTGGTCCGGCGGAGCCCCAGCTCTGCCCCACCAGCAAGGCCACCCGCGCCCCCACGCACCTCCTCCTCCGGCTTCTCCTCGCTGTTGGCAGCCGTCTCCTCCGGGACGTTGAGGCGGAGCCGAGTGTTGGCGGATTCTTCCTCCGGATGGAGCCTCTGGACTCATCGGTGATGCTCTGGATCTAGGCGAAGCACTGGGCGGTGAGTTCGGCCAGAAGGCAACAGGCTGCACCACGCCCTGGTCAGCACCAGGCTACCCAATGCTCCCTGGTCAGCGCAGGCCGCCCCATGCTCCCTGGTCAGCGCAGGCCGCCCCATACTCCCTGGTCAGCGCAGGCCACCCATCCTCTCTGGCCGCGCAGGCCTGACAGCTGCCCCAGCAGGCTCTGCGCATTGAGCCAGCATCCTTCTGAGTGCTCAGCACAAAGGCAATTTCTCACCATTTTCACGTCTGCCCCCCAAGTGCCACAACCCCCATCCTACCCAAAGTGGTCCCTCAACCACCGCCCGTGGACAATCTCCTCACACCGGGTGACCCATTGCCCTTATCTGCCACCTGCGGCACCGGCCACCAGTCTCTGGGACACACTGCCATGGCTCTGGGACAATTCGGACCCGGCCCTGCCCCCGGCCCCTTTCCCTAGTGTGGGGACCTCATCCATCCCCCCTTCTGGAAGACATGACACACACGCCCGTGACCGCTGAGGAATCGCCCACTGACCCCTCGGACAGCCCAAGTGGCCTGTTACCTCTCTCTGAGTCTGTCAGAACCTCTTGCCCCCCCATTTTTCAGGGCTCAACCTTCTTTTTGGGGGAGGTTTCGGGGTCACACCTAACTGTGCTCTGGGCTTCCTCCTGGTTCTGTACTCGGGGCTTAAAGCGGAACAGATGGGGTACCAGGAATCACACCGGGGGGCAGCATTCAAGGCAAGGACCCTGCCACTGTACCACCGCTCCAGCCCCCCACCAGGCCTCGACCTTCTGCTGAGGGACCATCACCCAACCATGGTTGGCCACTGTTCCCCTGGGGTCCCAGAGTTACATTATAGAGGGGACGTCCTGCCACCCAGGCCAAGGCCCTCTCCTGGCCTTGAAAGAGATTGTGGCTGTAGGGTGCACCCACCTGCTGGGAAGGGGGGCCGTTCTAGGGTGGGTAAAGCTCTAAGGGGAGGTGGCACTGCCAATGGCCAAGAGGGTCTCCAGCGGGGCCCGCCCAGCCCTGAGCAGCGTGAGCCCCACACACACCTCCCGCTCCCGCTCGTTCTTGGTGAGGTGCATCTGTTTGAGGATCTGGGAACGCTGCTCCATCACCAGCGTCTTCTCGTAGGTGTAAGCCGAGATGTCGCTCTCATGCTGTGGGGGTGGCAGGCGGGTGGCGGGGGGGGGACAGGAGAGGAAGTGATGCCCTGAGCACAGGCGGGGGCCAGGGAAGGGAGACAGCAGCGCCCGCCACCCCCCCACCAGCCTCCGCAACCCTGTCCAGAGGCCTGCTTCGAGCAACAGACACAGAGGTAAGGTCCGTGCAGAAGGCGATGGACCCTGAAAGCGGAACCACTCCCCGATCTCAGCCCAGCTCAGGCCCAGGTGATGAATGAACGGGTGAATGAATGACCTGGGTGAACAGAGACGGGGGCAGACCTTTTCAAAGAAACAGGAATGAACCAATATGTGCACTGGGAAGTGGGGGGAGTGCGTGAGTGAGTGAGTGAAGGCAGGACGAGTGAAGACCTGGCGGGGCAGAGGGGATGACGCAGTCTGGGCGTGGGGCGGGGCAAGGGGCGGGCCAGCCGGATGGAGACGCCAGAGCGGCTCTGTCCTGGTAAGAAACCCAGGACAAACCACTTCAACTTTCCGGCCTTTCCCCTCGGTCCAGGGAAAGGCTGACCCGGTGCCCATTTCAGCAGGAGTGGGGAGAATTAGCTAACAGTGAAGACCAGCGCCTCCCGAGAAATGAGCGCTGTCCTCACGCGGTCTTTCGGGCAGACGTGTTACACCCAAGGGTGCTCCAGGAGAAAAGGAACCCAGCACCAGAGGTCAGTGAGCGCTGGGGGCTGAGGCTCCGAGGAAGCTGAGCAGGATGCAAAACCCTGGGCAGGGGTTAAGGGGCGGGCGCGGGCGCAGAGGCTTCTGGGGCGCACCATCTCCACCACCTCCACCTCCGCCGTGATCCGTAGATGGTACAGGAACGTGGTCAGGTCCTTCTTCATCTGGATGCTGTTGTCGTCCATCTGCGCCACCGTGAAGATGCGCATCTTGCACTTCCGCCAGACCTGTGAGGGACGGAGGTGGTCCAGGGAGCTCAGGGCCGGGCAGGGGCGGAGGTCGAGGACCCCGGCCCTCCCGAACCCTTCCCAACATGCCTGCAGACGACCCCAAGTGTCTCGAGGGTTCCTCCCTACCCAAAACAAAACGACATAAGCAGAAATAAACCCTGCCTGGGGCTGAGGGGCTCTCGGGGAGAAGCAGTACCCGCCTTTAGGCGCCAACCCGAAATCCCACCCTCTGCAACTGAGCTGATGGGGTCCGCTCCCAGCAGTGCAAGAAGGAGCCCGCGAGAGAGCCGTGAGCGGGCAGCGCCGCGCCGGGCATGTGCATACACCGGGCACGTGCACACCGCAGATGGTCAGCGAGGTGGGTCGGGGGGCGCGCGCGCCATGCACGGACAGGCAGTGTGCCACAAACGTGGGCCGCCGGGGCACGTGCACACACGGATGGACAGGGCAGTGCGTCGGGGATGCGCACGCACACGAATGGCCAGTCGCGGTAGGTCGGGGTCACCCGCCGGACATGCACAGACAGGGAGTGGGCCAGGAACATCCACGCGGGGCACGTGCACACACGGATGGACAGGGCAGTGGGTCGGGGGCCAGCGCCACGCTGGGAGCGCACACGCACGCGCGGCGGACAGTGCGGTGGGTCGGGGTCGCGCCGCGCGGGCACGCGCGCGCACGCGCACGCGCGCAGGTGCGGGCTCACCTTGTGCTGCCGCAGCAGGAAGGGCAGCAGCATGAGCATCCCGCCGTCGTGCACGATCCACCAGACATCGATGCTGCCCTCAGAGAAGCGCTCCGGGTTCCCAGGAAACATGGAGACGTTCTTGGTGACCAGCAGGGGCCAAGTGGCCAGCCGTGGTTTCCCGGACCAACTCTGGGGGGGGGTCAAGGAGAGGGGACGGGGGGCAAGACTGGCCCTCAGCCCGAGGGTGCCGGCACCAGGCATCTCCTCCACCCGGTCGGTCCTCGCCGGCCTCGGCCCGGGGCAAGTCCTGGGCACTTCCCCATCTCCCTCGCTGGCCTTACTTCTCTGGGCTCTCCCCGCCTGGCCGCTGGCAGCCGCGCCTGCCCTCCGGTCTCACAGCTGAGAACTCTGCCCCACCCCCTCTGCTGTGACCGTAGGAGCAGGCGGAGCCAGCCGGGAGCCAACAGAGCAGCCTCTGGCTTTGGCAGCTGCGTGACCCACCGGGTCTCTCCGGGCCTCAGCTTCACACCAATAAAATGGAGACAGCCTTGCGCAACCCTGGAGGCCCAGAGGAAGCCTTCAACGGTCTGGGGCGCTCACGCAGCCGGAAAGGTTGCTGCTTCTGTTACTACTGCCGAGGACTCACAGCAACCTGAGGCTGGCGAGGGGAGCCCCTGGGGTACCATCAAACCGCGCACGTGAGGGGGCAGAGGAGGGCTTCAGAGGCGGCCTCCGAGCCCCAGCTCTGCGCCACGAGGTCAGTCTGTCCAGCGCGAGGAGCCGCGGGCCCCACAGGGAGACGCTCTGGGCCACCCCCCACCCCCCACCCTCCCCTCCCCGCGCCCGCACCGCAGCTCTACCGATGAAGTTCCTCCAGGTCTGGTGGTCCTCCTTCTGCCGCCAGTTTCGGGGCCAGCCGACCAGCACCGTGTTGTGCTGCAGCCCGCCCAGGCCCCGGACTGGATCAGGTGGGACACGCCGTCACGCAGGTTGGAGGAAATGACCACCTGGCAGAACCCCTTCACCTTCTCCGCCTCCATCAGGCGCCGGATGGACTGGCGAGAGGAAGGACGGGGTGGTCAGGCCCTGCGCCCTCCCAGCCTCCTTCCCCCCATCCCAGTCTTCCAGACCCCTCTCTTACTGGGAGCTCCCCAAAACCAGAATCTTGCCTGGATCCCCACCCTGAGGCCCCCATTCTCATGGTTCAATCAAAGCCCTTCATGGTAGGACCCCCCCCACCCCACACACCTCCTGCCACTGCTCAGGCAGTTTCCCTGCAAGCTCCTCCCCTGGTTCCCCCTGCCGGGCCCAGCCCGGCTTCGTGGCCAGGATTTCGTTAAGTCAGAGAGTGATAAACCTCCTCACTGCCCTCGCCATCTGCGCCCTGAGCCACGCAGGGTCCCTGCTCCCCCTCCGACAGACCGGAAACTGGAGCTCAGCGCAATCGGGACACACGCGGGCACCCGGCAGGTGGCTGTAACTTTGGGACTCCAGCACAGGAACCTGACTCCAACTCCATGACCCCACTCCACCCCGCTCAGACAAACCCCCTCAGGTCACTGAGTGTCCCCTTTCTTCATCTCTGGAAGGGAACAGGTGACAGTGGGGCGGAGAGGGCTGGGCGCGCCATGCTTTGCAGGCCGCTGGGGTTCCCAGAACTAATGAACAGAGCCTGGGGCCCCCGGCCGCTGGGTGGAGAGCCTTCCCATCTCTGGGCATGCCCAGCACCCATGCCCAGTGAAGGGCTGTTTGGTGTCCTCCCATCTCCTCCTCTCCGGAGGCCAGCCTGGTGCCCAGCACATTCCCAACTACGGCATGTTGTGAAACGGGTTCACCCGAGGCCTCCAGGCCTGGCCTCTGACAGATGCGCAGTGAACAGCCCAGTGAGGCAGAGAACAACCAGGCTCGGGGTGCCCCCGCCCCCCTCACCTCTCTCTGCCCTGGAGCCCTTCCTGGCTCCACTCAGGCCGAAGCACACCGACCCACGTCAGCTGCCCACAGACAGCGACACAGCCCAGCCCCCTCAGGCCTGTGAGCAGCCAGGGCCAGTGTTTTCCACGGGCTGGGGCACGGGCCCCACATCCAACCCGGTCTGCGGCTTCCAGCAAGGACCTTCCCTCCCTGGGCCTTGGGTCCTCTGTGCCAGGTAAGAGCAAAGTCAAGGGCAAAGACCCTGGGAAAGAGCTAGACCTGGGCAGGAGAGAAGTCCAGGTCTGAACCTCAGGGTCTGACCTTACAGCAACTTTTCTTTTTCTTTTTCTTTTTTTCTTTTTTTTTTTGGCCCTTTGGGTCACACCCAGCAACACTCAGCGGTTCCTCCTGGCTCTGCACCCAGGCATTACTCCTGGCGGTGCTCGGGGGACCATATGGGATGTCAAGGATCAAATCTGGGTCGGCTGCGTGCAAACCAAACACCTCCCTGCTGTCTATCCTCCAGCCTCGAGCCTGCTTTCCGACACCTCCATTTCCCCACTCATGAGCTGGACCCTTCTGACTACAGGGCTTTGGTCTGGGCACTGAGTCCCGAGAGTCCCCAGGAGGAGAAGGACGACACAGCTGGACAGTGGCCCTTGACCACAGGGGAAGGGCGGGCAGCGGAGGGGAGCAAACTCTCCCCGTGTACCACATGCCCCATCCCACTCCCCCATGTCCGGCCTCTGCTCACCTCCTCCGCCCGCTGGGCCTGGGGATGGTTGTCCAGGAAGGTGCCCTCCAGCACAGAGCCCACGATGGTCAGCCCCTTCCCTGCCTTGAGCTGAGAGGTCAGCGAGAGCAGCTGCGGGTGTACCACGTTCTGGTCTTGGTCCACACGCACCAGCACCAGCAGCTGTGGCCTGCGTGAGGGTGTCACATGGTCCGTCCCCACCGCCCCGCCCACCACCATTCACTCAGGTGCCCACAACAGTGAGGCCACTGACTGTGCGTCCTCCAGCCCTACCGCCCTAGGACCCCCGTTCAGCCCCTGAATGTTCATCTCCCAAGGCCATGAATAGCGCCATCCAGCCACGCCCCCGTGAATCCAGCCCCCCCACCCTCCCATCTGCCCACTTTCCCTCCATCGACTTCACCTCCCCCCTCTGCCAACCTAACGCCCACCCATCCACTCTCTGCTTGGTCATCACGCACAGCCCTACAATTTACCTACAGGTTATTCACCTCCTGGCGTCAGCCCCGGGTCTCCCCATTCCCCCGCCTGCACCTCTGTCCCTTTCCTTCTCCACCGCCTGTTCAACGGCATCCTCCAAGTAACTACCTCGGGGCTTGACCCTGTGCTAAACATTTGCAAATCCACAGGCAAGATGGCAAAGCCCTGGACTGGTGGAAAGCAAAGAACGGAGACCCCGGTTCAGCAGACATTCGCCTGACAGTGGGCGCTGCCGAGAGGCTGAACTGACCTCGGCAAAGGGAGCCGGGAAATAAGTGGGGGCTTGAGGGGGGCAGGTAGGAGTGTTCAGAGGAGGCTGAGGGTCAAGAGTGAGCTGTCACTGCAGGCATTTGGCCATGAGAGGGCAGCTGTTCCCCTGACAATGGGACAGTGAGACTCCCCGCTGTCCACTCTCCCCACTCCTGCCCCGCTGACCTCCAGTTCTTGGTGTGCGGAGGGCCTTCCTCCAGCCGGAGCAGGGCATAGCGGGCGGCGCTCAGAGACAGGCCTCGGATACCATCGCCCCACTCCTTCTCCGCCCTGGGGGTTGGAGGCCAGGACTCAGGGGGGACATGCCCCCCAACCTGCTCAGCCCGCATGCACCCAGCGTGCAACACACCCACAGGATGACCACTTCACTGTGGCCGCCTGGCGTGGCCGGGCCCCAGCTCCATGTCCCTGAAGTCCCTGCCTTGAGCCCTCCGAGGCTCCAAGGCTTCCCCGCTCTGCCGTGACCCTCCCCATGCCTCCTCCTTCCCTGCGGCCCCACCCCACACCCGCCTGGCCAGACCATGGCCACTTCTCTGCTCCCACACTCACCCGCGGTACTCGATGTACTTGTAGATGAGGCCGGCGATGAGCATGGCCACCAGCGCGTAGTACCAGGAGCAGATGAACATGAGGGCCAGGCACAAGCTCATGCCCAGGAAGGAAAGAGTCCTGTGTGGTGGAGGACCGGCTATGAGCCCAGCAGGGTGGTCACTCGCACCCAGACAGCAAGTGTTGGGGGGACAGAGGGTGGTGACCGGAGCAGGGGCGCACGCTCATTACCATCTCTCACAAGGGCTGGAAGCTTCTGGGTAAAGGCCCCACCCCATGGTCCTCCCAATTGCTCAGTGGCCACACTGCCCAGGGCCCAGGGCCTTAGGCCCTGCCAGTCCACTGTGCCATGGGGTCTCCGAGGCAAGGGGGCTCTGGGGAGTTAAGAGACACGCTCTCCAGGGAAAGCGTGTCCCGGGAAGAGGCGGTGAGTCAGTCTCATTCACTGAGGCCACAGTCTTGCTGGGTGGCCTTAGGGCAGTCCAGCGCTGCCCAGTCATGGATAGCCCTACCCTGTGCGCCCAGCGGTGTGTGGGTGCAGATGAAGCGCCGGAGAAAGGGGTGAGGGGGACCCCAAGCTCCAGGCAGCAGGCGCTGCAGTGCTCATGGGGCCTTTTCAGAGGCATGAAAGGGAGCTCCTGGTCTCGGCTGGGAGAGGTGGAGCCTTGGGGAAAGGGGAGTCGCAGCCACACCGGCCCTGTGTGCCTGACTGTCAACTGCGACCCGGAGAGCCTATTGCTCAGGCTGGAGACTGGGGGTGGGGGGCCTGTTTAAGTCTGGGATCCTTAGACAAGTAGTGGGAGGTGGAGCAGAGGGTCAGCGGGGCGGGGGAGAGGGTTGGTGGGGAGCTTGGGCAGGGCCGGGGTTCACAGGGAATGGGCTTGGCAGAGTGAGAGCTCGGTGAGGCGGGGGGGCTGGTTGGGCGGGGGAGGCGAGCAGGGGCCCCACCAGTGATAGTAGCGGAGCGCGGCCTCCAGTTTGGGGTCCTGAGCAGCGTCTGCACGGCGCAGGCCAGATTCACAAACATGTAGCACATCAGGAAGAACCTGGCGAGGGCGGACGGGGTCGAGGGAGGGAGAGAGATCGGGAGGCAGCTGAGTCGGGCTTGGTGCTCCGGAAGGGGTGCAAGGACCCCCCCAGCCACACACCCGGCGCAGGAGGAGAAGTGTGCTCCACACAGCCGACAGATCGCGAGACCCAGCAGGGGGCCTCCCCAGTCCTAGCTGGAGGGGCCTGGTCAGCACGCACTCACATGGACAGGATGGGGGCCACCTCGTCCAGGGACGCGATGAGGATGCCAATCTCGCAGATGCAGGCGGTCAGCAGCAGTGCCCACGTGGGCTCGCCATTGGCCTTGCCGTGGCCGAAGACCTGGGGACGGAGCCACGTCACTGGGCTGCGGTGCCCAACATGTCACGTCCCTTTGGGAGTCCCCAAAACCGTGAGGAAGGTGCAGACCCCCAGGCCGCCCACCCCGGGAACACCAGGTATTGCTGTATAGCCCCCACATCTCGGACCTCCCAGTGCCATGAGGCTCAAATAACCCTGGGGGGAGGGGTTGTTCTCCCCGGCACAGACCTGCAGGAAGGGCACGATGCCATCACGGGAGATGGCCTGCAGCAGGCGCGGGGCCCCGTGAGGCTCTGGAGCCCGGCCCGCAGGTGGAGAAGAAGGAGCCGATGACGATGACCCAGGGGGAGGGCCAGGCCAGGGTGCCCACCACCAAGTTGCCATTCACAGCTTCACCAAACCTGCAAGGGGCAGTATGGGTGAGGCTGACCGCCTGATGAGCACCCGACTCGCCACACTGTGCTCTGGTCCCACCATCATTATTGTTGTTGTTGTTGTTGTTGTTGTTGTTGCTGTTGTTGTTATCATCATCATCATTTGGAGGCCCTATGGGGCCCCACCCAGCAGTGCTCAGGAGCCATGCTAGGCTCCGTGCTCAGGAATAAGCCCTGGCAATGATCAGGGGACCCTGTGTGGTGTCTGAAACCAAACCAGAGTTGGTCAGCAGATGCCAGGCAACGGCCATGTCCACTGTACAGTCTCTCGGGGCCCTTGGCTATATTTCTAACACAGGGAGGACAGCCGTGGACAGGCAGGTTCCAGACCCCACTGTCGGGGCCGCCCCTGGCAGTGCTCAGGGCTTACTCCTGGCTTGCATTGAGGGACCACTCCTGGTGCACTGAGGGAACCGGAAGCAGTACTGGGGATTAAACCGGGTTCAGCTGTGTGCAAGGCAAGCACCCCAGCTGCTATACGGTCTCTCTGGCCCTAAAAAGCCTCCAGCACCCTATACTACCAGGCGGGCTCCCATCCAAGCCCGACCCTGGTTAACTTCTGATGCATTCAGGGTGGTATAGCCATTATATTCCATCTTTCTCTCTTTTCTGTTCTTTTTTTTCAGTTTTTGGGAGAGTCATCCTGGTAACCCCTGGCTCTGCTCAGGGATCACTCCTGGCGGTGCTCAGGGTACCATATGGGGTGCCAGGGATCAAACCCGAGTTAACTGCATGCAAGCAAGTGCCCTTCCTGCTGCACAATCTCTCCTGCCCCTGTGTTTTGTCTGTCTGTACGATCTCTGCTAAGCTGTCTAACCTGGCATCAGTTTCCTCAGCTGTGAAAGCTTATAGGTTAGAGAACACAAAGAGCTTGTGAATGTGTGTCCCAGGAGGGCCTGAACACACTACCCAAGTGATGCTCTGATACATCTGTGTAATGTTACGGGAGGGTCCCTTAGCCAGTCCGGGCTGCAATGTCTCCATCAGAGGACTGGGGTACTGGCCTCTTCCGGGGGTGACCGTGTGCGGTGTGTGAGAATCAGTGTTGAGAACTGACGGTGACACCGTCCTGGATGGTCGGTGTCAGTTCAGGGGCTCAGGAGGCCTCTCCCTGCTGACGTGGCGGTGCAAGCAAGCCAGGCGGCACCTCGGTGCCTGGGATATCGTGGGAGCACGGGAGGTCTACGGAGACGAAAGGACCGGAGAGACCGTGCAGTGAGCAGGGTGCTCGCCTTGCATGCACCTGGCCCAACCTGGCCCTGGCTTCCCTACAATCCCCCTGCTTTGCCAGGAGTGACCCCTGAGCACAGAGCCAGGCGAGGCGCTGAGCACCGCTGGGTGTGGCCCCAAACAAACAACAACAAAAGAAAGTATAGCAAAGAAAGGAGCAGAAATTGGGCCCGGAGCGATAGCCCAGCGGGTAGGGCGTTTGCCTTGCAGGCGGCCGGCCTATGCCGACCCGGGTTCGATCCCGGCATCCCATATGGTCCCCGAGCACCGCCAGGAGTAATTCCTGAGTGCAGAGCCAGGAGAAACCCCTGAGCATAGCCGGGTGTGACCCAAAAAGCAAAAAAAAAAAAATTACCCTCCAAAACCTACTGGTGTGACAAATGCAAATTGTTCGCTTGGTCCTGTTTACCTTCACCCCACTTAACACCTCGAGTATCCCCCATTTTCCATGAAATAAAGCTCCACGGTCACACGATAGGACAGTGAGGAGGACGTTTGCCTTGCCACACCCCAGGTTCGATCCCCGACATCCAAGATGACCTCCTCCAAACACTGCTAGTGCAGAGCTAGGAGTAACCCTTGAGCATTGCTGGGTGTGGCCCAAAGACAAAACCAAAAAATGAAATAAGCTCCAGTTTCCTGGCACTGCAACCCAGGCCCCAGAACTGGCTCCAGACTGTCCAGTTGACACTTTGCAGACGCCAAGACACCTCAAGTGCCCAGTTGACACTTCACAGAAGCCAGAACAGTGCCATAGAGGTCACTGTCTGGGCCTGTACCTTCGACTCCCCCACTGCTGGGTGCACACAGCCCAACACTGCAGAAAAGTGTGCACACAGCCCAACACTGCAGAAAAGTGTGCACACAGCCCAACACTGCAGGCAAGTGTACACACAGCCCAACCCTGCAGAAAAGTGTGCACACAGCCCAACACTGCAGGCAAGTGTGCACACAGCCCAACCCTGCAGAAAAGTGTGCACACAGCCCAACACTGCAGGCAAGCGTGCACACAGCCCAACACTGCAGGAAAGTGTGCACACAGCCCAACACTGCAGGCAAGTGTGCACACAGCCCAACACTGCAGGCAAGTGTGCACACAGCCCAACACTGCAGAAAAGTGTGCACACAGTCCAACACTGCAGGCAAGTGTGCACACAGCCCAACACTGCAGGCAAGTGTGCACACAGCCCAACACTGCAGAAAAGTGTGCACACAGTCCAACACTGCAAGCAAGTGTGCACACAGCCCAACACTGCAGAAAAGTGTGCACACAGTCCAACACTGCAAGCAAGTGTGCACACAGCCCAACACTGCAGAAAAGTGTGCACACAGTCCAACACTGCAGGCAAGTGTGCATACAGCCCAACACTGCAGGCAAGTGTACACACAGCCCAACACTGCAGGCAAGTGTGCACACAGCCCAACACTGCAGGCAAGTGTGCAAACAGCCCAAAACTGCAAGAAAGTGTGCACACAAAACTACCTCTTACTGGGGCTGGAGCGATAGCACAGTGGGGAGGGTATTTGCTTTGCACCACGGCCAACCTGGGTTCAATCCCGGCATCCCATATGGTCCCCCGAGTACCTCCAGGAGTAATTCCTGAGTGCAGAGCCAGGAGTAACCCCTGAGCATCGCGGGTGTGACCCAAAAAGCAAAAAAAAGAAAACAAACTACCGCTTATAGCACCAGGCACAAACATGTGAGCACACACACGCACACGCACACACACTCAGTGGTGTCTCCCCTTGACTTTATTCTTGTGTCCCCACTCCCTGCAAAGGGCCCCTCGCCCCATTCTCTGGTCCACATCTAACGCAGGAAGAAGCGAGACACACATGGACATCCCAGCCTCCCCTCGAAGCCTCCGACCCTCCTAGGAATTCCCCAAGGTCTGTGCTTTGCTTCTCACCCCCACCAGACGGCCCCACATGCAAATCTGTGGTCACGTGTGGCCTCCCCTCCCCAGCTCCTTCTGAGGAAGCATTGCAGGTCTTCACTCCCCCAGGACCCTGGATAGTGACCACCAAACAGCTGTCCAGTGGCTATTGCCTGATGTCATAGTTTTTGTTGTTTCTTTTCTTTGTTTTTGTTTTGGTTTTGGTTTTTTGCTTCTTGGGTCACACCTGGCCATGCTCAATACCCAGGTCTGCCACATGCAAGGTTAATGCCCTATGCTCTGTACTAGCTCTCCAGCCCAGAATTCATAGATTTTTTTTTTTTTGCTTTTTTGGGTCACACCCAGCGATGCTCAGGGGTTACTCCTGGCTCTGCACTCAGGAATCACTCCTGGCGGTGCTCGGGGGACCATATAGGATGCCGGAAATCGAACCCGGGCCGGCATATGCCGGCCCGTGCAAGGCAAATGCCCTACCCGCTGGGCTATCGCTCCGGCCCGTAGATTTTTTTTTTAAGAAAAGTGTTATCCTAAAGGAAATGAGCTGCCACTCAGGCTCTGTGGCGTGATGACTTGGCAACGGTGAAACAGAACATGAGAAGGTGAGCATCAAGGTCATCCATGGCTTGTGCTCACAAGGTGCCTCGCAGAGTCCCTGCCCAGGGCTTCCCAGAGCCCCTCGCCCCCCAGTCTCAAGCCCCGGGCAGGAGCAGATCACGATTCCTCACTTACTTGTCCGCGGGGCGGCGCCCTCAATGCAGGCTCCGAAGAGAACCACAGAGCTGATGTCTGCAGTGGAGGGTCAAGGAGAACCGCGAGACACAGCCCTGCGCTCCGAGCCAGCTGGACAAGCCGCAGCCCGAGACCCGCCCCAGCCCAGCAGCCAGGATACAGACAGCGGAGGTGGTGGCAATGGCCAAGATGGTGCCCGTGGGAATGGACTTCTGGGCATCCCGCAGGTCCCCAGAGCGGTTAGAACCGGCCATGATACCTGTGAACAGAGAAGCAGCTAAGAGGCGCGGCCAGGCGAGTGGGGGAGAAAGTGCCTGGAACAACAGTACAGTGGGGAGGTGTTTGCTTTGCATGTGGTCAACCTGGCTCAGATCCCCAACATCCCACATGATCCCTTGAGTACCACCAGGAGTAATTCCTGAGTGCAGAGTAGCAGAGAGCCCTGAGCATCGCCAGGTGTGGCCCAGAGAATGAACAAAGAGAGAGAGAGAGAAGGAAGGAAGGAAAGAAGGAAGGAAGGAAGGAAGGAAGGAGGGGAAGGAGGGAGGGAGGGAGGGAGGGAGGGAGGGAGGGAGGGAGGGAGGGAGGGAGGA
The DNA here is from genome assembly GCA_021461705.1 of Cryptotis parvus. Lineage (NCBI taxonomy): Eukaryota > Metazoa > Chordata > Mammalia > Eulipotyphla > Soricidae > Cryptotis > Cryptotis parvus. The sequence goes on from JAJIBD010003677.1 coordinate 216,903, forward strand.
GAAGGAAGGAAGGAAGGAAGAAGGAAGGAAGGAAGGAAGGAAGGAAGGAAGGAAGGAAGGAAGGAGGGAGAGGAGGGAGGAGGGAGGGAGGGAGGGAGGGGAGGGAGGGAGGAGGGGAGGGAGGGGAGGGGAGGGAGGGAGGGAGGAAGGGAAGGAGGAAGAACACCAGCTCCAAAGATGGGATCCAGTTCTGACACGCTACAAGGGCCTCTCTAAAGCCCTTTCACACCTCCTGGCCTGACCACGCATCAGCCCTGAGGACAATCGGCTCCTGCACACAGGATACAGTGACCACTAAGAAACTCCAGGCTGGACTGACAGCACAGCGGGAGGGCGTCTGCCTTGCATGCAGTCAACCTGAGTTCGATCCCAGCATCCCATATGGCCCCCTGGGCACTGCCAGAAGTAATTCCTGAGCGCAAAGGGAGTAACCCCTGAGCATTGCCAGGGGTGGCCCCAAAACTAAAACAATAAAAAAGAAAAGAAATTCCCCATTCCAGGTGCCAGAGCCATAGGACAGCAGGGGAGGGCGTTTGCCCTGCACACAGCTGACTGATCCTCCTGATCCTCGCCAGGGAGTGAGCCCTGCATGAGAGCCAGGAGTAAGCCTTTGGCACTGCCAGGGCATGGCCCCCTTCACCACACCCGGCCTCCGCTGCCCGCGCCCCTGTCGCCCTCTCCGTGCCCTTTTACACCTGTGACAGAGGGAAGTAGATCCCGACCAGCAGTGTGAAGTAGGAGGTCATATCGCTGAAGACGTAGGGATGGTCCATGTCCACGGGGACAGCGTCCCGCCAGGCCCTCCGAGGGCATCCCCCGTCTCTCCACGATCACCCCCTTGGTCAGGTAAGAGCTCCAGAGGTTCTCTGTGGGGCACATGTGGGCGTCAGAGCAAGTCTGCAATTACGCGGCAGGTAAGCTCGCGGGTCAGCGCAGTGTGTCGCAAAATCTCTTCCACTGTCCCCTCCGGCCCTGCCACCGCCAAGGCCGTGGTCTCCACTGAGGTTTCCTAAGCTCCTACTTCCCAGCCGTGTGTAGGGCCCCTGCTCCGAAGCCCACGTCAACCCCGCCCTCCAGCAGTCCCGTCCGAGGGGTCACAGACACACACAGACCTAGCACAGATGAAAGCGACAGCTTCCGAAGGATTCTCCACGCTGAACCAGCCCCTGTCGCCTATCCCTTAGTGGGGGCGGGGAGGTCGTCCTGGGGCCCTGTCACTGGCTCAGAAGCTCTGTCTTCACTTCAACCCACCCCGACACGTCCCCTTCACAACCCCCTACGTGCTTCCTCAGCCTTCTCCTTTGACCCATTTTGCATGTGGGGCTTCGAGTCTCTGTCACAGAGGAAGTCCCAAAGCACACTGGGGTGATCAGCCACGCCCTGGCTGTGCCCACTCCGTGTCCCGCCACCCTCCCTTGTGACAGCCCCAGCCAAGACCAACTCATCCCCAGACACTACCAGGAGAGGCAGGGTGCACACAGCACCGGGGATCAGCGGCTCTATGGCACTGCCACCACCGAGGCCAGGAAGGCGCCGCCTCTCACCTGCACCGGCACAGCCCTGTCTTCGCCCCGCCCTGCTCCCCTCCACAGCTCCAAAGGCTGAGCCTCACACGCTCCTCCCCGATTCCAAACCCTCTGGAGTGCAGGGCCGAGCCGTTCCCACTCACGCAGGGCCCACACGGCCTCTCTCCCACCTCCCTTCCTTCCTTTACACTCAACACCTCGGTCAGACCAAACGCCTTGCGGCTGGAGAGACACAATGGGCTCAGCTGTGCCCATGTGTGCTCAGCCAGGCTGTCCTGCCGGGAATTCCCCTCATGGGACTGAAAGATCTCCCACGTGCCCCCAAATCCCTGCACACAAGAGTCTGAGGGTGGACTGGACTCCTCGTGGACATGCCCCCTTCTGCCCTTTGGGAGCTGGACGTGCATTTGCCTGTTTTGGGGGATTTTTTATTCATTTTTTTTTTTGTCTTTTTGGGTCACACCCGGCGATACTCAGAGGTTCCTCCTGGCTCTGCACTCAGGAATTACTCCTGGTGGTGCTCAGGGGATCATATGGGATGCTGGGGATCAAACCCAGGTTGACTTCAAGAAAGGCCAATGCTGGACTATAGCTCCGGCCCCATTGTTTGCCTATTCTGTGTTTCCTTTGTGCATACTTCTGCAGGACAGTGACCGTGACTCCTTACTGTTGTGCTCCTGGGGTTGGGCACTGTGCAAGGCACTTAGTAGGTGCTCAGTGAATGCCTGACAAATGCTTTCCTTTCTTACTGTGTGGCAGAACACTCAAAGACTCCCTTTTCTCTCTATCTCTCATGATGCTAAAGCCGGGATATGACCCAGAATCGATGCTTGACTAACACGAATTGAAGTGAACTGAATCCCCTGCCCAAAGGATCCCTGCATTGTCGCTGTTTAACCCACGGCCCCGCTGTGCTCCCCCAGACACCGGCCGTCCTCCCTGCCCCAGACCTTTGATGAGGCCACTGGCCGCTCCGGATGCCTTGGATCTCTGTGACGTTATTCCAAGTGAAGTACTCATCGCAGGTGGCGTTGAGGAGGCGGGAGGAGCAGAAGAGCCCCCACAGTCTTGTGGTCACGGTCTCGTTTCCTTCCCAAGCCAACTTGGCACAGACATCAAAACCGTGGCGAGACAGAGTGCGGTTCCCCAGGAGGCAGATCCTGGGGTAGAGACAAGGAGGGGGGAGGAGGGGCACGGCCTTGCCGGTGCAATTCTGATTTCACCGGGATAGAGCCCAGAGTTTCAAAGGTCCCCCACTGTGGTGATGGGGGGGGGCGGGGGGAGCAGAAAATCGCCACTTCTGGGCAAGGTGTTTCAGAACCACGGACAGCAGCCTTGGCCAGGTCTTGGCTGAGCTCGGGTTGGGACACAGGAAACCATATGGGATGCTGGGGATCAAACTCAGGTTGGTTGTGTGCAAGGCAAATACCCTCCCTGGCCCTCTCCAGGAAGGCACCTACCACCAAGGCTGTCCCAGAACCCTGGAAAATACGTCCCTCACGCCCCTTCAACCCTTCAGACATCGTTTGTGCTCCTGCACCAGCAAACACGTGACCGTCCTGACTGGCCACTCTGCCCAACTCCACAAACACTGCCAGCCCGGTTGGCTTTGAACCGATGACCACGTGGAATGGGAGAGATGGGGTGGGGTGGTGGGAGCTGGCAGAGACTTGTATGAGGACCCCTAAAAAAAAACCCTGAGCCCAGGAGGAAGACGGCAGCTGCTGTTGGCTCGATGCCGCAGCACTCACGGGAAGTTAGGCGGGTCGAGGCGGACTTGATGACGCCCGCGTAGATGGCCAGGATAGAGAGGATGACGCAGCCCAGGAAGACCAGCGCAAACTTGTTGACATACTTGGCGCCCACAAAGACCACGGTGGCCATGCAGGTGAGCACACAGGTGCCGTACACACGCATGTTGTTCAGCATGGCCGCCGCCTCCCCGCTGGCATCTTCGGCCTTAAAGATGGCCATCGCCGGGAAGAGGTAAGCCTGTGAGGAGAGGGAAGGCGGTCTGGTGGCCGGGTTTGGGGACACACCCAGCTGTCCTCAGAGCTTCCCTCTGGCTCTGCACACAGGAAACATCACTTCTGGTGGGTTTGGGGGACCATATACGGTGCTGGGGATCAAACTCAGGTCAGCCGCATGAAAGGAAAGCGCCCCCTCCCCCCGAGCTCGCTCTCTCTGGCCCCCCACAGTACTGTCTCGAGCCTGTGACTCAAGAATTCCCTCCTACTTTGGCCCCTTGGGTCTCTCGCTGCCTGTTCATCCTCCTTAGCCCCATTTTCCTCCGTGACTCCTCCTGATCAGATGTTGCACCGCTGTCTTCTGGCCTCGTGTTCCGAGGCAGTGTGGCAGAGCAGAGAAGCACTGGCTGAAACCCGCCCCATACGGTCCCGGGGCTCTAGGAACCTTGCTTTCACCCCTCTGCAGAATCGCGTCGCCCAATCCCCAGCGGGAGCCACAAGAACAAAGTCAAAGCAACAGTGTGCAGACCCCAGGGCTGCGGGGACGACAGGGCCTGGGACAGCCACCACCCTTCCTCTTCCAGGTCGCCCTGCTCTGTGCCTGTCTCCTCCCGAAGGGGTGGGGAGGAAAGAAAACGTGACCGTCACACTCCAACCAGCCCCCGGGATGGCTCACATGCTCCTTCTAGCACAACCTTCCCTTTATGTATTGTGTTTGGTTTGGCACCTCCACACCCAGTGGGGCTCGGGGTCACTCCTGGCTCTGCACTAAGGGAGCACTCTTGGTAGTGCTCAGGGGACCATATGGGATGCTGGGGATCGAACCCAGGTCGGCCACATGCAAGGCAAGCACCCTACTCACTGTACTATCACTCTAGTCTCAGAGTTTTTTTTGTTTTTTGACTGCTGCGGGAATCAGGGGGTTATGTGGTCTCGAGGATCAGACCCAGGGTCCAACACCTGCCAGGCATGTGCTTGACCACAAGTCCCTGACACTAACAAATTTCTCATCTGATCTTCTCTACTCTCTTCTTCTCTTGGACCATCCCTGAGTCACCAGCCCGCTCCAGTGACCCTTCATTCACCGCCAGCATGCAGCAGCGATCAGGAAAGCAGGAGCTGCTCAGGGAGGGGACGAGAGCGCTCGCTCCCATGATGTGACTCTCCTTTGCCCCTACCTCAGCCACCAGCAGCTGTGTGACCTTGAGCAAGTCACTCAACCTTCCTGAGCGTCTCATTTGTAAAACGGGCACCCTGCTCCTTGAGTCTCATGAGAACGTAGATGACGGATTCTAGAGTCCTTGGGGCTCCGTGGGGAGTGGGGGGCCTGTGGGTCCCTGGGGTGACAGCTGTCCCTTACGTAACTGTGGTGCTTGTCTCCCCATGTAGACTGGAGGCTCCTGAGAGCCACACACCCTTGTCCCTCTCGTCTGAGAGGTCTCGAGCCGCTGCCGGGAAGCTGGGGCGGGTGCCCGGCTGCCTGGGAGCCCACGCCTCCTCAGCCCCTCTCACCAGTAGGATTTCGATGGTGCCCAGGATGTACATGGCGCCAGCAAAGGTCGTGCCCAGGTAGAAGCAGAGGCCCACGGCGCCCCCAAACTCTGGTCCCAGAGACCTGGAAATCATGTAGTAGGAGCCACCAGCTGTGGAGAGAATCTCTGTCAGCCAGAGGCCAAGGGGCCCTGAGCTGCCCCCGGGCTGCGGGATTCGGGACAGGGGTGGGCGGGGGCTGCTCTCTTCATGGGCGAGGACACCCCCAAAACCTCTCTGAGGCTTTTGCGGCATTAGTCACCATGCGGCTATGCCCCCTCCAAGGAGGTCAGGCCTCAGGAAATAGAAGGATGGCAAAGAGGGTCTCGGGCAAAGGGAAGAGGCGGTGCAGTGCCCTGGGCACAGGGGGGCAGCTGTCTCGCTCCACCCGGCCCTACACAGAGCCGCCCCACGGCCGCCGCACGCAGACCCGGATCTGCAGGATTACTTCCTGGGGCACCCGACAGTCCCTGAAGCCCTGGGCACTGTCCTCCTTCCCACCTGCCTCTCCTCCTGCCGGACAGACCCCCACTCTGCCGGACAGACCCCCACTCCTGCTGGACAGACCCCCACTCTGCCGGACAGACCCCCACTCCTTCCGGACAGACCCCCACTCCTTCCGGACAGACCCCCACTCCTTCCGGACAGACCCCCACTCCTTCCAGACAGACCCCCCACTCCTTCCGGACAGACCCCCACTCTGCTGGACAGACCCGCACTCTGCCAGACAGACCCCTCTCCCCTGCGGGCAGCCCTGGCAACGTACCAGGCACCACGCCGTTGGTCGCGATGGCACTCATAGAAATGGCCGTGAGCATCGTCTGTGCGGAGAGAGGCTGTCAGCGGGCAGCGGGTGGGGCTGTCCCCACCATCCCACCCTCCCAACCCCAAGGCCTCCTCCGCTGAGCTTCTCCCGGGTCCTGCTCCAGCTCCTACTGCTGCCAAGTCCTTGTCAGGAAAACCTCATATTCACCCAGTGCATGGTGTGTGTGTGTGTGGGGGGGTGTCCAGCCCAGGCCCTGCCCAGCCCCAAACTGCCCTTCTCCCAGCCTCAGGCTGTGTCTACGCAGGAGTCACAAGGGCCCCAGCCTGGTATCTGACACATAGGGGTAGTAAGGGGTTAGTGTGAAGGGCCTTAAGTGTGCTGAGAGCAAGTGTTCAAAGGACATTTGGTGTTTGGTTTGGTTTGGTTTGGTTTGGGCTTTGGCTTTTTGGGTCACACCCGGCGATGCTTGGGGCTTACTCCTGGCTCTGCACTCAGGAATTACTCCGGGTGGTGCTCAGGGGACCGTATGGGATGCCGGGGACTGAACCTGGTTTGGCTGTGTGCAAGGCAAACGCCCTCCCTGCTGTATTATCTCTTGGCCTCACCCTGGAGGGAGCAGGTTGGGTCTCACCCAGCAACACTGGGGGCTGACCCTGATCAGTGCTCAGGGGCTCTTCCAGCAGTGCTCGGGAGAACACGCAGTGTGGGGGGCTTGAGCATGTGACTCGGGACCCCTAGTACCCCTATACTTGACTTCCTTTAGGAGGCGCCTGAAAGGGTGTAGTTACAAGGCTGTTTGAGGCATCTCACCTGATGTTTGGGGAGTTTAGCCCTGCTAAAATACTAAATGACACAAAAAATAGTCTTGGGGGGTGGTGGAGTTTGGGCATTACCTGGTGGTGCTCAGAGATTACCCCTGGCTTTGTGCTGAGGAATAAATCCTAGCAGTGCTCCGGGGACCACAGACAGTGCCAGGGATTGAACCCAGACTGGACACATGCAAGGTAAGAGCTTTACCCACTGCAGTATCTCTCTGCCCCAGAAACTTCCTTTCTGCATACACAGCTTTTCACCACGGAGTCCGCCCCTGCTGCGCGGCGCCACACGTGGGCACCCACGCTCCCACAGTGCCACAGAGATCCATGGGGAGAGTTCCCAGCCCTCAGGGAGCAGCCTGGGAGCAGCCAGAAGGCCAGTCGGACAGAATTCACTCTCCGAGACCAGAATCAGTGGTCCTATAAAAGCTCCCTTCCGGGCTGCCCCTCATCTCCCACGCCCTGCTCAGCCGCAGCGGGGGCTGTCACCTCACACAGGAGCAGCAGATGAAGACCATGCAGAAGGATTCCATGATGCCAGCGATGCCCACCACCCATGTGAGCCGCAGGAAGAGGATCACCCCAAAGATGTTCTGCAAGCAGGGCAGGTACACGCCCATGAAGGTGCCCATGCGCGGGGCCTGTCAGGGAAGCCAAGGTCAGTTTCTGGAGGCCCCTGGTCACCACCAACACCCCAGTTCCAGCCCTCCCCATTGTTTGGGGGCTTTCTGGCTTTTTGAGGGTCACAGCAGCAATGCTCAGGGGTTATTCCTGACTCTGCACTCAGGAATTACTCCTGGCAGCGCACGGGGACGCTTTGGGATGCCGGGATGGAACCTGGCTGTGCTGTACGGAAGCAGACGCCCTCCCAAGCTGTGCGAGCGCGCCGGCCCCACCCCGTTCTTTCAACCCCACTCTCCTGTCCACCCGCTTGGCCTCCCGCTTCCATCCTCTACCCTCAGAGTCACCCTTTCCCCTCCACCCCGTCGCTCTCTCCGGTCCTCTCCAATGGCTTCTGAATCCCTTTTCACCGGCTCTTCTCCGTGGCCTGCCCCTTCTTCCCGACCCTCACCTGCACTGGCTTCTTTTTGCCACCCTCGTTGTTCTCTGCCTCTTCGTGCTCCCGGCTGCCCTGGGGCAGGTTGGTGTAATTGGCCAGTCCGCTGAGCAGGGAGGACACCATGGGGCTGGTGTCCATCTCCTCCTGCAGAGGGGGCCAGTGGGGTTATGGGGGAAAGTGGAGGGCCCCAGGAGGTGACTAGAGGATGGAAGGAGGAGGAGAGGGAGCAGGGGATGGGAGGATCCAGACCCGGGGAGGAGGTGGCAGAGAGGGCTGAGCTGCGGGGCAGGGCCGGCCACAGCCCGGGTGACCCACCTCAAACAGGGCCATGTTCTTGCCATCGTACTCCTTCCCCTTCGGCATCCGTGCTGTTGATGAAGGGGCTGCTCTCCTTGGGGTTACCATCTCCTGGAAAGGCGAGGGAGGGGTCAGAGCCTGGCCCCACCTTCCCGAGAGCACCCGGGAGGCCATGCAACTCTCTGACTTCAGTTTACACACAGGAAGATGGACCTAGGGCCACTTCGTGCAAGATGGTGCTGGTGGCATTTCCAAGGCCCTAGTGCGCCTGCGGGCACTGCATCCCGCTCCCGGCGGGGCTGTGCTATGGCATCACCAGTCTCTCCATCACCCCCTCCTTGAACAAAACTCGGTCTTGGGGCCGGAGGCGATAGCCCAGCGGGTAGGGCGTTTGCCTTACGCGGCCGGCCTGTGCTGGCCCGGGTTCGATCCCCGGCGTCCCATATGGTGCCCCGAGAACTGCCAGGAGTAATTCCTGAGTGCAAAGCCAGGAGTAACCCCTGAGCATTGCCGGGTGTGACCAAAAAAAGAAAAAAAAAAAACTCGGTCCATCCTGGGGTTTTGGCGTAGAAGCAGGCTAGCTCACGCCGGATGCAGGGCAGAGAACAGAACGCATCACCTCTTAGAAAAGTGACACTTTGGCTCCAGCTCTGTCCCTCACCCACCTCCAGGCTGCGTTTATTCCTGGATGTGCACCAGGTGCCCATCAAGGCATGGGGAGCATAAAACACAGAGAAGACAATCCCCAGGCAAGGGCCAGGACACCCCATGAGTAAGCGGGAATTTCTAGCCCGGAGTGCTAAACTGAGATGAACACAAGGAGGTATTCTGACCGCCCGAGGTCACAAGAGGCTTCTCAGAGGAAGTGACGTGTCCGCTGAGATGGGGAACGATGAGTAAGAGTGAGCTGGGAGGGAGGCGGGACCGTGTTCCAGGCAGAGCACGCCGCAGAACAGCATGTTTGGTGGCCCAGAGGCGCAAGTGAGCAGAGCAGTTCGGAGGAGCTGTGAAAAGTCTGACCTGGGGTGCAGTCCAGGAAGAGAGGTGGGTGGGGATGCGAAAAGATGAGCTTGCAAGAGCCATGCGGGTCCCCAAAATGTTGGCAGGCCGTGACAGAGATCTGGGCCCTCATCCAGAGGGCAGAGAAAAGTCATTCAGGAGTTTCAGGCAAGGAGTGTCAGGAAGGCGTTAGGGCAATCGCTGTGGCCTTAGGAGGGACACAGCAGCTTAGGGGAGACCTGCAGGAGCCCAGGGAAAGGCTGGTGATGGCCCAGCCCAGACGCACGCAGGACAAGGGACTCAAGAATTCCTGGCATTGGTTCCTCGGCCATCTGCTTGAGGACAGAGCGGGGGGCGGCCGGATCACGCCGGGTTTCAGCTCCATCCCAAGGTGGGTGATGGGGCTGGGTGGGGGGTGTGATCTGGGGTGGAGGAGCTGCTGGGTTTGAGGAGGGGGAACACTCAAGGAGTTATTTCCAGACGCCACTGGGATGTATAGATGAGCCTGGGCTGGACCGGGCCAGAGAGGAAGGATGGGGTGTCGGGAAAGGGAAGCTGCGAAGTCTGCAGGGGAAGAACCCAAGGAGGAAAAGCTCTTGGGCATCAACCTTTTTTAGGCCAGGCCTGCGGCTCCGCATCAAGAGCTCGTGCCTTTGCACGTTCAGGATCTGGTTCAGTCCTCAGCACTGCAAGAGGAAACTGAGGTTTGGGGGGCTTTTAGAGAGATCGAGGGGTCCCTCTAGCACATTTTTTACTCTAGGAAGTTCCAGGGACAAATTCTGGTAGGAAAGTCTCAGTAGTAGATTATCTGGACCCAGAGTATGCCCCAACAGCTAAATGGCAAGTGAAGCGAGGGCCGTGCACGTTCTGAATGTCTTGTCCCCTCGGCTCCTGACTTAATCTCTCCCCATCTCTGTCTGTCCAAATCCTCCCTTGCTTCTCTCTGACCTCCTGGAAAACCTCCTGAATTGCTCAGCCCCAGTCCAGCTCCTGTGAAAAGTCCATTAGACACCCAGTCTCGCCCTGAGGCCAAGTTATGGATGTGCCCAAGAAAAACCCACCACCCACCCCAAGGCCGCCAGCTCCACTGCCTCATTCAGCAGCTGGGAGAGCCAGGCCCACACAGAGGCTCCGTGAGCACCTGGGAACTGCAGGCCCCATCTGCCAGGGGAACCTGGCCCATGTAGGCCCTGGTGGTGGTGGGCAGGTCCTGATTTGGGGGCTACACTCATTGTGTCCAGGGCTCCTCCAGCTCTATGCTCTGGGGTGGCTCCCCATTGGGCTCAGAGGACCATATATGCAGGCCCCCATGCAATCAGCCCATTCACTCATTCTGGGGGCTGACGGCTAAAATCCTTTCTGACCTCCCTTAAGGTCTCAGAAGAAAGGCCTGAGGCCAGAGATGAGAAACAGGCTTTCACCAACCAAACATGTGACCATTCTGTTACCACACGGAGATGGGGTGGGGGTGAAAGGCTGAGGTGGTATTTTCTTACTGCTTATGAGAGGGTCCGACACCAGCACCAGCAGGGTTAATCCTGCAGGCCCAGTGCCGCGGCCCTGGTGAGCCTTCCAGCCCTGTCCAAGAGTGGCCCCTGGTCCCGGAGGCCTGCTCGGGACCTGCTTGGGAGAATTCACAGATTTTTTTTTTTTTTTTTAAGAAAAGAGGCTGGAGTTAAGATCCGGTTCCAGCCCGAGCCTCTGGAAGGGACAGTCTGGGCAAATCCCTTTAACTCTTTGCCTCAGGTTTCTCCTCTGCAAAGGGATCTTGGGGCTGAGGTCTTGGCTGCGGTTATCCTGACACAATAGTGGGCTGCTGTGCCTGGCACCCAGGGTCGCCAGGCCACTACTACAGTCATTATTAAACCAGCGGGGCCTCGGCATCTCCAGGCGTCCGCAGCCAAGACTCTGGCTCCCGGTGGCCTTCAGGGCTGGCTGTTCTCCCGCTGGGTGGGCTCCACACGCCAGGACCACGGGGCCCCAGAGGCCGCCTCCCCGCTCCCGACTGCCTTTCTCGCTCAGGGCCCAGCCCCGTCCTGGTTCACCAGGGCCACTGGGAGTGGGGGACTGGAATGGGGGCGTCCTGGCCCAAGACCCCGCAAGCAGGCAGCCCCGCGCCGGTCTCCATGGCGACCGAGCGGGGCCGGGAGCGCAGCGCCGAGGCAGGCCACGCGCCCGCAGCCGCTTATGTAACGCGGCGCGCAGCGCGGAGCAGACTCGGGGCCCGAGCCCGGCGCGGAGGAGGGGGGGGGAAGGGGGCTGCTGGGGGGCTCGGCCTGGGCTGCCTGTCCACCCGCCCGGGGACGCCGCAGGGCTCCCAGCCAGCGCGCTGCCTTCCCCTCCGGGGCGCGTGGCGGAGGGGGAGGGAAGAGGCGTCTTCAGGGATCTAGAGAGGAGCCAGCTGGGGGCTCGCCCCGGTTCCCCAGAGGCCTCAGGAGCACGGAGCGCGGCAAACGGGCAGGGCCGGGCTGAGGCCGAGCCCTGGGGCCCCAGCCCCGACCCCCCCCCTGGGAGCGCTCAGCCCGAATCGGCTTTCAATTAAGCTGCGGCGGCCACAGCTACCCGGGAAGAAACAGGAGCCGGCGCGGCCAAAGGCGCCTCCCCTGGGGCCTGGGGAATCCCCAAACCGGGTTTAGGGGTGGAGGTGGGGTGCAGCCCCAAGGGGAATGGGGGCCTGGGGACCAGAATAAACATCCTCCACATCCGCTTTAGCCGGAGGCGACCACTTTGGGAGTGGGGGTGGGGCGGGGTCTGCTCAGCGTCCGCCCCTCCCCCGGCGCCCCCACATTAGCAAGAACCCAAGATCCCTGACCATCCACGGACTCTTGGTCCCATGGGCCCGTTCCTCAAGCTCAGCAAGTCATTAGCGTCCCCAGCCACCATCCCAGAGGCCACTGGGATGCAAAATGCCTGGTCTGGAGACTGGCTGCTCCATTCGTGGGCGCTGGAACAGAGAGGTCCAGGGGCACGTCCTCTAGATGAGCGTGGGACTCTGGAGCTAGGGCGGGTGGGCAGGGAGTAATGCTGCTGAACAAGTCACCGGAGCCACCGACTCCATTCCAGAACCACTCAGGGCCTCGCGAGACCCCAGGCCAAACCAGAGGCCCAGGAAGTGCCATTTTCGGGGAGACAGAACAGAAGCTGGGGAGCTCTGTGTGTGCTGGGTGGCTGAGGGGGGCAGGGGCTTTCTCTCCAGCTGAGCACCTCCCCTCCAATGGATGGCAATGACCCTGTTCCTTCCCTATCCTCTGTTCGGCTGCTTGGCACTGCAGACTTCACTTGGGGAAAGAGAATGGAAGAGAAAGAGGAGGGGGGGGCCCTGAAACCTAAACCTGGGGAGCAGCGGCAGTCAGGCGCCCCAGGGTCTGGGGGGTGGAATGGGTGGGCTGCCCCAGATGCCCCTCGCTGCCCCCTCGCTCAGTCCCAGGGAGGAAGAGGGGACTCTCAGACAAAGGCTCTCGCCCGGGTGTCCAGCCTTCCAAAGCGGTCACTTGACTCTCACTTGAATCCAGTATCTGAAGGACTTGAAGTCAAGACGACCAGAGCGTGGGAGACCCTGCTTGATGGGTCTTTGGGGGTCCCTCAGTCAGCTCTCTCTCCCCCTTTCGCTGTCCCCCCCACCCCTGCCCCAAGTCAGCAAAAGTCTCGGCCCAGAGGGTCAACCAATGCCCAAGGGAGCGCTTGGAGGCGCTGAGCGCAGACAGCCGGAGCGGGGAGGCGCTAGTGCGCAGGGGACGCAGCGCAGCTGGAGGGTGGGGGGTGGGGGCGGCTGACAGCCGTGATGGATGGCTGAGACCGCTGGGGGCGGCGGGGGCCTGGGAGTCCGAGGGGGTGGCTGGCCCCGAGACCTCGGAGCAGAGGAAGCGCGGAGGAGGACCGAGCCGGAGCAGAGCAGCCAAGGGCTTGCTCCAAGCCCCTCGGCTCCTCGGGAGTCTCTGCTCCCACCGCAGAGCGTCCGCAGTGTCCGCCGCGGCGCTGACGATCAGCCGCTGGGACCCCGGTCCCGGGGCCGCACTAGGAGAGCGAGCTGAGCACGACAGAAAGAAGCCCCTCTCTCTGCCCCACCCTGGAAACCTCAAGTGCCACCCTGGGGTGCCCCGAGGAAGGGGGACAAGGGGGAGGAAGAAAAAGGGTCTTGCTGCCCGTCCTGAGCCGGAACCCACGGGGACTGAGGCGGGGGGAGGCGCGGGGGATCCGCAAAGTGGAGCTGAAAATCTCCCGGAGGAGGTGCGCTGCCCTCTGAGGTCGGACCTCCGGCGGCTTGGGGAGGGGGCCCGGACTGCACCAAGTGTCCCCTTAGGAGGCACGGGAAGCCCACACGGGGGCTGTCATATGGCTCCAGCACCCCCTGCCCTCTCAGCACCTGCCCCCACCTCTCCGGTGCAAGTCTCAGAGCGAGGAACTGCTGCAGCAACCTGCAACTCCCCACCCACCCACCCACCCTCCGAGCCTGGAAGGGGGCCCGGGGGGGGTGGGGGAAAGGGCCCTCCTGCGGCCCTTCAGGCCCCACGTCAACCCCCTCCCACCGCCTCCCCGGTTCAGAGAACCCACGTCTGCCTCCAGCACCCCAGGGCACCCGCCAGCCACTAGCCCCCAGCCCTGTCCTCGGGCGGGCGCGGCGCGTTCCAGCACCTCGGACAGCGCCTGGCGCATTCCAATGGAGCCGGCTCCAGGCCGCGGCCGCGGGGGGCTCCCCAGCACCAGTGCGCCCCAGCCTCTTCTCCCGAGGAGGCGGCCCCCCGCGCTTACCGGGGTTGGCGCCCCCGTCTCCGTCCTCGCAGTCCGTCAGGTTGTTGAGCATGGTGGCGGCGCCGCGCCGGGCCCGGGGATGGCTGCGCCCGCCTGCCCGCGCCCCTCGGGCCGCCTGCGCCGCTCGCTCGGGCTCGCTCGCCCGCTCGCTCTCGGCTCCACGGAGGCAGGCGCTGCAGTGCCCGCCCGGCGCACACACACTCGCACACGGACACACGCTCACACCCGCGCGCCCCCCCTCGCAGCGGCGGCGCTGCTCACCTCATCCCGTATGCAGGAGGCGTGAGCCACTGGCGGGGTTCTGGGGGGGAGCGCGGGAGGGGAGGAGGAAGAGGGGGCGAGGGGCGGGCGGCGCGCGCCTGGAGGCCCCCCACCGGGCACCCACACTGGGCGGGTGGGAGGGCGTGCCACGGTGGGATCGAAAGGGGAGCTGCGGGGAACGGGGACCTGGGCTCCCGGGAGCAGACGCAGCTCCGCCTGCCCCCACTCTCAGGCGCAGGCGGGGCCGGCACGTGGGCAGGTGCCATCCCGCGCCCTAAAAATAACGGCATGGAACTAGGTCGCGGCCGCGTGGGAGGCGGCCCCGCAGCGGCTGCCTCGCTGGGGGTCTTGGGTGACCCCTCGCGGGAAGACGAAGGGGACCGAGGCGGCGGGGTGGGGCGCCGATGGAATCTGGTCCCTCGGGGCCTTGTCTGCAAAGGCAAAGCTGGGAGGCGCGCCCTGAAGAAGCGCCAGCGGAGACCCCGCTCCTGCCGGGCCAAGAGGTTGGAGCTGGGATGCCGCAGAGGCCCGCGCTCTCGGCTGAGGTGCTTCGGTGCCCCCCAGGCTCGGTTCAGGGTCACTGGGTTGCACCCGTCTGGCAGAAATGGGAGGACCGCCTGGGGACTGCCCAATCTCTCTGGTGCTCAGCCCAGCTGGACCCTCAGGCTGGTGCTGAGGAGTGGCCCCAAGTAGGCGGCTGGACCCTGAGAGGTGGTGGTGGGGCGCTGGGCAGCCGGACCCTGTGTGGTGCAGCCTCAGGGGAGGGCAGGCTGGTGGCGGGTTGGCCAGGACCTAGCCAATTTGGAGCCAGATTTTCTGCTGGGGCGGGGAGGGGAGTGTATAATCCCTAATCCGGGATTGCTTTCTGAGGATTCCAGAGCCTGGCGCTCAGCCCTCCCCTCCCCAGCACCCGAGCCCTGGAAGCTTGGTCATTCTGGACCCCACAGAACCCCAAGAAACCAAACTGCAACCCACAGTGGAGACATCCCCCGGAAGCAGCATCCAAAATTTGGCGCCTCAGAGTCTCTGCAAGGTGGATCTGCAGATACCAGGGTGAGGGGGGAAAGAGTTCACACTCACCCTAGCTTCCAGCACTGCTCCCCTCAAGTCCCGGAGTTCTGGAGCTGGAGATGTTCGGATCAATCATCTTTATTGGGGAGTGGGACAGGGTGGCACACACACGTGGGTGCTCAGGGGTCACCCGGCTCTGTGCTTCGGGGACCATGTCTGGCGGTGTTCCTGGTTTAATCCCATGCATGCAAGGGCAGGGATTAAACCAGGGTCGCAGCCCTGTGGCAGGCACCTTAAGCTCTGTGCTATCTCTGTGGCCCCATCAGTCACTAATCCATATACATATATATATATATATATATATATATATATTTTAGGCTTTCTAAAAGCTAAGGTCCAGAGAGCCAAGAGAGTCCAGCGTGTAGGGTACCTGCCCACGGCCAAGCCGGGCTGGATCTCCGGCACCACACTGGTCCCTCGCGCCCCAGCAACGATCTCGGAGTAAACCCTGAACACCAGATGTCCCACGCCACCACCAAGTTAAGGTCCCCAAAGAGGCCACAGCTGCTCTGGACTCGGTGGCAATAAAGAGCAGTTTGCGTTACCCGGTCTCGGGCTGAGGTTTCCCCTCACCTTGTCTCCCACAGCGTCCTCGCTAAGCCACTCGGTCCCTCGGATTCTGGGCTGTCAGAGAGAAGCAGCACCAAGCTGTCGAGCTTTTCCTTTCCAGCGTGCCAGCCTCAGAGGTCCTGGACTGGAAGGGCCTCTTGGCTTGTCAGCGGCAATTAGACGTCAAGGTCCCCAAGAGGCTCGGGCATGGTTCAGTGCGGGAGCACTTGCCTTATAGGAGGCGGCCCTGGGTTCTATTCCTGGGAGTCTGGGGACTGACTCAGAGGGCGGGAGTGCATCTCTGGCAGGCACAGGACCCTGAGTTCTATCCCGGCACCATTGGCTCCCTAACCCACCATCCAGGTAACTGGAGACCCAGTTACAAGTGTCTTTGGAACCACAGACAGGGCCACGGATCCAGTGGGTTGCAGGTTGCTCAGCGGCTTAGACATGGCCAGAGGTTGTTGAGTGACAGGGCTTCTGTGGGACCATGGGGGCACCACACTCCAGGGGGCTGGAGAACTCTGTGCGGGGCAGGGCGGCTTCTGAGACTAGAGGGGAGAACTGTCCTCGACGCGCTCACCAAGAGAGAAGCAAGACAGGGAAAGGGGAAGGCAGGACGAGTTTAGATGGTGGCATGTGAGGGCGAGTGAGAGGAGGCCAGTGCTGGTCACCCCAACTCAGCGCAGCATGTGCTGAGTGCGGGAGAAACGGAGGGGGACGAGCAGGACGCCGGAGAAGAGCCAATGGATGGCAGTGACCCTGGTGGGGATGGGCCTCCAGCCCGGAGCTTTGGGGGCCTGGACGCTGGACAAAGCCTAAACTCAAGCTGTCCCCGCACTCCGGAACTGTCCCCCACTCCGGAACTGTCCCCGCACTCCGGAACTGTCCCGCACTCGCGGAACTGTCCCCGCACTCAGAGGCTGTATCTACACCCAGGAGCTGAGTCTACACTCAAGGACTGTGTCTACACTAGGGGCTGTGTCTACAGTCAGGGGTTGTGTCTACACTCAGGGACTGTGTCTACACTCAGGGGCTGTGTCTACACTCAGGGGCTGTGTCTACACTCAGGGGCTGTGTCTACACTCAGGGGCTGTGTCCACACTCAGGGACTGTGTCTACACTCAGGGCTGTGTCTACACTCAGGGGCAGTGTTGGAGGACAGGTTTAGCTAATCTGGGAGTTTTTGGTGTTTTGCCCACTCCCAGCTTAATCTACTTAAGCCAAAGTTAGTTCTAATGAGACCTCTCTTCTATGTAAACACTGCTAGAGGGTGTGGCAGTTACAGAAGTCACCTGGATTGAATAACTTCTGACTTATACATCTACTAAGATTTCTATGCTTTCTAGTTTGGGCACAGCTCCTCTTTAGACCCACTGCACCCAGCATGGGACAGTTAGAATTTACCAGGAGACTACCACCCTGGCTACGTTGAGACTATAGGAAGACTATAGGAAGGATCATGCTAGTTTGCTCTAAGCAGGCGAGTGTGACCCTTTCAGTATACGGAGAACAAGATACTCAGAATCACCCTGGTGCAGATAATAATAAGAAGGACCTTGTGGGTACCATCTAGATTACATGATCTCATAAAGTTAAGATGTATTACTTTATACCAGCCTCCTCTCTCTCCAGTGTTTTACATAAGAGATAATCTTGGTAGAAAGGATTAGACCTTGGCATAACCTTTGTTTATACCTGCAATAAGGTGTGGCACTACACTCTGCTTAGAATTCTTTGTTGACATGACCATCCCGATTGGATTACTTTGGTGTATATAAGGGGCTGACTTGAGACCCCTTCACCTTTTACCTTTTGGGCCTTTTAGCTTTAAGCTTTTTAGTTCCTGTGGCTTTTGGCTCCTCGGCCTTTTGCTTTTGGCTTTTGGCTTTTTGCTCTTTGGCCTTTGGCTCCTTCTTCTAGGTAGGACTCAGCTCGGGTGAGATCCTCTCTCTTTGGTGAGAGACTTAGGCTTTCTTGTATGGTCTAAGTTCGGACCAGAGCTAGAGCTTGTTCATTATATTGGATTGCTGGGGAGGAGCTTTTGTACTATTAAAAGCCATTTTTGGAACTGCACTGGACTCGTGAGTTTTCATCTGTTCTCAAGGTGTCCTCGGAGGTAGAAGACAACCTCTGGCCTAACACTGTCAGGGGAAACGGGCGGAGTTCCCCAACAGGGCACTGTCTACACTCAGGGGCTGTGTCTACACTCAGGAGGCTGTGTCTACACTCAGGGGCTATGTCTACACTCAGGGACAGTGTCTACACTCAGAGGCTGTGTCTACACTCAGAGGCTGTGTCTACACAGGGACTGTGTATACACTCAGGGATTTTGTCTACACTCCGGGGTTGTGTCTACACTCCGGGGCTGTATCTACACTCAGGGGCTGTGTCTACACTCGGGCTGTGTCTACACTCAGGGACTGTGTCTACACTCAGGAGCTGTGTCTACACTCAGAAACTGTGTCTACACTCAGGGGCTGTGTCTACACTCAAGGACAGTGTCTACACTCCAGGGCTGTGTCTAAACTCAGGGATTTTGTCTACACTCCGGGATTGTGTCTACACTCAGGGGCTGTGTATACACTCAGGGATTTTGTCTACACTCCGGGATTGTGTCTACACTTAGGGGCTGTGTCTACACTCAGGGACAGTGTCTATACTCAGGGACTGTGTCTACACTCAGGGACTGTGTCTACACTCAGGGACTGTGTCTACACTCTGGGGCTGTATCTACACTCAGGGGCTGTGTCTACACTTAGGGACTGTGTCTACACTCAGGGACTGTGTCTAAAATCAGGGCTGTGTCTACACTCAGGGGCTGTGTCTATACTCAGGGACTGTGTCTAAAATCAGGGGCTGTGTCTACACTCAGGGACTGTGTCTACACTCCGGGCTGTGTCTACACTCAGGGGCTGTGTCTACACTCCAGGGACTCTGTCTACACTCAGAGGCTGTGTCTACACTCAGGGGCTGTGTCTACACTCCGGGACTGTGTCTACACTCAGGGCTGTGTCTACACTCAGGTCTGTGTCCACACTCAGGGGCTGTGTCCACTCTCAGGGACTGTGTCCACACTCAGGGACTGTGTCTACACTCTGGGGCTGTGTCTATTCACTGGGAATGTGTCTACACTCCGGGGCTGTGTCTACACTCAGGGACTGTGTCTACACTCAGGGACTGTGTCTACACTCCGGGGCTGTATCTACACTCAGGGACTGTGTCTACACTCAGGGACTATGTCTAAAATTAGGGGCTGTGTCTACACTCAGGGGCTGTGTCTACACTCAGTGACTGTGTCTACACTCAGGGATTTTGTCTACACTCCGGGGTTGTGTCTACACTCCGGCGCTGTATCTACACTCAGGGGCTGTGTCTACACTCAGGGATTGTGTTTACACTCTGGGGCTGTGTCTACACTCAGGGACAGTGTCTACACTCAGGGGCTGTGTCTACACTCAGGGACTGTGTCTACACTCAGGGATTTTGTCTACACCTCGGAGTTGTGTCTATACTCGGGTCTGTATCTACACTCAGGGGCTGTGTCTACACTCCGGGGGTTGTGTCTACACTCCGGGGCTTATTTACACTCAGGGGCTGTGTCTACACTCCGGGGCTGTGTCTACACTCAGGGGCTGTGACTACACTCAGGGACAGTGTCTACACTCAGGGGCTGTGTCTACACTCAAGGACAGTTTCTACACTCAGGGACTGTGTCTACACTCCCGGGGCTGTGTCTACACTCAGGGATTTTGTTTACACTCTGGGGCTGTGTCTACACGCAGGGACAGTGTCTACACTCAGGGATTTTGTCTACACTCCGGAGTTGTGTCTATACTCCGGGTCTGTATCTACACTCAGGGGCTGTGTCTACACTCCGGGGTTGTGTCTACACTCCGGGGCTTATCTACACTCCAGGGGCTGTGTCTACACTCCGGGCTGTGCCTACACTCAGGGGCTGTGTCTACACTCAGGGACTGTGTCTAAAATCAGGGGCTGTGTCTACACTCAGTGACTGTGTCTACACTCAGGGGCTGTGTCTATACTCAGGAACTGTGTCTACACTCCGGGGCTGTGTCTACACTCCAGGGACTGTGTCTACCCTCAGGGGCTGTGTCTACACTCAGGGGCTGTGTCTACACTCAGGGACTTGTCTACACTCAGGGGCTGTGTCTTCACTCAGGGACTGTGTCTACACTCAGGGGGTGTGTCTTCACTCAGGGACTGCGTCTAAAAATCAGGGGCTGTGTCTACACTCAGGAACTGTGTCTACACTCCGAGGCTGTGTCTACACTCAGGGACTGTGTCTACACTCGGGGCTGTGTCTATACTCAGGGGCTGTGTCTACACCCAGGGACTGTGTCTACACTCAGGGCCTGTGTCCACATCAGAGCTGTGTCCACACTCGAACTGTGTCTACACTACGGGGCTGTGTCTACACTCCGGGGCTGTGTCTAGACTCAGGAGCTGTGTCTACACTCTGGGGCTGTGTCTACACTCAGGGACTGTGTCTACACTCAGAGGCTGTGTCTACACCCAGGGGCTGTTTCTACACCCAGGAACTATGTCTACACCCAGGGGCTGTGTCCACACCTGGGACTGTGTCCACACTCAGGTTCTGTGTCTACAATCTGGACTGTGTCTACACTCAGAGGCTGTGTCTACACTCAGGGACTGTGTCTACACTCAGGAGCTGTATCTATACTCAGGAGCTGTATCTACACTACGGGGCTGTGTCTACACTCAGGGGCTGTGTCTACACTCCAGGGCTGTGTCTACACTCACGGGCTGTGTCTACACTCAGGGGCTGTGTCTACACCCAGGAGCTATGTCTATACCCAGGGGCTGTGTCCACACTCAGGGAGTGTGTCCACACTCAGCGGCTGTGTCTACACTCTGGGGCTGTGTCTAAAGTCAGGGGCTGTGTCTACACTCAGGGACTGTCTACACTCAGGGGCTGTGTCTACACTCAGGGGCTGTCTACACTCGGGGACTTATCTACACTCAGTGGTTGTGTCCACACTCCGGGGCTGTGTCTACACTCAGGGGCTGTGTCTACACCCAGGGACTGTGTCTACACTCAGGGGCTGTGTCTACACCCAGGGACTGTGTCTACACTTAGGGACTGTGTCTACACTCATGGGCTGTGTCTACACTCAGGGACTGTGTCTACACTCAGGGTTTGTGTGTACACTCAGGGGCTGTGTCCACACTCGGGGCTGTGTCTACACTTAGGGGCTGTGTCTACACTCAGGGACTGTGTCTACACTCAGGGTTTGTGTGTACACTCAGGGGCTGTGTCCACACTCTGGAGCTGTTTCTACACTCAGAGGGGGTGTCTACACTCAGGGTTTGTGTCTACACTCCGGGGCTGTGTCTACACTCAGAGGCTGTGTCTACACTCAGGGGCTGTGTCTACACTCATGGGCTGTGTCTACACTCAGGGGCTGTGTCTACACTCAGGGACTGTGTCTACACTCAGGGTTTGTGTGTACACTCAGGGGCTGTGTCTATACTCAGAGGCTGTGTCTATACTCCGGGGCTGTGTCTACACTCAGGGACTGTGTCTACACTCAAAGGCTTTGTCTACACTAAGGGGCTGTGTCTACACTCCGGGGCTGTGTCTATACTCGGGGCTGTGTCTACACCCAGGGGCTGTGTCTACACTCAGGGGCTGTGTCTACACTCAGGGACTGTGTCTACACTCATGGCTGTGTCTACACTCAGGGGGCTGTGTCTACACTCAGGGACTATGTCTACACTCAGGGACTGTGTCTACACTCCAGGGTTTGTGTGTACACTCAGGGCTGTGTCTACACTCAGGGGCTGTGTCTACACTCAGGGTCTGTGTCTACACTCCGGGGCTGTGTCTACACTCAGGGACTGTGTCTACACTCAGGGTTTGTGTGTACACTCAGGGGCTGTGTCTACACTCAGGGTCTGTGTCTACACTCCGGGGCTGTGTCTACACTCAGGGACTCTGTCTACATCCATGGATTGTCCCGCACCAGGAACTGTCCCTGCACTCCCTGCACTCAGCGACTGTCCCCACTCAGGGCCGGCTCTCGGAGGAGCCTATCCTGAACTTAGGCTCCTGAAGGCAGTTTTCTCTCGCCCCATCTGCCGTCTCTCAGCCTCACAGACCTCCAGTCTCACGGTGCTCAGTTTTTGGAGAGAGGGGCTCTTGTCCTCACCCTCAAGTGTAGACTATCCCGGGACTCGTGGAGCCCCCTCCAGGCGTGCATCTGTCCAGCTTCCCAGAATAAATGAGGGGATGCTCCTCTCTTTTCCAGAGCTGGGTCCCTCGGCTCAGGACAAAGCCCGGAGCCCTCCGGAGCAGAAAGACCAAGGGACTGGCCAGGGCTGTACTCGCCCCCTTGGCTCTTAGAGGCGGGTCCCTGCTCCGGCCTCAGGCCTCGCCCCTGGGAAGGCACACAAGCAAACTCTGGGCAGGCGCCCTGCTGCCCTGAAGCCCGTCCCAGGATCACTCAGAAGGCGACCCTCAGCTCAGGAGCAAGGCCGCGGCTCGCCGTCCCAGCCCTGTCCAGCCACAGAGCTCAGGAAAAGCCCCCTCTCTCTCGCCTGCAGAGGCCTTGCTCTGGCTCAGGTCTCCCCTCTCCCCCCTCCACCCCTGCCCGTTCCATCTTCCATTCCTGAGTAGATAAAGTTCAAAGGTTACTTTCCCCAAGGGTCAGGATTTGGGAATCACAACAGTTAGAAATGATTTCCTCCACTCCGTCTCTTGGAAAACTGGAGTCGGGAATGGAAAAGGGAACTTTTGGGATGGGGAAGGTCTGGCCGCTCTCGGCTGTGCTCAGGGATCACTCTGGCAGTGCCGGGAATTAAACTGGGGTCAGCTATGCGCAAGTCAGATGCCTTAAGCCCTGTCCAGCCCAAGGGGCACTCTCTTGCCTACTGGACGAGCTTGTGACAGCAAAGGGACCAGAACCAGCTCCAGGAGCTCCAGGCCCGGCTGCCCGCCCACACCAGGGCCTGCTAGAAGCTGGCGCTCGAGGGATGGGGCCACCTCCCCACACCTCCAGCCCCGCTGGCACCAGCTGCGGCCCAACCTCCGACCCCCAAGCCTTGCCGGGAAGCAGCAAGTCCAGCGCCCAGCACCCCCCACACACAGGCTTGCCGCAGAGCTCATCAACCACCACCATCTCCGTGGCAACCGGGGGCTCAATTAACAGGCCTGTCACCATGGCAGTGGCACCCCGACAGCCCCCGTTCCCCGCCCGCCTCAGCCCATCTTCCTTCTTCCTCGGTGGGGACCCCCTTCTCACTACACCCCCACCCCCGCCCCACCTGGAGCCCCAGGCCTGCGGATGGCTCTGGTTCATTGAGAAGAGGGGAGGGAGATGAGGATGAGAGAGAGCGAGAGCAGCCGTCACCATGGCAACCACAGCCCCGTTCGTAACCAGTTTGTTACCATGGAGATTCCCAGGGCTCACCTTGGCCGGAGGTACTGGCCAGTGAGGTGTGAGTCCCCCTTGCAGAGGGTGGTCGGAGAGGAAGCCGGGCATGCTGGAGCTCTGCATCCAGTGCTCAAACCCAGAGCCCAGGGCAGCCCGCCCCGACGGACAGAGCCTGGGGGCAGCGGGGGTCATGGGGTTCGGCCACTCTCTCGCGACTCTTGAGAGAAACGCTCAGAGTGCTTCCGTCCAACGCCTTTCTGCCACAGACGGGTAAACTGAGGCTCCGAGAAGGGACGTGCTGGCACGGGTTAGAGGGGAAGGAAGCACCAGACCGCATTTCTCGGGGGCTACGGGCCCTGAGGACCACCAGGTCATTTCAAGGGGGCAACAGCTGAGACCAAGGGCCAGTCGGTAGGACAGGACAGAGTGGCCATGGGGGTGGGAGACACGGGCAGCAGGGCGGCGCATGCGGTGGGCCCTGGATCCTTTCCTGACACCACATAGGGTCCCCGTAGGTCCCTCCAGGAGGGATTCCAGAGCACGGAGGCAGGGGTAAGCTCGGATCACTGCCAGGTGTGGCCCCAAAAGCAAAAAGAAAAAAAGACACAGGGCCGGAGTGATAGCCCAGCGTGGTAGGGCATTTGCCTTGCACGCGCCGGCTTAGTGCCAGCCCGGGTTCGATCCCCCAGCATCCCATATGGTCCCCAAAGCACCGCCAGGAGTAATTCCTGAGTGCAGAGCCAGGAGTAACCCTGAGCATTGCCGAGTGTGACCCGAAAAGCAAAAAAAAAAAAAAGAAGGAAAAAAGTCACCGGACTGAAATATGAAATAAGGTCACCAGGGGTCACGGCTGGGAAAATGTTGAGAATCACTGGGCCGGACTAGACTCTTGCTGGGCCCCCCAAGGTCAGGCGACCCCTCACCCCATGGAGACACATCCCTACTGTCGTCTTTTTCTTTTTTTTGGTTTTTGCTTTTTTGGGTCACACCGCAACGCTCAGGGGTTACTCCCTGGCTCTGCACTCAGGAATTACTCCCTGGCAGTACTCAGGGACCATATGGGATGCTGGGGATCGAACCCAGGTCAGCTGCATGCAAGGCAATCGCCCGCCCCGCTGTGCTGTCGCTCGGCCCCCTACTGACATCTTGACCCAGGCCAGGCTCCTTCCGGGGTCCCATCTTCCTCCAGGGGGAAACCGAGCCCAGCAGGGCATGGTGTGAGAGAATGGGGTGCTGAGTGCGGAGTGCTGCCCCCTAGGCCCACGTCCATCCAGCAAGCCCAGAAGAGCAGAGCGAGGGCAATGGCCGCCTCTGGCTCCTTCCACTGTCCAGCCTGGCCGCAGAAAGCACCTCCTGCCTGGCCACCCCGGGTCCTGAGCAGGAGACCATGCTAGCAAACAGGGCGGCTACAATCCCCGCCTCCCCAGAGCCTCTGCCCCACACACGCTGTCGCCTCCTCTGTGACGCCCAGCGCAGTGGTGAGCCTCTCCCTGGGGCAGAGGTCTGGCACAGGACAGCTGTGAGAAAGATCCCACCAGACGTTGGCGTCCCGCGGGATCTGCCTCTGTCCCCCACGCAGTGACCTGCCCGAGAGGAAGGGCGAAGCCCACCTCAGGACCCAAAAGCGAACGTGCCCCCCTGGATTATTCCTGGGACCGGGGGCTTCCTGAACACTCACACACGCCGGGTGCAGAGACACAGAGAAGCAGCTTCCGCGCCCCGTCAACACAGACAGTGACACACAGCATCACGGACTCATGATAGGCCACCAGAGCCCGTGTGGGAGGTGCCTCCCTCGAGCCACACACACACACACACACACACACACACAATCCCGCTCTGGGCCTGGGCGTTCTGGATTCACATCCGGTTTCCACACACACACCTACACACCCCCCCAGCTGAGGGTCAGGTTTGGACTCCAACGGGGAGACGACCGGAGACACAACCTGGGACGAGAGAAAAGCACTGTGGTTGCCAGCCCCAAAGGCGGGGAGTGGGAGGGGTCGGGCATGGGGGAGAGGCTTGGGGTCAAAGACCAGGGCTCCCCCTCAGCTCCCGCTCACAGGAGCAATCGAGCACCGCCAAAGGCTCCAGGGACACAAAGAGAAAAGGATCCAGTCCCTGCTCTCCCCAAATGCAGGCGGCGCAGTGGCCCCTGAGACAGGTGCTCTGCAATGCAGTGGGCAGAGGGCTATGATGCCTCCTGGGGACCGAGGAGGCGAGAACAGAAGAGGCGAGACCAGCTCAGGCGCGGTGAGGAGGCGTCTCTGACGGAGGGCAGCTGACACGAACAGAGACAGGTAGACCAGGACAGCCGCAGCGGGGGAGAAGAGAGAGACAGGCAGGCTACAGGGCCTGGGGGCCCGGGTGGGGATCAGGGCTGGAGGCAGAAGGGCACGGCAGTGGTTGCAGCGCCTGTGAGAAAGGTGGCTGGCCTAAAAGATGACGGAGTCAGGAGAAATGCTGGGGTGGAGGGGCCAAGACCTCCGTCGGAGGCACCGCGGGCCGGCAGAGCGACCACCTTACACATGGCCAACCCGGGTTCAGGCTTTGGTATCTCGGAGGATCCCTTCAGCCCTACCAGGAGTAAACCCTGAGCACAGAGTCGGGGGGGTAAGCCTTGAGCATGGCCAGGTGTGAAACCCCCAAAAAAAAAAGAAAGAAAAAGGGGAAAAGGGACTCCGGCTCCTGAAGGGCTGGACGGTCAGGGCAGCAGGGCAGGAGGGTCCAGAGCCGGCTCGCAACAGTGGAAAGAGCCAGGCGATGCCTGGCCACCTGCAGGATGCAGCCGC
The DNA here is from genome assembly GCA_021461705.1 of Cryptotis parvus. Taxonomy (NCBI): domain Eukaryota; kingdom Metazoa; phylum Chordata; class Mammalia; order Eulipotyphla; family Soricidae; genus Cryptotis; species Cryptotis parvus. The sequence continues at coordinate 242,706 of JAJIBD010003677.1, forward strand.
AAGGCTTGAGCCGTTGGGAAATCTAGGCGTCCCTTTGGTCATCCAGATGAGGAGGTTCGCCAGGAAAATAAGGGGGCACAACCACTCTGCAGGATCCGCTCCGGGGGTTGGTGCCTAGACTCGCAGAGTCGGGTGAGCTCACCTGCGGCTCAGCAGCGACCTCTGGCGGCCCGGGGAGGTTCTCCCGAGGGCCCCGCGGAACCGAATCCCTCGCGCGCTCCCTCCGGGACCGGGCAGCGGAGCCGGGAGGAGGCGCGGGCGCGGCCTGATGGTCACTTGCGCGGACGGCCGGGGCCCCCTCTCCCCGCCCGCCCTCCGGCCTTGTAACTGCCTTTTGCAAGACCCCGGCTCCCGCCGGAGAGGGAAAAGCCCGATTCAGCAGCAGGTGCGGGCTACACCCGACCCCGCCGAGGCTGGAGATTAGGGGGTCCCCGCGCGGGGGCTGGAGCCCTCAGCGGACCCTCCTAGCTGCCCGGGCCCCAAACGTCTTTCTCTGCTGTCTCCTGCTCGGGATCCGGGGCGCCGCCCGGGTCTGGAGGCCCCTCCCAGGCACCCACAAACTGGGCAAGTTTTATCTACACCTTGCACCTCACCAGGTCTCCGCGCCCCTCCCGCCCTCCCGTCCCGCCTTTTCTGTCCCCACACCGAGCTAGTCCTGCTTCTTCCCAGGGGCGCTGTGCCCACCCCTTGCCCATCTGCTGCCACCTTCCCCCTTCTCCTCCGCTCCCTGCCAGCCCTTTTAGCGCCTCAGGGGTAGGTAGCCCCCAACCCGAGACTCCATCACAAGACCCGCCCCTCCGCCTCTGACCCCACCCACTTCCCTGTGGCCACGCCCGCCTGGCCTGGCCCTCCCTTCACAATTTACCTCCTAACCTTGGCCCCCTCACCCACCCTAGGTTCTAGATCATCTCCCCTTCACAGCCCTCAAATGAGCACCCGTGCCCCCACCCCAGCCCTGTTCGCCCCCTCCTCTTCCAAGAGAACCACCACCCACCACTGCCCCGCCCACTGGGGCAGGTTCCTCCCACTAAAATGGGCTCCGCCCACTATGACAGACCCGTCCAAGGCGGTAGGTCCCGCCCACTATAACGAGCCCGCCCACGGGGTAGGCCCCGCCCACGGGACAGGCTCCGCCCATTGTGACAGGCCCGCCCACGGTGGCAGGCCCCGCCCACTGCGGCCTCTACCTTTGGCGTCTTCCCCTGCCAGGTGGCGGAGGTCTGCCGCCGAATGTCGGTGGGACCTTGGGTCAGGGGTCTCTACAGAGCCCGCGGCGGGCAGCGAAGTGACGGTGAACCTGCGGCTCATGGTGCAGAAAGGGGCCGGGCGGCCGCAGAACGGCCGGCGGGTCGCACAAGTGGCCGCAGCCCGACTCCAAGAGGCTGAAAGAGCGGTTCCCCCTCGCCCCGCCGCCCCCGCCGGCCGCAGCGCCGCGCAGGGTCCCTAGTGCCCGCTGGGCCGAGCTGAACCTCTGCATCCGGCCACTTGGCTGGAAAGCCTTGGACTCTCAATCCCACCCAAGCACCCGACAGTCCCACCCGCCACTGAGGCTCATCCGTGCACGGAGGCCCAGGGTGTGACCCTGCAGCACAAACACGTCTCTGCTGGGTTCTGCACACCCTCTGGGACCCTTCACTCATCCAGCACATCTGCCTGCATGTCAGGCACCGTACTTAGCACTTGTGACGGGAGAATGAGATCAGCGCCCCTCCGGTGGCTTAAATTCTTAGGAGACTGGAGGAGAGAAACTTATGAACAAGAGCACTGAGGAAAACCGTGGGACCGTCTGCTTTCAGGTTGGGCCTGGAAGGGCCTCCAAGATGCTGATGGGCCTGAGCAATAGCACAGCGGGAAGGCGTTTGCCTTGTGCATCCCAGATGGTGCCCTGAGCACCGCCAGGAGTAACCCTGAGCACCGCCAGGAGTAACCCCTGAGCACCGCCAGGAGGTAACCCTGAGCACCGCCAGGAGTAACCCTGAGCACCGCCAGGAGTAACCCTGAGCACCGCCAGGAGTAACCCTGAGCACCGCCAGGAGTAACCCTGAGCACCGCCAGGAGTAACCCCTGAGCACCGCCAGGAGTAACCCTGAGCACCGCCAGGAGTAACCCTGAGCACCGCCGGGTGTGACTCCAAAACCAAACAAACAAAAAGCCAGATGTGCTGTTTGCAGAGAGACCTCTGATGAGAAGCTGCTCAGCTCTGCAGACTTCTCTGACAGTGAAACAGCCAGTGCAAAGGCCCAGAGGAGCCAGGCCCCCACGTGGGCAGCCCTAAGGCCACTGTGCCGGGACAGA
>JAJIBD010003677.1:250000-279014 GCA_021461705.1 Cryptotis parvus
CCTGAGCACAGCTGTGCTCTAAGCATCGCTTAACCCCTAAGCATCGCTGGCTATGACCCAAAAAGGCAAACATTTTTAATTAAAAATATTAATTATTAATATTAATTAATATCCCCGAAATAGACAGATGCCATTGGGCTACACTGGCACATGATAGGGTCAAATGGAAACATTACTGGCGCCCGCTCGAGCAAATCAATGAATAAAGGATATCAAGTGATCAAGTGATCAATTAATTAATTAAATGTTAAAAAAACACTAAAGGTGGGCTGGAACCTAGCAAGGCGATACATCTGGGATGGAAGGGGCCCTCCTCTGACCCCCCCCCACTCAGCCCTCACCTTGGTACTGAAAGACGTTGTGCGAGTCCAAGGGCACCCCGGGAAACAGCTGGTCTACTGGGGTGACGCTCTGGGCATCAACCATCTGCGTCTTCAAGTCGAACCTGCGAGAAGGCAGCGAGGAGCCGGGTGAGAGGCGGCGGGCAGGGCCCGGGCTCCCCCTACCGGCGGCCGGCGGTAGCGCCGCTCACCTCCAGAAGCGCTCCCAGCTGAAGAGCAGGACCTTGCTCCCGCCGCGCTGCAGGGCCCCGGTCACTCGGGCCACGTCGGGGCCCAGGCCCAGCTTGTCCAGCCGCCTGGGGCCCAGGACAGACGTGCCTGTGTACACCCACACTTGTCGCCCTGGAGGGGAGGAAGGTCGCATGGATCGCGTGCTAGGAGCACGGAGTGGGGAGATGGGGTGTGGTCACTCAAAGTCCTTCATGTCTTTGGCCAAATTTGATCCCATAATGTGATGGTTAGCAGGGTTACTCCTGGCTCTTGGCTCAGGAATTACTCCTGGCGGTCCTCGGGGACCATATGGGATGCCGGGGATCGAACCCAGGTCAGCCGCGTGCAAAGGCAAACGCCCTACCCGCTGGCTACGGTCCCGAGGGGCGCCTTTTTCTAGCCCAACGTTAGGGTACTCTGGCCTTGGGACCCCCTAGAAGTGGTGCAAAGGCAGAGGAGGCAAAGGAGGAAACTAACCAGAGAAGAAGAAAATCTTTTTGGTGAGTGGATCCTCGAAGACAGAGTCCAGTTTGGTGGGCAGTGCCGGCCACGTGTCCTTCACAAGGAAAGGCCCCTGGGTCCGGCCACCAGGGGCCCGGCAGAGAGCCTCCAGTACTTCCTGGGAGCGGGACAGGGAACAGGGAGCCCTGAGCCTCCCCAGGACAGGGGCGGGTGCCTTCTGCACGCCCCTCCCTGCCCACACGGCCCTGCCCTCACCCGTCCTTGAAGGCATGCAGACGGCCCCAATGTCCGATATGGCATCGAATCTGTCCATGTAGCAGACATCCTCCTCCGGGATTCAGAGACGCCGTTGGGACTGCCGAAGGGCCGGCAGTGGGGGTCCCGTGGGGCCAGGCGAAGGGCCCTGTGGGGCCAGCGGTGGGCGGCCCAGAGGGGTGGACTGTGGGAGGCCCCGTGGGGGCAAACTGTCGGGGGCGCAGTGGACTTGGGTTCAGGAGTCGTGGGAGCTGGAGGCTGGGGATCCGGTTTAGAGCGAGCACCTGAAAAGAGACGCAGGATGAAATGCCCCGAACCTGCTTATCTCTGTTACGGGGACCAGCTTCTCCCTGGAACCCGATCATAAGCCCCATGTGTCGCTCCCTGACTTGCTGTTTGTTCTGTTTTGAGCCACTCCACTGGTGCTCCATGGTTACTCCTGGCTCTGCTCTCAGGGATCACTCCTGGCTGTACTCGGAGGACCATATGGGACGCTGGAGATCGAGCCACGCTGGCCACGTCCCAAACAGTGGTGTCCCCCACTGTACTATCTCTCCAGCCTCAACATGTCCATCTTTAAAGCAAGAAAATATGGGGCCGGAGTGATAGCACAGCGGGGAGGGAGTTTGCCTTGCACACGGCCAACCGGGTTCAATCCCCGCATCCCCCAGAGCTCTGCCAGGAGTAATTCCTGAGCGAAGAGCTAGGGAGTAACCCCTGAGTGTCGCCAGGAGTGACCCAAAAAGCTAATAATAATAATAATAATAACAATAATAATAATAAAGCAAGAAAGTAATGCAACATGAATAATAGTAATGGACACAATAGAATCTTCCAGAAATCATTCTCATGCACTTTGATCTGCTCACGGCCCTCGGAGGCAGGTGACCGGTCCAGGACAGATGAGGAAATTGAGGGCTAATATTCAAGTTTACCCTGCCAAGAAGCAGAGGAACTAGCTCATTTCTCCTGTGTTTGCTTTGTCGTTCATTGTTGGCAGAGGGCGTTTGGGTGAACCACACCCAGCCAGATGCGCAGGGTCTGCTCGCTGCTCAGTGCTCAGGGGACTCTGGGGGCGGGGAGGGAGCTGGTGCCCCCACTCGGTCCTCAGAGCTACCTCCTGGCCCTCTGTGTTTGCTCCTTGATTTTTAGTTTTAAATCGGCTTTTGAGGGGCTGGAGCAATGGTACAGCATGTGGGGCGCTTGCCTTGCATGTGGTTGACCCAGGCTGGGTCTCTGACCTCCCTCTCTGGTCCCCGAGCACCTCCCAGAGTGATCCCTGAGCATCGCCGGGTGTGGCCTCAAGAAACAATTTTTTGAACCCATCTTTTATCTCTTTGGCACCTTCTCCGAACACTGACCTGGCAGCACTTAGACCCCAAGGTAAAAGTTGGGGTCCCAGCTTCCCTCTTTTCCCAGCCTCAGAACTCTGATCAGGACACCCCTTTCCTTGCCCCCCCCACCCCAACCTCACCGTAGAGGTACTGGATCCCCGTCACGTCATCCTCGTGCAGGGGATCCTTCAGTGAATCTGTACATGGGGTACATGAGCGCCTCGGGCACCGAGGAGTGCTCCAAGCCCAGCGCGTGGCCAAACTTCGTGAGCAGCCACCAGGAACAGGCTGTACCCTGTGGGAAAGGGGAGGCGAGATCTGAGCCCCGGGCCGGCCCCCGCCCAGCCATCCCACCGGGGCCGCAGGCCTTTGCCCCCCCTGGTCAGAGCAGAAGCCCCACTTCTTGTCACGGTCAAAGTCATCGGTGGTGGCGCACCAGAGGAAGCCGTCGGTGCGGCCGTCCGGGTGCAGGCCGGGTACTGCTTGCCCAGGAAGGTGAAGGGGAAGGCGCACCTCTCCCGGCCGCGTTGCCCCCAGTCACGCTGACGTCAACTAGAAAGACCAGAACCGTGGGTGAGCCAGGTTGGGGTGGCGGGGCGGGGGGTTCAATAAGGAGCAAGAGAAACTAGAGACCTATTTCATTTTTCATTTGGGGAGCATTAAAGCCACATCAGTGGAGCTCAGGGAGGCGACCCCTGGCGAAGCTCATGGGACTGTATGTGGCGCCAGGGATTTGAACTGGGGTTGGTGGGAGGCTAGGCAAGCCCGTGAGCCCCGGCTCTCTCCCTTGGCCGATTTTAATAGGCCGAGCTGGGAATGCAGCTCACCCAGTAGTCTAGGGGGTCAAGCGAGGCTCACGGAGTCAAGAGGACTCCCGCTACTGAGTCTGGAACTGGAGACCAGGAAAAGACAGAGAGAGGGGCCGGAGCAAAAAGCACCGTGGGGGCCGGAGTGATAGCACAGAGGGTAGGGCATTTGTCTTGCACGTGGCCAACCCGGGTTCGATCCCCGGCATCCCATATGGTCCCTGAGCACCGCCAGGGAGGAACCCCTGAGCATTGCCGGGTGTGATCTAAAAAAAAAAGAAAAAAAAAAAAGCACCATGGGAAGGGCGTTTGCCTTGCACGTGACAGAACTGGGTTCCATCCCCAATATCCCATATGGTTCCCCTGAGCACCACCAGAGTAATTCCTGAGCATAGAGCCAGAAGTAACTCTTGAGTATCAACAGGTGTGGCCCCAAAACAAACAAAAAAGAGGAGCAGGCAGTGGGGCTCCCGCCCTGAAGCAGATGCTCTGGTTGTTGGGTTTTCTTTTTGCTGTTTTTGGTGAAGTTTCTCTATCCAGCAGTGCTCAGGGCTTGCTCTTGGCTCTGCGCTTACAGATCGCTTGAGTGAGGCTTGGGGTGCCCAGGAATGATGCTGGGCCAGTCCCCTGCAAGGCAAGTCTCCTCCCCAAGTGGGGTTCAATCCCCAGCATCCACAGTGGGCAGAGCCAAAAATGGGGGGCTGGAGTGATAGTCCAGTGGGGAGGGCATTTGCCTTGCACGCGCGGTCGACCCGGGTTCGATTCCTGGCATCCCACATGTTCCCCAAGCGCTGCCAGGAGTAGTTCCTGAGTGTAGAACCAGGAGTAATGCCTGAGCATTGCCGGGTATGACCCAAAAAATGAATGAGTGAATGAACGAACGAATGAACGAATGATGAACGAACGAATGAATGAATGAATGAATGAATGAATGAATGAATATGGGAACTGGAGCAGTAGCACAGCAGGGAGGACATTTGCCTTGCATGCTGCTGACCAGGTTCAATTCTCAGCATCCCGTATGATCCCCCAACACTGCCAGGCATAATTCCTGAGTGCAGAGCCAGGAGTAACCCTGAGCAGAGACAGGTGTGACCCCAAAGGCCAAAAAAAAATAAATAAATCTTTTTAAAGGAAGAAGAAAAAGGCAGCAGGCTACTGGCCAAGCCAGGTGGATGGTGGCAGGCGGAAGCCAGTGGGCGGGTCCAAGGGAGGCAGGGACCGACCAGCCACTGACCAGAAGGGAAAGAAACGCACTGTCGAGCCTGATGTGGAATCAGCGAGGGACAACGCCCCAGAGGGGTGGAACTGCGCTACCTCTGGTGGGGCGAGAAACCGAAGAGCTTGTCCTGGTCGTAGTTGGCCGTCGTGGCACACCAGCGGTGGCCGTCCGCTGCGCCCGGCCGTGGTGCAGGCAGGAGTAGGTACGGCCCTCGAAGATGAAGGGGAACACGCGGGCTTTGCCTTCCCGTTGCCGTACTCCGTGTAGAGTCCTGCAGACACACAAAGCAGCACCCAAGGGTGTCACGAGGCTCATCAAAAGCCCCATCTGTGGGCCGGGCTCCCACTCTCATCTCACGGATGGATGAGGAACGTGGGTCCAGAGAACAGGAGCCCCGAGCGTGACTCTCGGGCCACCCAATGCACCCGTGGGCGTGGTTCCCAGGGCGGAGCAGCTGGGTGAGGCCCAGGGAGTCTCCTGGCACCCGCGTGGCCCCTTCATGGAAACTGGCCCCGGAGCCACGGCACCTCCAAGTGCGGGTTTCACAGCAATGGAAAACATGGGGTCCAGCGACAGGGCAGCAGGGGGCGCTTGCCCAGCGCCACGGCTATCCCCAGCCCCGCGGGTCCCTGAGCCCCATCAAGCGTGATCCCAAGCACAGAACCAGGAGCACCACAGGGTGCAGCCCCCAAACAACGAACCAAACACAGGATTCTGGCCCCGCGGCTGCGGCGCACTCACTCTCACTGGGGCAGAAGCCGAACCGGCGGTCGCGGTCAAAGTTGGCGGTGGTACTGCACCAGCTGTGGCCGTCGGAGCGCCCGGCCGTGGTGCAGGACGTGTAGGAGTGACCCTCGAATTCGAAGGGGAAGTGGCAGGGGGCACCATCTGCGTTTCCGTAGCGGGTGGGGATCACTGCAGGAGAGGGTGGGGTGTCATTGGGAAGGGCGTGAACAAGAAGGAAACGGGGGCCGGGGCAGACCCAAACTCACCAACGCCCTTGCCCAGTGTCCACAGCTCTTCATCATCAAAGTGGGCATCCCCCTGAATGCCAGGGCCCGGAGGAAAGGCGTGTGCCAGGAGCCCGTTCTTCCCCGTCGAAGGGATACCCGTCTCCGTGCTCTGCAGAAGCAAAGGAGGAGAAGAGTTGGCAGGGTACAGTGGTGCAGGCTGCACACTGACCAAATGCATGAGCCGAGGGCGAGAGGCGCCTGGCGGTATTGGACAGGAGCAAAGGTCTTCAAGATAGCTCTGCGCCCTCCCACCCTTGTTGGAGCCCAGAGGTCCCTGGCTACCCACGCCTCACCCCTAATCCCAAACCGGATGATGATGTCAGCATCGGGGCCGTAGACTCGGGTGAAATTGAGTGGAATCACCGCACTCCAGACCGCAAAGGCGCGGGCAAAGGCGTCGTCAATCACGTCTCGTGGCAGATCTTCCGAGTAGTTCTGGATCCTTGGGGAGGCGGCAGGCGGAGTGGGGTCAGCGGGAGCCCAAGCCAGGCCGCCGCAGACACCCTCTTTCCTCGGTGCTGCTCCTCGGCTCATATGTTGTTTGTTTGCTTGCTTGGGGGCCACACCCGGCAGTGCTCAGGGGGTACTCCTGGCTCTGCACTCAGGAATTACTCGAGAACCATGTGGGATGCCCTGGATCGAACTGCGTCAGCCTCGTGCAAGAGCAAATGCCCTCCCTGCGCCGTCCTATCGCTCTGGCCCCTCACGTGCTTGTGGCCCTTTCCAGGGACCCTCAGCTCACAAGGGCTCCCCAGCAAGAGGCACCCCCCGCCAGGCCCATATCCCCACAGAGCAGGCAAACGGGGGGCTTGCAGTGGGCCCCCGCCCCGCCCTGTCCCAGGGCCGGCCACGCACCAGTACGTGATGTTGTGGTGATGCCACCTGAGGTCGCCCTCGAACGTCTGGAACCTGCCCACGTCGGGGACGCCGCAGCGAGGGGTGCGCATGGCCTCCAGGGTGGCGCTGTCCAGCTCCCCGGTCTCAGGCAGACTCAGGCGCTGCTGGAGCGTGCGCAGCGCCGAGCCTATCTGGTCCTTCCGCAGCTCGGCCACGCGAGTGTAGCCGTAGCGGTAGAGATAGTCCTGCGGCGCGGGGGCACACGGCCGTGGCGGAGCTGCCCCACTCCTCTCCTGTGCAGCTCCCACAAGGCCCGCTGGCACCCCCTGACGTTTACGCCTGTTCGCCCAAGACCCCTGCCCACCCAGAGACCCGCCAATGCTCCGTCCCCCACCGCCCACTGTCCGTCCAGGAGGCTCTCCCGGTCCACTTCTGGCCACCCCTGCCACTGCTTCCTCAGAACCCCCCAGTGCGGTATCCTGTGCCCGAACGGCGGGCGCCCCCAGCCAGCCCCCATGCTCTGCCCAGGGGTCCTAGACTTCCAGCTCCCCTGGTCCACTCTCCCTAACCATGGACTGTCCTGCTTACCTCTGCCAGCTGCTGGTCGGTGAGATTGGACAGCAGGTCTCCAGGGAAGACCACCAATGTGGGCTGGCGCGGCCTGGGAGCTGCAGGGCAGCCCCCCAGGGCCAGGAGCACCAGGGCCAGGGGCAGCCAGGGGCTCATGGTGAGGTGAGTGGCGCTGCGGCAGCCCGCCGGGGCTTTAAGGAGGCAACCGACTCAGTGGCTCCGCCCGGGGCAGGGCCCACCGCTGACTCAGGGCATGGGGGGTGGGGAGCGGCTAGAGAAGAAAGGGCTTACACCACCGCTGCAGGCAGGACCCCTGAGTCTCAGGAAACCACAGGCCCGGGGACAGGGTTTTGCAAATTGCGGAGCTCTGAGAATTTCTCGAGGGTCCAGGGGAGGCTGGTAAGGGGTTGGGATCTCACAGATGCTTCTCCCCGACCCCTCAGGACCACCTGCCTCAGGAAGGTGCAGGGGCGGGGGCTGGGGGCTGGAGCCATCAGGAGCCGCCAGTGTAGTTGGGGGGCGCTGTTTGCTCTCTTAAAGAAGGTCCCTTTCAAGGGGGCCGCTGAGTAATTCTTTCTGAGAAGACAGATGTAAGTTTGGGAATACCTGTGTCTGAAGGCCCCTGAGAGAGGGGGGAGCCCACCTCTCCCCACCTCTCTGGAGCCCAGAGATTCCCCTTCCTGGTTGACTTCCTTTGGCGGTGCCCTCCTCCTGCCTGACCTCCAGGCTGTCTTCTCTCTCTTCCCCAGGAAGCCCTCCAGGCTGTCTTCTCTCTTCCCCAGGAAGCCCTCCTGGCTGTCTTCTCTCTTCCCCCAGGAAGCCCTCCAGGCTGTCTTCTCTCTTCCCCCAGGAAGCCCTCCTGGCTGTCTTCTCTCTTCCTACAGGAAGCCCTCCAGGCTGTCTTCTCTCTTCCCCAGGAAGCCCTCCTGGCTGTCTTCTCTCTTCCCCCCAGGAAGCCCTCCAGGCTGTCTTCTCTCTTCCCCAGGGAAGCCCTCCTGGCTGTCTTCTCTCTTCCCCCCAGGAAGCCCTCCTGGCTGTCTTCTCTCTTCCCCCAGGAAGCCCTCCAGGCTGTCTTCTCTCTTCCCCAGGAAGCCCTCCAGGCTGTCTTCTCTCTTCCCCAGGAAGCCCTTCAGGCTGTCTTCTCTCTTCCCCAGGAAGCCCTCCAGGCTGTCTTCTCTCTTCCCCCAGGAAGCCCTCCTGGCTGTCTTCTCTCTTCCCCCAGGAAGCCCTCCAGGCTGTCTTCTCTCTCCCCCAGGAAGCCCTCCAGGCTGTCTTCTCTCTTCCCCCAGGAAGCCCTTCTGCCCCAGTTCCACTGGACAGGAATTGGGGACCACTGGGGCAGCTGATGGGACAGTTGGAGGCGGCTGGACAGACAGGGCTTGACTCTCGCTTCAGGGCCGCGGGCAATGGTCCTAATGAGTTTGCTTTCTCCGCTGTGAAGTAGTGCTCTTGTCCCTGAATGGCGGCGAGGCTGAAATGAGACGGAAACAGGCGGAATGCTCAGTGTCAGGAGGGAGTGAGGGGAGACCCCAGCTGGTGCTACAGTCTCAGGCCGAGACCTGGGCTCTGACCCTGAATCTGGAAGGAGGTCTCGGCCTCGGGTGAGCTGTGTGACCCTGAGTGAAGGCCTTTCCCTCTCTGGTCTTTGTACTCTTCACCAGCACAGAGGTCCCGGGAAGCGTCCTGAGCCCTCCCAGAGCTCTGGTCTACAGGAGCCGACTCTGACCCCTCGTGTCATCATCACTGCAGAGGCCCCTGTCCGCAGCCTGCCTCCCCTGCGTCAGGGACCCCGCTGTGGCTCTTGGTCATCATTGAAGCACTGTCTGAGAAGGACAGCAACAACCCCATAAGCGGTATTTAAAGGGCTGTCTGTGAGCAGGGCACGTCTCCCGCTGAGATAATAAACCTCCTCTAGGGATCGGAGGGATAAAACAGCAGGTAGAGTGTTTGATGCACGCCACCCACCTGGGTTTGATCCCCGGTGTCCCATATGATCCCCTGAGCACCAACAGGGGTAATTCTTGAGTGCAGAGCTAGGGAGGAAGCCCTGAGCATGGTCGGGTGTGACCCTAAAAGCCAGTCACTAACTAAATCTCCTTTATAGGAGTGAAACCCTGCAGTGCTCGCACCCGGGGCAGCCTGGGGCTCCCACGGGCACTGTGGGTTCCGTTCCCAGCCTGGGGCCCCCACGGGCACTGTGGGTTCCGCCCCCAGCCTGGGCGCCCACGGGCACTGTGGATTCCATTCCCAGCCTGGGGCGCCACGGGCACTGTGGGTTCCGTCCCAGCCTGGGGCCCCCACGGGCACTGTGGGTTCCGTCCCAGCCTGGGCGCCCAGGCACTGTGGGTTCCGTTCCCAGCCTGGAGCGCCCACGGGCACTGTGGGTTCCGTTCCCAGCCTGGGGGCCCACGGGCACTGTGGGTTCTGTTCCCAGCCTGGGGCGCCTGGCGGGCACTGTGGGTTCCATGGCCTTGGGTGAGTCCCTTCACCTCTGGGCTGTGAAAGTGGATTTTCAGGGAATGTCCTGAGAGCCGAGCTCCCTGTTGATATGTTCTTTCCTCCTCACTACCGTCTGAGGCTTCATGGAGCCTCCTCCCCTGTCCAGATCAGGGAAACTGGACTCACAGCAGTTAAGGAACTTGCCTGCTCTGTGCTCAGGGAGCCCTGCTGGCAGGGCCGGAGCCAGGGGCCGGAGCAATAGGGCAGCAGGTTGGGCTCTTGCTTTGCATGTGGCCAACCAGGCCCTATCCTCAGTATCCCGTATGGTCCTTCCGGCTGCACCAGGAGTGAGCCCTGAGCACAGAGCCAGGAGTGAGCCCTGAGCACAGAGCCAGGAGTGAGCCCTGAGCACAGAGCCAGGAGTGAGCCCTGAGCACAGAGACAGGAGTGAGCCCTGAGCACAGAGACAGGAGTGAGCCCTGAGCACAGAGACAGGAGTGAGCCCTGAGCACAGAGCCAGGAGTGAGCCCTGAGCACAGAGCCGGGAGTGAGCCCTGAGCACAGAGCCGGGAGTGAGCCCTGAGCACAGAGCCAGGAGTAAGCTGTGAACAGCGTGGGGTGTAGCCCACCCCCAAAAAATTACTCAGAAACAGGAAATTGAAGAAGTGCAGGGGCTGAGTGGACCTGCTGGTCAGCTGTACGGTCACACAGGCCAACCAAGACATCAGCAGCTCTGCCGGCTGTGGTGACTTTCTAGCCATTCTGCAGCAAAGTGTGTGTGTTTCTGTGTGCAGGTGTGTAGGAATGTGTATATTGTGTGTGAATGTGTGGATTGTGTGTGTGGTGTGTTGTGGGGGTAATGTGAGTGTGTGTTGTATGTATTCTGTGTGCTGTGTGAATGTGTGTGTTATAGTGTTATATGTGAATGTGTGTGGTGTGTTGTGGGGGTAATGTGAGTGTGTGTTGTATGTATTCTGTGTGCTGTGTGTGAATGTGTGTGTTATAGTGTTATATGTGAATGTGTGTATGGTGTGTCATGGGGGTGTGTGTGCTGTGTATGTGTGTAAGTGTGGTGTTGTGTGTGTGCGTGAGCAACCCCTGGCGAGCATCTCAACTGAGAAGATGGTGGACCACGAAGGCCCCCAGCCAGGAAGGCTGAGCCCTGAGAGGCACGGGTAGGGGCGAGCACTGAGGGGCCTCCAGGAGCCTGCACTCGGGAGCCTGACTCAGTGTCAGCCCGGAAAACACGAGCAAACCGGGGTGAGTGTGCGCTCAGCCCAATCCGGTGTGCGCCCGTGAGAGCTCTGCAGCTGGCCCCAGCTCATTAGAGCATCAACAGCATCAGCGTCAGAGGGGGGGGAGTCAAATGCAGTCCCCAGCACTGTATGAGGTCTCCGAGCCCCTCCAGGCCTGGTCCCCCAGTACAGAGCCAAAAAGTAAGCCCTGAGCATGGCCAGGTGTGGCCCAACAATAAAAACAAACAAAATCAAAGATGGCTGAGAACTGAGATTCAGGCGGAGCAGTGCCTGGTTCGAAAGCTTTTCCACTTCATTACTACCTACAGGGAGCCGCAGGGACCAGCGTGTTGGCGAGCAAGAGGCTTAACTTAGCACTACGCACACGAGCTCCCAGACAAGGGGGCGGGGCCCAGGGTCAGGCCGGATCTGGGAATTCTCCTCCAGGTGTGGGGCCATGCAGCCACGTGATTCAGGGAGAGGAGCCGTCGTTCCACACAGGGGTCTTCACTAGGACGAGCGTGGGCTACAGAGAACCCAAGCAGCCTCCTGTGAGGGCCATCAACCCTCCGAGAAGACTTTGCATCCATGAAGAGACGTCCAGCTTCAGAAACACTTTCCTCGGACCCTGAGTGGAGCGATGGCAGACTTGGGGTAAGTGACTTTATCTCTTGAAGCCTCAACTTCCTCATGCGGAAATGAGGTCAAAATGTCCTTCCCCTCTGTCACCACCGGTTCAATCCTCAGACCCTGAGTGGAACGACGGCTCCCCTCCCTGAATCACGTGGTTGCATGACCCCACACCTGGAGGAGAATTCCCAGATCCTGCCTGACCCTCACCAACCCCCTGGTCTGGGAGCTCATGTGCGCAGTGCTAAGCCTTTTCTCGCCTTGGAACCTGGAGGGCTCTTCACCCGAGCCTTGCGGGATATTTAATCATTCATTTATTTATTTGGTTTTTGCTCAGGGGTTACTCCTGGCTCTGCACTCAGGAATTACTCCTGGCGATGCTCGGGAACCATATGGGATGCCGGGGATTGAACCCAGGTTGGCCACATGCAAGGCAAACACCCTCCCGCTGTGCTATCGCTCCGGCCCTGCAGGATATTTAGAAATGTCCCCAACCTCTACTCCCAGATGCCAATAGCCCCTTCCCCTACCAAGATGACCAGTGGGAGTGTCCGACATTCCCAAGCTGCCCCAGAGTGGGGAGGTGACACGAAGCTACAGCCCGTTGCAGAACACTGATCAAGGTGGATTTTTTCTCTTTCTGTTTATTTGGGGGGTCGGTTTGGGTTGGGTCACACCCAGGGCAGGCTCTGTGCCCAGGGGTCACTCCTGGTAAGGCTCAGGGACCCATAAGGGATGCCAGGATTGAACCCAGATTGGCCTCGCGCAAGGCAAGCACCTTCCCACTGTGCTCTCTGTGGTCTCTCAGGTGAATTTCTCTCTGCAGAGGGGCCAGGCCCCTTCTCATGCCCTCCCACCAGGAATGACTGTCCTCCACCCTGTAAAAATGATTCACCACACAAATGCCTGTGGAGATTTTCCTGAGAGGCCACCGTGATGTCCCTGTACCCCTGGTGTGAGGAGTCTGGCTGGGGAGAAAAGGAACCAAGGGCCAGAGCGAGGAGAGCATTTGCCTTTGCACACAGCGACCCGGGTTCAATCCCCGGCGTCCCATATGGTCCCCTGAGCACTGCAAGGAGTAATTCCTGAGTAATTCAGGAGAGAAAGAAAAGAAAGAAAGAAAGAAAAGAAAGAAAGAAAGAAAGAAAGAAAAGAAAGAAAGAAAAGAAAGAAAGAAAGAAAGAAAGAAAGAAAGAAAGAAAGAAAGAAAGAAAGAAAGAAAGAAAGAAAGAAAGAAAGAAGAAAGAAAGAAAGAGAAAGAAAGAAAGAAAGAAAGAAAGAAAGAAAGAAAGAAAGAAAGAAAGAAAGAAAGAAAGAAAGAAAGAAAGAAAGAAAGAGGTGGGGCCAGAGCGATAGTACATACAGCGGGAAGGCGTTTTCCTTGCCACAAGCCGACCAGGGTTCGATCCCGGTATCCCATCTGGTCCCCCGGCATCACCAGGAGTAATTCCTGAGTGCAGAGTCAGGAGTAACCCCTGAGCATTGCTGTGTGTGACCCAAAAAGCAAAAAAAAAAAAAAAAAGAGTGACAATCATCACCTAATACTCTCAACCATAGTGCAGGGCGGGAACTGAGGCCCAGGGGCGGCAGTTTCCCCCTCAGCCGCCGTGGAAGCCAGGAGCCCTGTGTGGACATGGCAAGAGGGTTACCACGCCACAGCCACATAAGCTCCAGTCTCGGCCCTAGGCAGCACCTGGCGTGGGATCTGAGCAGGTCCTGAGGCCTCAGCTTTCATGGGGTGGGGGTGCCACTTCCCAGGGGCAGGTGGCGAGGGGCTGTGAGGTGAGAGACAGTGAAAGACCCCTGGAGGGCTGAAGTCAGCGCTCTGGGGCGCAGGAAGAGCACTTATTTGGGAGTATGAGAGCTTGATCCTGGAGCCCCTCCAAGACCTAAGTCAGACCCGCCTGGGCTCACCCCCTCCCCTCTTCCTCCTCTCCCCGGACCCCCTACAGCCCCGCCTCCCCAAGCGGAACTTGGGGTGAATGTGGCTTTCAACACCGCTGGCAGGAAGCGGTTCTGGTTACCACATCCCCTTCCCTCCGCCCCACCCCCTCCCAACACCACCAAGAGCTTAGCCAAGGTCCTGGGAGAGGAGGCCGGGGAGGGTCCAGGCCCAGGTGAGCAGCCCAGCCCCGAGCTGGGTCCCCACGGGGCCTCTGTGGGCCCTCCAGAGGCAGGTGGCAGGGCGGTGGGGAGGGGGCTGGTCTTGGGGCCCTGAGTCACCGCGGGCCCCATGACACAGGCCTGCAGGCCGCAATTACTAGTGGAGGCCCCTCACCGGGTCAGCCTCACGAGGTGAGGAGTCGCTCCCGCTCTGGGCTGGGGAACTCCAAGATTCTCCCAGGCCTCCAAGAGCAGCTGCTGGAACAGGATGTCAGCAAGACACTCGCGCACTCTCTCTCCCTGGAGTCTGGGGTGAGGTGGGAAGTCGTAGCCTGCAAGGCATGGCCTCAGGGGACAGGACCAGTCACCTCCTACGCACCCCCCCACACACACCTCCCATCCTAAGCCCCATCATGGTGACGTCATGCCTCCCCTCACCTGTCCTCACAGCAGTTTCACTAGGAAGCCAGGGGATAGAGGCTTTTGGGTCACACCGGTGATGCTTAGAGCTTTCTCCTGGCTCTGCACTCAGGAATGACTCCTGGCGGTGCTTGGAGGATTATATGGGATGCCGGGAATCAGACCTGTGTGGGCCTTGTGCAAGGCGAACGTCCTTCCCTCTGTGCTATTGCTCCGGCTCCAGCATAGAAGCGTTGACTTCAGCCTCCCAGGATCAAGTCCCTAGCTTCTGCTATGCCCTTCTGGCTGTGTGACCTTGGGCAAGTCACTGGGCCTCTCTGTGCCTTTGCTTCTGGCTTCTTCTGTCACAGGGGAGGAAGCGTGCCCCAGGGAAGGGGTCAGAGGCTGTCACATGAAGTTACGCATGGTTTGTCTGCCCATGTTGGCTCAGGACACGAGCCTGCTTGCTTCTACGACTAGGACTCCAGCTGCCCTGCTCTCACTCAGCCGCCTCCGGCCCCTCGGGGCTGCAGCACAGCGCCCCATGGCCAGAGGTGGGGCTCAGCCCCGCAGGCACCCCCGCAGAACCCTGGTCCTCCTGGTCCTCCTGGTCTGTTCAGCGAGAGCCCCGAGCTGCTGCAGTCTGTGCTGTTCCCGGTGCCCAGAAACCAGCTTTGGATGTTTCCCTATTGTGGTTCTGGTGACCAGGGCAAGGGGTGTTTCACTGCCCATCCGGGGATCAAACCCACGGCCTCACATGCGACAGCTCCACCACGAAGCCCATCCGGTCACTTCTCTACCTGAGTGAACCTGAGTGCTCAGAAGCCCTCAGCATTCTTGGGAGGCGAATGGCAAACCATTCTCTCTCTCTCTCTCTCTCTGTCTCTCTCTCTCTCTCTCTTCTCTCTCCTCTCCCTCTCTGTCTCTCTCTCTCTTCTCTCTCTCTCTCTCTCTCTCTCTGTCTCTCTCTCTCCCTCCTTCCTTCCTTCCTGTCACACCCAGCGATCCAGCAATGCTCAAGGGTTCCTCCTGGCTCTGCACTCAGGCGGGGCTTGAGGTCCTGGGATCAGACTGAGTTCAGGTGCACGCAAGGCAAGGCCTTACCCGAGGTGCGATTGCTCCAGCCCCAAATTGTGACGCATTTTCAAGGTCAAAGAGCCACCCAGGAACACGTTTTGAGAGTCTCACTGCCACAGAGCTGGTAAGTGAGAGAGCCCTTCATAGGACTGCGGAGATCGGGTCACGGGGTCAGGAGAAAAGGAAGTCATGGGGACTAGAAACGGAGGTGGGGGTTCAGAAGTCAGGTGGGAAGGAGGCTAAGACAGGAACCAGAAAAGAGGAGCGGGGAGCCTATAGTACAGTAGGAAGGGCACTTGCCATGCATGCAGTCAACCGGGTTCAACCACTGGCATCCCGTATGGTCCCCCAGAGCCTGCCAGGAGTAATTCCTGAGTGCAGAGCCAGGAGTAACCCCTGAGCATTGCCAGGTGTGATTCCTCTGCCCGCCGCCAAAAAAAGAGTGCTCAGGGGGCTGGAGCGATAGTCCAGTGGGGAGGGCGTTTGCCTTGCATGCTGCCAGACCAGGGTTCGATCCCTGGCATCCCATATGGTCCCCCGAGCACCGCCAGGAGTAACTCCTGAGTGCAGAACCAGGAGTAACCCCTGAGTGCAGAACCAGGTGTTATCCAAAAAGCAAAAATAAATAAAAAAAAATAAGTAAGTAAATAAATAATAAATAAATAAAATCCAATGTTCTAAAACATAAAAACAAAACAACTGTTTTTTTGAAAAAAAAAAAAAAAGAGTGCTCAGGAGACCATATGGGATGCCCAGGATCAAACCAGGGTGGGCTGTATGCAAGGCAAACACCCTTCCCACTGTACTATCACTCCAACGCCAAGGAATTCTTTGTTTTGTTTTGGGAACTCCTGGCTGTGTTCAGGGCTTATTCTGGCTCTATGCTCAGGGATCACTCCTGGCAAGACTTGGTGAACCATGAGTCGTTGCTGGAGGTTGAACCCAGAATGGTTCCTTGCAGGAAAGAGCCTTAACCCGCTGGTACTATCTCCCCAGCACCAAGAGTGGAGGTTTTTTTTTTTTTGGCCCTTTCTTGGGGGTGGGGGGGTGGTCACACCCAGCGATGCTCAGAGATTATTCCTGGATTTGCACTCAGGAATTACTCCTGTCAGTGCTCAGGGGACCATATGGGATGCCGAGGATCAAATCTGGGTCGGCTGCATGCAAGGCAAACGCCTCCCTACTGTGCTATTGTTCTGGCCCAAGAGTGGAGTTTTGTAATAATGAATTTTCTGAGCAGTTTAAGGTTCTCAAGAAAACAGGGAGATGGGGGCCGGAGCGATAGCCCAGCGCGTAGGGCGTTTGCCTTGCACGCTGCCGACCCATGCCGGCCCGGTTTGATCTCTGACATCCCATATGGTCCCCCAAGCACCACCAGGAGTAATTCCTGAGTGCAGAGCCAGGAGAAACCCCTGAGCATTGCCGGGTGTGACCCAAAAAAGAAAAAAAAAAACAGGGAGGGAGAGCGAGCACTGAGATGAGACGTTTCCCAACCCCACATTCACAGGGTCCCTGCACCAACAGCCTCCCCTGAGGGAGGGCCCACTTGTCATCGCTGGTGGAATCTACACGGACACCTTGGGGAGATCAGAACGTGGGTCCTCTCTCGGAGGTGACATCCCACGGCTCCGGGTGAATGTGTGCGTATGACAGGGCCCGCTGATACCGTCCTGACTGATGTCACAGCCTCAGACTCCCTGAGGCTTGTTCAGCTATTCTTCACCACAGAGATAGCTCTTCGTGGTTACACCTGGCCGTGCCCAGAGGCTCCTCTCGGCTCTGTGCTCACCTCACGGGCTGTTCCCAAAGGTGGTGAGGCACGGCCTGCACTCAGCTCCTGAACCCTCTCACCAGCCCCCAAAGACTATCTTTGAGATTTGAATTTTTTTTCTGCTTATTTTGGGGCTCACAGACATGGGGCAGAGCTGCTACTTGCTCTCCCTGTGCCCAGCCGCTCATGAGGCGCCCAGGAGGGGATGGCGGGTTCTAGCCCTGGCCCACCACCCCAACAGAGCCTTGCAACAAGCCAGACGACCCCCCCACTCCATGAGGGCCTCCATATTCCACAACTGGACTTCTCTCTCATCAGAACTCCACCCAGCAGACCAGCCTATCACAGCCCGGCTTGCGCGCAAGTGGCCGCGGCTCATCAATAAATGCTGGACTTAGAGATGACTACAAGAGTATGTTACCTGCACGGCAGCGCCTGGCAAGCTACCCGTGTTGTATTTGATATGCCAAATATCAGTAACAATTATACTGATATAACCAAATATCAGTAACAAAACCTCATTCGGAATGGATTGAGGCTCTTTATGTTCCTGGAGCAAGCAGATGCCCTTGGGCTCTACTAGCATGAGACAGAACATATGGAGATGTTACTGGGGCCCACTCAAGCAAATCGATGATGAACGGGAAGACAGTGATACAGTGATTTTGGGGCCACACCTGGTGGTGCCCAGGGCCTACTCCTGGCTCTGTGCTCAGGGATCACTTGGGCTAGCTGGATTGAACCCTAGGCTTTGTGTGAGGCAAACGCCCTACCCGCTGTACTATCGTTCCGGCCCAATATTTAAATTAAAAATAAATCCTTTGGCGGTGGGGCGGAAAGGTAACTGGGGACATTGGTGGTGGGAAAAGTGCACTGGTGAAGGGACAGGTGTTGTAGCATTATATAACTGAAACCCAGTCATGAACAACCTTGCGCCGTATATCTTGTTAGGGTCCAGAGTTGCAAGTTCTTAGGAATCACAAAGAAACCAGCCAGTAATGCAAAAGGCAAGCGGAGTTTATTAAGCCAGCTAGCTGGGGTCAAGCTCTCAGGCACGCAGGCCAAGGCAAGACCCTGAGTAAGGGGAAGCTTTAGATTATATAGCCACTATTCACGTTACAACCTGCGCAAACTTAAAGAACATGATTCATAGAACCACATGGCTCAAGTCGCACAGACAACTTGTATTGTTATGTCCCTGGATGTTCTAAACGTCAGTATGCCCTGCGTGCACCCGAGCGGTTTCTAGATAACAGGAGGGGCAGTGAAACGGTTACTTTTCAAGGCTGCTGGGTTGAGCCTGCCCAAATGTTCTTCCCAAGGCCGGATGGGGTGTGTGTGATGACGACCCCTCGGTGACTTTCCACAGCAACCTGGGGCCTTTTGGCTCATTGAACCTGCTGCTGTTTTTCTCCCCTAACAATCTCACTGTGAGTAAATTAAAAATAAATACTATTTTTAAATCCTTTCATTTTTTTTGAAGCGGTGCAGTTTGAGTCACACCTAGCAGCTCTCGGGGCTTATTGACTCTGTGCTCAGGAATCAGTCCTGGTGGGGTTCAGGGGGTCATATCGGGGTTCCTGGGATTGAACCCGGATTAATAACGTGCAAGCAAGCACCTTCCCTGCTGTACTATCTCTCCACCTCTCTCCCGCCCCCCAAATCCTTAAGGTAGCTTTTTTCTGGGTTTGAGTGATAGCAGAGCAGTCCCCGGCACCACCAGGCCTTGCACGTGGCCAACCCGGGTTCGATCCTCAGCACCTCATGCTGTGTCCTGAGCCGAATCAGGAGTGATCCCTGAGTGCTGAGCCAGGAGTAAGCCCTGGGTGCCGCCAGGTGTGGCCCAAACAACCAAAACTTAAATAAAAAGTGAAATAATCAAGTCAACTTGTGTTCAAGGGAGACTCGGCCTGACCCCTATTTCAGCTCAGGGCAGGCTCACTGTGGGGTCTGGGAAGGGGCGGCGTGGTACCATCATCTCAGAGGCCACGTCTCTGGGGAGTCCCTGCCCGGGGAGGAGATGGAAATCCCCAGGTGAGCTGTTCTGCGGTCACCAGCACCTCCTGGCTGGGTGAGCCGGATGAGCGAGGGCCCTGGGGAGTGGAGCCAGTGAGGTAGACTCAGGGCCTGCAGCAACTCGGCCCTTCCCTGTTCTCTGCCCCTAGGCAGGGACCCTGCCCTTGCTCAGGGATTTTATCATGCCTCCCCCCCACTCTTTATGTTGGGCTTTGGGGCCACACTTGGCCCTGCTCAGGATTTACTCCTGGCTCTGCTCTCAGGTCTCACTCCTGGCAGTGCTCAGGGGACCATATGGGTGGCCGGGTTGGAACCTGGGTCGGGTGTGTGAGGGCAACCCCCCCCCCCACACACACACACACACATCACTTCGAGATGGTGCCAGTCACAGCCGAGCCCCTTTCCGGGTGTTAGCACACTGCCTGGCTGCGGTGAGGCCGGAAATCGTTTCCAGCCTGGGGTTCACAGACAGTGGCAGCTGCGGTGGCCCCAGGATTGAACCGGTGGTGACAGAGAGGAAGGACCTCTTGACCTCATTTCCACACGAGGAAGTTGAGGCTTCAAAGGTTAAAGCCACTTGCCCCAAGTCCCTGCCTCTACCCCCATCAGCCAGGGGTCCTGGGCCCTCTGCCTGGACGGCTCGTGCTGTCCTCACGCACCCTGTGTGCGCATCTGCAGAGAGCAGGCCGGCACCCAAAGAGTTAGTGAGCCACCGCTCACCGCCCGGTCACGCCAACCACCAGAACTGATTTGGTCCAAGGAACCCAAACAAGCAGAGCAAGCTGGGGTGTGTGTGTGTGGGGGAGACTGTCTATTTGGGGGGCTGCCTGTCTATTTCTCTATTAACCCTTTCATTCCTGGAGCGCAGTCCCCAGGGCAGGGTCTCAGGGCCCCGGATCTCAGCAGCAACCATGCTTTAGGAAATCAATCACCATTTATTTATTTGTTTGTTTGTTTGTTTGTTTGTGGGGCTTTTTGAGTCACACCAGGCAAGGCTCAGGGGTTACTCCTGGCTCTTCGCTCAGGTCACTCCTTGCGGTGCGGGTGACAGGGGCCATATGGGATGCCAAAGATCCAAGCTGGGTAGATCCTTGCAAACACCCTCCCCACTGTGAAGTCGTTTGGCCCCAAATGAATCTTTATTTAATGACTGGAGATCTGGAGGCAGAGCAGAGTGACTATAATCCCCTTCCTCTAAAGAGGCCCCTGGAGCTTGTGTGGGGGGGGAAGACCAGGACTAAAGCTAGCCCCTCCCCCAGACCTCCCCCTCCCCCATTCCCACGCCCCACCCCCAGAGGTAACGGAAGCTCAGGAGGAGGAGCAAGGCTTCATTCTCTCACCACCTCCCGGGAGTCACCTGGGTCCCCTCCTCTTTGGAAGAGGAAAGTCTGGGTTTACCCCACCCCCTCGCCTCCCCAAGATTCTGGCGGAATGGGCTGGAACGCAGCTGGGCCCTGGGGCTGCAGCCCCCAGGCCCCCAGCACACCCCCGACGCCCCCGGGGAGGGCCCAGCACCCGGGCAGCCTCTCCCCAGGCTGGGATTTGATGGAAATGCAGCTCCCGTCACCTGCGGGCCGGAAGGGGACGAGAGCGAGCGCCTAGGCTTAGGGCTCGGCGACAGGGCAGCCCCCGGGTGCAAGAGGCGCAGAGACCCCCGCGCCCCAACGGCACTGAAGCAGGAAGTCTCCAGAACCGCTTTCCGCAGCTCTTTCCTGCCCTGCGCCGCCGGGACGTTGCCTCAAAGACTCGGCCCGACACACCCCGGGAGCTCTGCAGGGCCGCGCGGCCCTCGGGGCCTGTTCTGCCCACCCTGGGACCCCCTCCTTCGGGTGCGATCTGCGTTAGCCTTCGGAGCTCCAGCTCCGCCCCGCGCCGCAGGTGATTGGGAATAAAACGAATGTATTCACGCCTGCAGGGGTGTCGGGCCTCCCGCGGCGCCGCCGGGCTCTGGCTCACCTGGGGCCGCTGGGGCGCAGGGGGCCGGCCCAGGCAGCCCAGGGGGCTGCGCCACTTTCAGCCCTGCCCGGGAAGCTGTGAAGTGGGGCGTCAGTGGTGGGAAAGGAGCTAGCAGGGAAAACTGTCCCCGCCCACCATAGCTCTGAGCCCTGCCCGGCTGATGTCAGCGGGATGAAACGGTGCAGAGACAGGGCCTGGGGGGCTTGGTAAGAGACCTCCCCCCAAAACCAGCCTCCTCTTGAGCCTCCATTTCCACTTTGCGCAGCGGGGCTGGGGGCTCCCCTGGCCTGGCTGCATCAAGGGGTGGGAAATGAGCCCCTTTCCGGCAACTCTGGCCATCGAGGGAGCTGCTAAGGTGCCTCTTGGGCCGTTTCAGGGCCTGTTTGCCACAGGTGCCTTTTAAGCGACGGGAGGAACCGGGTGGTCCCGCCTTGGTCTGAGTCCCAGCAACCAAATCCAACAGGACTTCGCTGAGCTCAGACGCCAACTACAGACAACCTGTTCTGACCAGGGAGGAGGCTCAGGGCAGGGGGCAGAGGCCTTGGGGGGGGGGTCGCGGGATGACCGCCACGTCCTTGGCACCTCAATGGCAAATAAACTGCTCCTTACCGGAGAGATCGTACAGGAAGAGGGCACCTTCGTATTATGCAGCTGTGATGCCCCCAGGTGTGATCCCTGGCACCACACGTTTGTCCCGTAGGCCCACCAGGAGTGAGGCCTGAGCAGTGTGGGGTAACCCCTGAGCGCCACCGGCAAGACCCCAAGACAGAAACAAACAACAGCAAAATGTTCTGGGGCCGGCCGGAGCGATAGTACAGCGGGCAGGGTGTTTGCCTTGCACGCGGCCGAACCGGGTTCGATCCCGTATAGCCCTCCCTCCAGCACCGCCAGGAGTAAATCCTGAGTGTTACCAGGTGTGACCCAGCAGGTTCCGGTGCAGCGTCAGGAAGACCAACCAGGTGTGGCCCAGAAAGCAGAAAAGTTCCTCTCTGCCCGCAGCTGTCAACGCCGAGGCACTCAGCCAGAGCTAGTCGCCTCACGGGCATTTCCTGACCCTCTGTCCTCTGCATTTTCATGGCCTCTGCCTCGACCGCACAGCCGCTTTCGCCTGGTATTACTACAGCTCAGCCCCTGTCACCCACGTGCCATGCAGGGAGCTCCTCCTCTCGCCTGCTGTCTCTGACGATGCTCGACACCGTAGCCTGGCATCGAGGCTCTTCAGAACCTGGTTCCAACTCGCCTTTACAAACCTTATTGCCACCAGGGCCAGGAGAGCGATGATGGTGCCCAGCGTTGAGACTTCTGGAGTGGCAGCCATGAACTGACCGACTGGCCTCAGCTGGGAGCAGATGAGCAGCACAGAGTCGGGGCCAGGAATGTGGCCCAAGGGGAGAGCATGTGCCTGGCTTAGGTGAGACCCTGGTTGCGCCCAAAGGTGACACTGCCAGGCACAGTCCCTGGTGGTCATCTCCAGGGCCTGGGGATAGAACAGGGGGTAAGGCACTTGCCTTGCACCTGACCAACCCCAATTTGACCCCTAGCATCCCATATGGCCCCCAAGCCCCACCAGGATTGCTCCCAGAGCACAGGGTCAAAGTAAGCCCTGAGGTACCAGGTATGGCCCCCTAAAAGATTAAATAAATAAGGGACTGTTTGGATTGCAAACGGCAGGGCAGACTCAAGATCTATCCCCAGCATCCCATATGGTCCCACGAGCACCGCCAAGAGTAATCCCTAACTCTGAGCATCACTGGGTAGGACCCCAAAAGCACATTAATCAATCACTGTCTTCCCGTTCATCATTGATTTGCTCGAGCGGGCACCAGTAACATCTCCATATGTCCTGTCTCATGCAAGTAGAGCCCAAGGGCACCTGCTTGCTCCAGGAACATAAAGAGCCTCAAGCCATTCCATCAGTCATGAGAATGAGGTCTATAATTGTTACTGGTATTTGGCATATCAAATACGACACGGGTAGCTTGCCAGGCTCTGCCGTGTGGGTGGCATACTCTTGTAGTCACCTCTAAATCCAGCATTTATTGATGAACCGCACGGCCGCTGGTCTGCTGGGTGGAGTTCTGACGAGGGCGGGGGGTCTGGATGTGGAAAATGGAGGCCCTCATGGAGTGGGGGTCGTCTGGCTTGTTGTGAGGCTCTGCTGGGGTGGCGGGCCAGGGCTAGAACCCGCCTTTCCTCCCGGGCGCCTCGTGAGTGGCTGGGCACAGGGAGAGCCCATAGTAGCTCTGCCCCATGTCTGTGAGTTCATTAATCAATCAATCAATCAATTAATTAAATTAGGTGCTAGAGGAAAAGCCAGGTTCTCTCCGCCTCCAGCACACATCAGTGAAGGTTCTGCTGAGCGCCGGGCTGGACACTGGTCGAGCATGAGAGACGTGAACTTGTTCTGTGGGAGGTCACAGAGCCGGGAGGAAGGTGGGCACAGCAGCCTGTCACTGGGGTCCAGCCCCCGTTCTTGGTCCCTCGGAGTTCAGGGCTGTTGGCTCTGCCTTCCGGACGCCTGCCACAAGCCCTTCCCACGCTGTGCCCAGCGGTCTAGGGCTTAGTCATCTTTCAGATTTCAGCTGACAGGTCATTTCTTCCAGGAAAGTGCTACTGACCATTCCAAGCTGGGAAAGGGGCTTTTCTGGGCTCTCACGGCCCTCAACCCACCACTTCCCTCTTGTGCGTTTGACACAATTCAGAGTGTACTTCCTGTATATTCTCGGCGCAACCCCAAAGGGCCGGCCCAGGGCTCAGGACCTTTGTGCCCGAGTCGCTGATCCTCAGGTGTTTGTTTCCCTGGCGTCAGCTCAGTGCAGCACTACTTGGTCACTCTGCTTTTTTTGTTTGTTTCTTTTTCTTTTTGGGTCACACCCGGCAATGCTCAGGGGTTACTCCTGGCTCTGCACTCAGGAATTACTCGTGGCCGTGCTCGGGGAACATATGGAATGCCGGGGACCAAACCCAGGTTGGCCAAGTGCAAGACAAATGCCCTACCTGGGCCAGAGGGATAGCCGAGCGGGTAGGGCGTTTGCCTTGCACGCGCGGCGCCTGTGCCAACCCAGGTTCCATCCCCGGCATCCCATATGGTCCCCTCGAGCACTGCCAGGAGTAATTCCTGAGTGCAGAGCCAGGAGTAACCCCTGAGCATTGCCGGGTGTGACCCCCCAAAAAAAAAGTAAAAAAAAAAAAAGAAAAACAAATGCCCTACCTGCTGTGCTATCGCCCAGCCTGGTCAGTGGTTCTTGAGCCTTTACATGGGAAGAGAAAATGATTCATTTCATGGGGAAGGGTCAAAGGTGAAGATAAACTTCAGCACGAATAATTCCTCAAGTAAGTAGCACACTAGGTTGGGCAGGATGCAACAGAGAAAGCTCAACCTCAATTAACAAAATACAAACACAGAAGCTTAACCTGTAACAAGGTCTTAGTAATCTCTTATGCTAGGACTTAATGGCTCCATGGTGAGCTACAATGACCTTCACTGATTTTCTTCTAGGGAAACTGTTTTTGATCAATCTGTTAGCAAATTATTGATAACAAGCAATATAAAATAAATTATATTGCTGATGGCCTGCTACGGGGCAGGCTTAAGGGGTGGCCGGAAAGTTGGAGACACGGTAGAGGGAAGGTGACAAGGTGGTGGGACTGGGGTTGAGATACTGAATACCTGGAACAAACCATCACGAACAGCTTTGTGAACCACCGTGTGCATATCAACTGTAAGGGAAAATAAAAATTAAAAAAATAATATCTGGGGGGCCGGAATAATAGCCCAGCGGGTAGGGCGTTTTCCTTGCATGCGGTCGGCCCATGCCAGCCTGGGTTCAATTCCCGGCATCCCATATGGTCTCCCAAGCACCGCCAGGAGTAATTCCTGAGTGCAGAGCCAGGAGAAACCTCTGAGCATTGCCGGTGTGACCCAAAAAGCAAAATTATTTTTTTTTTTTTGCTTTTTGGGTCACACCCGGCAATGTTCAGGGGTTTCTCCTGGCTCTGCACTCAGGAATTACTCCTGGCGGTGCTCGGGAACCATATGGGATGCCGGGGATCAAACACCGGGCCGGCATGAGCCGGCCAGCGGCAAGGCAAATGCTCTACCAGCTGGGCTATCGCCCGGCCCCAAAAAGCAAAATTAATTAATCAGTCAATCAATTAATTAAATAATACCGGAAGTAAGTTTGGATGTTAATCAATCAATTAATTAAATAATACCAGAAGTGAGTTTGGATGAGAATGCTATTCGGGACTCCCAGAGAGGAATCGAAAGAGCTATGCTTGGAATATCACGCCTCACTCAAGTGAGAGAAGGAATCCAGAGTTCTGACCTCCGTCGCTATTCCAGAATCAGGGATGCTGTCTCGTTTGCCAAGGCATCGAAAATCAGATGGGCTGGACATATAATGCAATTTGGAGACAACCACTGGACTAGAGCCGTTACCGACTGGATCCCACGGGATTTCAAAAGATCACGTGGCCGCCCACCTACAAGATGGTCAGACTTCCTTGTCAAGACCCTGAAGGAACGGTTTGAGGCTCTTCGTATTCCTGAATCAACCAGATGCCATTGGGCTACATTGGCACGTTATAGGGTCCAATGGAAATGTTACTGGTGCCCGCTCGAGCAAATCAATGAATAACGGGATTCAAGTGATCAAGTGATCAAGTTTGGATGTTATGTTTTTTTTGGGGGGAGGTTGCTTATGAGTAGTCTGCTGGTAGGACCCAGAACTTATGGTACCCTGGGCCCACTGGGTCATGCCCAGCAGTGTTCTTGGGGCCTTGGGATGCCAGGGATCAAGCGCAGGGCCTTGCAACGACAAGACCTGTGGTCTCCTCCCACCTGAGCAACATCTGAGCTTTCAGGCTGGGTTTTGAAGGATGAATAGGAGTCTGCCAAGTGGAAAGGGAACAGGTTTTTTTTTTCTTTTTGGGTGATACCGGGCAATGCTCAGGGGTTATTCCTGGCTCTGCCCTCAGGAATTACTCCTGGCTGTGCTCAGGAGACCATATGAGGTGCCAGGGATGGAACCTGGGTCGGCCGTGTGCAAAGCAAACGCCCCCCCCCGCTGTGGTATTGCTCCAGCCCCAAGGGAACAGATCTTGGTCTTGGCTACCTTGAAGCCGGACCTCTTCTGGACCAGCATTTCCCAAAGGACCATAGACAGACCCAGGCAAGGATGCCAAGCTGGGAGTGGGCGATGCCCAGACAGTGCCCCACTCCAGCCTGACTCACCCAGGGTAGGGCCAGACGGGTCATACACTTGCCATAGCTCGGCCTCAGGCCTGCGTGGGTGAGACAGCTCCCTCTTCCCTGGGCTCCGGGGACTCGGGCTTACTCTACACCACACCCCATTTCTCAGGGTAGGTGCAGACCTGGGCATGTGAGGAGATGGGTCTCCCCCTGTCTCCCGCCAGCCGACCTCAGCATGCTCACCTGGCTCAGAAGCCCACAGCTGCTAAAGTCCCAGCGTCCTTTATTTATTTATTTTTATCATTTTTTAAATTGGGGCCACACCCGGCGGTGCTCAGGGTTATTACTGGCTCTGCACTCAGGGATCACTCCTGGCAGGGCTTAGGGGACCTGATGGGGTGCCAGGGATCAAACCCTAGGTCACTTACGCAAAGCAAGTGCCCTACTATCCCACCCACTCTAGCCCCTCAGAAGACTGAGACTTTGCCAGGCCAGGGAAGAGAGAAGATTGTCCTGCTCACGAGGAGCTTTGCCACCCTCAGGACACCGGGATTCCTGTCCAGGCACTGGCCACACCTCGAGAGCCAGGCGCATCACCAGGTGCGACCCCCCCACCCCCAATAAAAAGTCTGGAAGACTTTACTAGTCTTTACTAGTCTTTACTAAACTTTACTAGTCTTTACTAGAACTTTACTAGTCTTTACTAGTCTTTACTAGTCTTTACTAGACTTTACTAGTCTTTACTAGACTTTACTAGTCCATTTTGTTCCCACCTGTTTGTTCACTCCTCATAAGCAATATTGGTGGGGGGGGGACCACATAAGTGTTAGATAAATAGTTCCCAAATAAACAGTTGGAGGAGGGGGCCGGGGGTTTAAAAGGCTGAAGCTGGGGGCAGGAACGATCAGCGGGGAGGACGTTTGCCTTGCACGCAACCAACCAGCACCCATATGGTCCCCTGAGCACCACCAAAAGCAATTCCTCAGTGCAGAGCCGGGAGTAACCTCTGAGCATCACGGGTGTGGCCCAAAAAGCAAAACATAAATAAAAGGCTGAAGCTCACAGTTTGAGTGCAGAAGCCCTGGTTTCAACTGCTACCACATGGTTTGTTTTCAAAATAAATGGCAGCATCAGAACCCCCAGGAGTTTTTTTTTTTTTTTTGGCTTTTTGGGTCACGCCCGGCAATACTCAGGGGTTACTCCTGGCTCTTTGCTCAAGAAACTACTTCTGGCGGTGCTCGGGAGACCGTATGGGATGCCGAGGATCGAACCAAGGTCAGCCGTGTGCAAGGCAAACGCTCTACCCGCTGTGCTATTGCTCGGCCCCGAGTTTTATAAACTACAGAAATGGGAGATGGGGTGGGAGAGAGAGTCCAGGGGTTAAGACACTTACTTGCCTTGCTCGCGACCGACTCAAGTTCAATCCCTGGCACCAAATATGTTCCCCTCAACGCCCCCAGGAGCAGCTTCTGAGGACAGGGCCAGGAACTAAATACCACTGGGGTGTGGCACCAAACTCCCCACTCCTGGGCCTCACACACACACAGGCAGGCACACACACACACACACACACACACACACAGACTGTGTCAAGGTCATAGCTCATAGGACAGGACAGTAACCCAGAAACACAGCCAAGACAGGTGGAAATTGAGTGACAGCTAAGGAACTCTGGGACGGGCCGGCAGGGGCTGGGGGCAAGGCACGTCATTCGCCTGCTGTTGGCTCACTGGGGCAAAAATCAAGCGTGAGGGGCCGGAGCGATAGAGCAGAGGGCAGGGTGTTTGCTTGCATGTGGCTGACCTAGCTTTGATCCCCAGCATCCATATGGTCCCCTCCTGAGTGCGGAGCCAGGAGTAACCTCTGAGCACTGCCAGGTGGGGAGAAGGGGTGGGTTATTTGTACTACGGCCACACATGCTCAGTTGCGTGCTTTCCTACTCACCGTTGATTTTGGTTTGGGGGCCACACCTGCAGGCTCACCGCCCCCTGGCTCTGCACTCAGATATTCCCCTGGTGGTGCTGGTGGGCGCTGGGAGTGGTGGGGGCGCTGAACCTGGATTGGTCTCCTGAGAGACAAGAGCCTGACCCGCGGTGCTCTAATTCAGGCCCCCATTGGTTTGGTTTTGGTCATATCCAACTATGCTTTTCTGTGGGGGTACTTCCCCAGCCAAGAGTCGGGGGTGCACTACAGGGGCCACTGCGTGAGCGGATGGGTCGCGCTGCAGCCGGAAGTCCTCCAGCCGCCCGTCATCCGTGAGAACACCCCGCAGCTGGTTGAGGACACTCACATCCCGTGTTTTATCTGCCGCTGTTTGGGTGCCACCCACCCTGCAAACACACGGCCCTAAGCCAGCATAGGCGTTCCAGTAGCTCAGGTGGTGTCAGGGGTCAAACTCGGGCCTCCTGACCTCGGTCCATGGAGCTAAGTGTCCAGTGCTCCATACGGCCCACTGAGCCCCGCCAGGAGAGATCCCTGACCACAGAGCCAGGAGAAGGCCCTGGGCACAGCCAGGCGTGGCCCCAAACAATCGGTCCCAGGCAGCTCATCTGGGGAGATTCTGCGGCTGAGAGGGGCTGCACTGGGACAAGGCCTCAGTCAGCAACTCCTAAGGCAGCGGGTTTGAGAGCCCTGGGCCATAAGCCTCTGACCGGCTCAGGATAACCCAGTCATGGTGCGGCCCCTCGGGCGCGGCAGCAGCGGGCGCCCCTCCTGGACACAAGCGCGACCTGCGCATCTGGCCGGCCTCTGCCTGGCCCCAGCCTCTCCGCCCTTGGGTGTTCTAAGAACTCCTTCCCTTGGATACGAATCTTTCTTTCTCTCGTCTCAGTCCCATCACTTCTAGAGCAGTTCTGCGGATGAGGAGGTTGAGAACCGACCGAAAGTCCCGCTCCTGCCTCTGATCCCAGACCGAGTCCCTCCTGAGGAAGCCTCTGCAGGTCGCAACCTCCTCACGGCTGCTCGGAAGCCGACTCAACTGTGACACTCTCAAGTTCTCCTCCGGGACACCAGCGCCGGTGTCAGGGACAGACGTCTCCTCTGGGCTGTCCCACTTGGGGACAGCCTAGTGTGGACTTCCCTAGTCCACACTGCCGTGACCTTCCTCTCAACTCTCTGGTTTCTTCACAACGGCACCACCTGAGG
>JAJIBD010003678.1:0-185000 GCA_021461705.1 Cryptotis parvus
CTGGCGGTGCTCAGGGACTGTATGGGATACCGGGGATCGAACCTGGGCTGGCGCCAGGCGGCTGCGTGCAAGGCAAACTCCCTACCTGCTGGGCTATCACTCTGGCCCCCCAGTTTTCTGAAACTAAATCTAGACCTATCATGTGATCTACTAATCTCACTTATGGATTTCTATCCAAGGAATAGGAAAAAAAGAATATAATACAAAATTTTGCATCTCCATAATGTATTTGTGCAGCATTTTCCCCATGATTCACTGTATCACTGTCCTCCCATTATTCATAGATTTGCTAGAGAGGCACCAGTAACATCTCCATAAGTCCTGTCACAAGCAAGTGTAACCCAAGGGCATCTGCTTGCTCCAGGGACAGGAAGAGTCTCAAACCATTCTTTAGGTCATGGAATTGAGGTCCATAATTGTTACTAGTTTTTGGCATAACAAATAAATAAAACATGGGTAGCTTGCCAGGCTCTGCAGTGTAGGTGGTATATTCTCAGTAGAAGGCTCTCATCTAGAGCATTTACTGATGAAACTTAAAGGGGAAAGATCAGGTTAAGATCAGATAAGAAATAAGATCTTTCTTATTTTCCTATTAATTATTTAATTCTATAATTTGCCCTCTAAGTTCTGCATTTCCTATAGTTAGTTGAGGCACTGAATACTTTTAACTGTTATCAGAAGCTTTGAAATTACAGTGCCTAAAAAAAAATTCTGATGAGGTCCCAAAACAAAATTTCTAATATTTCAATCTGCTTGAATTTATGGTGTAGACTATTATTAATCTTGGTATTACATATGGGCTAAAACTATTACTAATCTTGGTATTTCCCATGATTAAAATATAAAAATAACTGAATTGATTGTCAACTGATGATTGAGTAAAGAAAATAGAGTATTTTTATACAATGGAATATTCAGCTATAAGGAAGGTTTTAAAAAAATGCCCTTTACAATAAAATAGGATTGAGTAAATTTTGCAAGACAAAATAATATGGAAGAGACAAAGATGAACATTGCATAATTTTAACCTATGATCACAGTGTACATATAGAAAATCAATGATGAACCAGAACAAAATAAAATAACAAGCTTATTTAATATTGATAATAGAAGCTTCCTGAGGATGAGGAATGGGTGAGTACATAGAAACAGACACTAGCTCTGCAAGTGACAAAAAGGAATGAAAAAGACTACTGTAGTTTGGAATATTATTGCAAGTTATGTCAATAACAAGGGGAATACATTTTTTTCTGATCAGTAAATAACCTGAGATCTATATTTTTAGGTATTAAAATTTCTGGGGGTGGGATAACACAAAAAATTATACTGTTAAAAGACCTTTGAAATCTCTGCACCAAGAACATAGACTGTCCCAATAATCTGCATAATGAATGAATTATATTATGCTTTTCCAATTTAGATTTTTTGAATAGTTAGAATATAGGACTGAAGTGCGAGTTCCCTTTGCCATCACTAAATCATAATAATTATCTGTGTACATAGAAGGAAGCATTTAACCTGTGTAGGATATAAACATATGATGACTGAACAGGAACGTTGGAGATCACTCCCTCTTGGTAAGTCAAAGTCCTGTGTTAAGCACATTTAGAGCTGAGAATGCTTAAGGCAAATCCAGACCACATTTTATCTCTCAAAGGACAGTGCACCTGTATATACGTAATGGAGTTTTTGACTCATGAAAGGGCATAAAATGATTATTTTTTTCTTCTGGTTTTTTGAAATGAAACACAGGCTTAGCTTGCTACATAAAGTCTCAGAAATTGATTCAAAGAGTTACTTATGCTTTCAGGACATAATCCTCTGAAATAGTTCTAGCATCTGTTTTTGCTATTGTGAACTGTCTATTATTTGGTTTTCTGTCAACCAGGCGAGATGTCAAGTCATGTTTTCTTGCTTCAAATTGCAGAATATTATCTATCCCCTAGTGAACTTTCTCCTATATGTTCATATTTAAGCAGGCATAGTGGTGAATACATAAAATTGAATGCCTGAATTGTTTTAAAAACAATTCAGAATATTTTTAAAAGTACTTTAGTGTGTCAAATGTGAATTGACACACAGTATTTTGCTCACAGCAAGCTGAAAACTCTTCAGAATATAAACTTTTTATATGATTTAGCATGATCAATTTAAAAAGGTAAACTTGAATGCTTTGTAATGAATGTTTTTGGAAATATATTTGAAAATGTTCTTTACCTTACAAGGTTGGTTGGATAGGTATATCTTGGGCATTATCTGTTTTTTTTTTCTTTTTGTGCCTCACCCAGAGATGCTCAGGGGCTACTCCTGGCTCTGCACTTAGGAATTACTACTGGCAGTGCTTGAGAGACCAAATGAGATGCCAGGGTTCAAACCCTGGTAGGGCATGCAAGGACAAATGCTCTGCCTGCTGTACTGTCTCTCTGGCCTGGGGCATTACCTTTTCTTCACTTGGAAAACATCATTGCAGAAAACATTTTCTCTTGTCCAAAGTTGTTTATTTTCTCATTGAGAAAACTTTTCTCATTTTCTTTTTATGGGTGGACTTTCCAATATTATGCTTAGAAAATTAGACTTGGCTATTCATAAATAAATATCAAAACTGAATTGGAATACAGTAAAATTATTTCATTCAAGCACAATCTCATCCTACCAAATAAGCCAATAATGAGTACCAATGACAATTTCTAACATTATTAATAAAGAAGTTTAAAACCCTATTTTAGTAATCTTTTTTTCAAAATCAGTTTCACCCATAAAAAAGAAAGTGGAGGGGCGGGGCCCAGGGGCGTTGCCTGCCGGCCGCCATCCGGCCCGCCCCCCGCGTGGAAGATGTGATAGATCCATCAGGGCATCGGAGGGCAGTCATCTTGGTCTTATAGTTGGCGGAAGGACAGGCGGGCGGTGCGAATGCTTTTCCCGGCCTCTGCTGCATCTTCCAGTATTTCTGCTCTTCTGTCTTTGAGGTCTGCTTTTATCGCTTCTCTGCACTGTTTAGCAAGCTTGGACGTTAGCATTTGGTCTCCTGAGACTCGCGCCTTGCCACGTTGGCGAATGAGCTCGAGAGTTTCTGAAGACAGGCGTCCTTTTGTGTCTTTCTCTCTCTCGGCATTCTTTGCACAATCATGGAGGTGCTGAACCAGTCGGTTGTATTCTTCATCGATGTCGTCAATGATGGTATCTTCCCATGTTCCGCAATGGTGCCAAAGAGTTCCCAGTTGGTGGTCGTTCTGGGAGCTCTCTTCTTAAACTTTGCAGCCTTTTCTCCCCGTTGCGGGAAGTAGAACTTTGCACGAAGGAGACGATGGTCCGATCCTGTTTGGAATTTGGGGACGACAGCAACGTCGGTCAGACAAAACCGTCGATTGAAGATGATGTGGTCTATTTCATTGTGGAACTGTCCGCCAGGAGATTCCCAAGTCCAACATTTCGCTTCAGCCTTCTGAAACTGTGAGTTCCCATGAATGGTCTTGGTGGACATGATGAACTCAGATAGTCTCTCACCCTGTTCGTTCCATTCTAGGCCATGGGTCCCGATGTGGAGTTCTTCAGCCCGATCTTCTCAGTCCTATTTTGGCATTAAAATCACCGACTATGATCTTGTAGAAGGTGTGATCTTTTTTATAGAACTCCTCCAATTCCATGTAGAATTTCTCAATTTCATCTTCTTTGTATGTGGATGTTGGTGCATAGACAATGAAGATAGAAATTGCTGGCAGTGGGCCACATCTCTTCAAGTGTAATCGAACCTATTCGGTTTGTTAGGCATTCAGATGAATCAATGTTGACAGCCATGTTCATGTTGACAAGGACACCAACGCCACCGATGCCTCTTTTGTCGCATGTTCCAAGGAACAATTCTTCTCCTGTGTCAAATACAGCATGATGCGACTGACGCCTCCTCGTCTCAGTCAGACCAATGATGTCGTACTTGATCTTTTGCTTGCACCATCAGATCCTCAATATGTGCTTCCGATGCCAGCGTACGTGCATTGAAAGTACAGACAGTCATTTTAGTCCTTCTTCGTTTGGCAGCCTAGGATGGCCGTGAAATTTTATCAGGCACTGCTTTTTTGCCTTTCTTACTGCTGCCGTATTAAGGGCTCTTTCGGGTCAGGAAAATAAACATTTTTGTTACTGGATTTGGCATATCAAACACGCATCGGACAGCTTGCCAGGCTCTGCCATGCGGGTGCTATATTCTCATTACTTTGTGGGGCTCTCTCAGAGGAGTGGGCCGAATATTTATGGTAATTTGGAGGTAAATTCCGCGCGCCCTTGCGCCATGTGCAACGGGAAAGCTGGTTTCTGCCCTGCCGGGTGTACCTGTGTCTTAGGCTCAAGAATTCCTGGGCTTGAAATACTCTCCTCTGAAGGGCGGCTCTCTGCAGGGTGGGTCCTTGTAGGCTGGGTTTTCTGACAAGCCGGGCTGGAGACTGGATTAATCTGTGGGCTGGAGACTGGATTAATATGCTGGGTGGATATCTTACCAGCTGCAGAGTGTGGATTGTGAAGATCGCTGCCAGCAAGGTGTGGGGGTTTCTCTGGGCTCCTCCGAGGCTCCATCGGGATGGTGGACTCGGGTTGGAAGTTGCTCTCGTGGTCCATGGAATGCAGGGGGGTTCAACGGGAAAGCTGGTTTCTGCCCTGCCGGGTGTACCTGTGTCCTGAAATAAGCATGGAGGAAATAAATAATACAAAAATTATTTCATAAGTCAAGATAAACTCATGAATGGTACTCATAAAATAAGAGTATACTTAATATTCTATTAAAATGGTTAGGTTTATAGATAAATTACTTCTGATATCTATTCGATAATGTGATTCATACATTATTTTGATAGGCAGGTCCTAAAATGTTCCAATTTGACACATTTCGTCAGTGTTGTCTTATTTCTCCCGTGCTTGCCCATGTCTGTTTGTCTCTATACTTTGAATTTTATCTTTCCCAGATTCTTTACTCTTTATCTAGTTTTTACTCACATTGGCTGCCAAGTAACTTCAACTGAGAAATTTACTCTCAGAATTACTAGGAATAGGAAGAGTGAATAGAATTTGTACTGGGTTAGAAAATAGCAGTTCTGGTTTCCTGAGCACGTTTTCTATGACTGAAGTTAAGCTGTCTTTCTAGGATCATTTAAGTTGTAAAATGATTTTACAGCATTCTTGTGAACTCTTTCACAACTATTTACATTTTAATTATAGGAGTGTTTTGACTTCTGGTAGTAAAGATTGTAGCAGGCTCTGTGGAAAAATTGTTGGAATCTTTTAGGGGAATTCTGTAGGGATTTTATTCTGTAGATAACCATAATATAATGTAATATTTTCCTTTTGCTATTTTTTCCCAAATTTTGATTTTGGGCCGCTCTTGGATTTGGTTTTACTCCTGTGATCATTCCTGATGGGCTGGGAGAATGATATAGGGTGCAGGCAGTTAAACTTGAGTCAGCTATATGCACAGCAATCCCCTTCCTTATTGTGTACTTTATCCATCCTCAACAGATATTTTACTCTTTTTTCCCTTTTTCATACAGATTTATCCATTTTCCTTCTTAACAGCATCTGTCCACCTCAACTTTTCTTCCTTCTCCATTATTCTTATTAAGAACCTCTAGCACGCCACATTATACTATAGAAACAGTACTATGTACTCTTATACTAAGTTAACTATAGTATGTTCCTATTTAGAATTCTATTTTATTAATAGTTGTTCATGATGGTTTGTCACAGATATTCAAATTTCCAACACCAATCTCTCATCACTGCACTTTCCCTCCATCATTATCTCCAATTTTCTTAACCAACCCTTAAGTCTGTGTCCAAAGCAGGCCCCTCAGTAATTTATTTTATAGTGCTAAAAGATTGATAAGAAATATTTCCTTAGAAGACAGTTAGTGAATATTGTCGTATTTCCCCAAGGAGCTATTAAACCTTTGTGTAAACAATTACTAAAATGTTACAGGTTAAACCTATGTTTATATTTCATTAATCATGATTTGTTGACTTTTACACTATGTCCATACAATCTGGTGTGCCACTCCTTGTTTATTAGTGTTGTAAATTTGAGATGTTATTCTAGGAACTCCGGAATTTTTTTTTTTTTTTTGGGGTCACACTGGCGATGCTCAGGGGTTACTTGTGGCTCTTTGCACATGGGTTACTCCTGGGGACTATATGGGTGTTTTTTTCATTGATGTTGGGGATCAAACTTAGGTCGGTTGCATGCAAGGCAAATGCCCTACCCACTGTGCTATTGCTCCAGACACAGAACTCCAGAATTTTTAGAAAGAGAGTTACAGCTGTAGTTAAATTTCCATTTATTCAAATTCTCCTGTAAATTATCACTTGTATCACTTCTTTTCCCATTGTTCATAAATTTGCTCGAATAGGCACCAGTAACATCTCCATTCATTGGGAATGAGGTCCATTATTGTTACCGTTTTTGGCATATCGAATACACCATGGGTAGCTGGCCAGGGTCTGCTATGGCTCTGGGTTCATTCCAGAGGGCCCAGTGTTTTTCTGTGTCAGAAATCAACCATCCAGGGCCCATGGGGCAGAGCCCTGAGTTTAGACAAGCCTGTCTCCTGTCTGCCAACTGTGACGCAGCTGGGTACCACAGCTGCACCTGCAACACCTCGAGTGTTATTTAGTGATCAAATAAAAAGATAAATTAGAAATCACATAAAAATTCCAAAGAGATCATATAGTGATCTCTTTGTGATCATATAGTGATCACATAGTGATCATATAGTGGGTAGGGAGCTTGCTTTGCATGCAGTTGACTGAGGTTCCATTGCTGGAAACCTATTTAGTCCCTCAAGCTCCACTAGAAGTGATCCTTGAGCATGGAGTCAGGGGTAAACCCTGAGCACTGCCAGCTGCACCATATCCCAGCCCCTGCAAAAAAAAAAGTATACAGAGGATTGAAAGTGAAATTAAATAAAACGTAGGGGCCTGAGCAATAGCACAGCAGGTAGGGTGTTTGCTTTGCATGTCCCCAACTGGGTTCGATCCCTGGCATCCCATATAGTCCCTTGAGCACTGCCAGGAGTGATTTCTGAGTGCAGGTATCACCCCTGCACACTCCCTCCCAAGAGACATGCTTCCTGTAAAGTACCAGAAAGTCAATATTAAAATTTCTGTTTACAGAGATCTCTGTTGTAAATGCTTAATTCTGTGGCTCTGGTACAAAAACAGTGAGAACATGTTGACGTGTTGGGGCATGTATGACTGCTGGGACACCCAAAGTATTCTGATCTCCCTTTTAAACACCAATATATGTGATTTTATTTTTTTTGCTTTTTTGGTCACACGGCAATGTTCAGGGTTACCCCTTGGCTCTGCACTCAGGAATCACTCCTGGAAGTGCTCGGGGGACCGTATGGGATACCGGAGATCAAACCCAGGTCAGCTGCTTCCAAGGCAAAAGCCCCTCCTGCTATGCTATCGGTTCGTCCCCCGTGTGATTTTTATGAAAAAATTTCATTGTGATACATATATTCTCAAATGTTTTGGTGTTTTTTTCATTGTTCACAAATCCAAAGTTCCTACTAAGACATTGAAGATTCTAAATTTTCTGACATGATTCTGATCCTTGCACTCTGATCATGTAGATACTTGTCTCAACTTGTCTGATGAGCAAAGTATCTGTTCACCTTTGCTGGTGATATTTCCTCTATCTGTGTAATTTTTCTCTGTCACTTATTCCTGTTATAATCCTTCAAATATTAGCTCATCCTCCTTTGTGAATTAGAGACCAATATTGTATCATCAAAGTTATAAAATCATTAAAATATAAAAAGCAAGAGAGTGGAGATGTATGGAAAGGGATAGAAAACTATAGAAACATACCAAGAAACAGGAAGTCATTAGGATATAAGCATGTAAATGCCAAGCAGATAAAAGTATATGAAACATTAAGATGATGACAAAATTAAAATCATGGGGATGGTTAATATATTGCAATTTGCTTGATTCCTAGCATAACCCATAGATAGGTAATTTTATAGAGAAATATGTCACAAGTTCATCAGAAGTTGTTTGGAATCAACATTGATTAGATGTCTATTAAATGTACTTTGATATGCAATTCATAGAACATTTAGGGCTAAAAGTAAAACTGAAAAATATGTAAAAGCTTATAATAAAATACTCATAGAAATTCTTGGTGTTTAAAAATGTTCTGAAGGAATAACACTGAAGTACAAATTATTACAACCACTAGACCTAAAAATGGATAGCCTGAGTGATTGTACAGTGGATAGACATTTGCCTTGCACACACACAAACTGTGTTCAACCCCCTGCACCCTATATGAACCTCAAACCTATCAGAAGTGATTAAAATAGATGAATTATAAATTATATTTAATTTTTAACAATAAAACATGGAGTTAGAAAGTTTGATGAACTTTGCTTTTTATACCACTACCCTCTGCCCCTAAGTGTGTGTTCTCTATTAAATATCCTACTCATTACTTACCTGTTGTAATTCAAATTACCACATCCTATTTACACTATGCAGGTAGTTCTTTTCAAACTCTATGGCATGGCATTGGATTGGTGACTTACATTTTTAAAAAAGTTTCGGATTGATAACACAGCGGGTTGGGCACTTGCCTTGCAAGCGGTCAAACTCAGTTCGATCCCTGGCACCCCATATGGTGCCCCACACACCGTCAGGAGTAATTCTTAAGCGAAGAGCCAAGAATAACCTCTGAGCATTGCCGGGTGTGACCCAAAAAAGTAAAAAGAAGTATCTTACATTTAAAAAAATGTATCTTCTAGGACTGGGTGTCAAATTCTTCTGTAAAGAAACAGAGTAAATATTAATTTTTGTTCACGAGCACTCTATCGTAAATGCTTAATTCTGTGGCTCTGGTACAAAAGCAGTGAGAACATGTAAAGTAGACATGGCTGTTTTCCAATAACACTTAAAAAATAGCTGTAGAAGATCTTAGCATCTGTATTCATCAGGGAGATTGGTCTGTAGTTTTCCTTTTTGGTGGCATCTTTGTCTGCTTTGGGTATCAGGGTGATATGTGCCTCGTAAAAAGCTATTTGGGAGTGTTTTTTGTTTCTTCAATTTGTTGGAAGAGCTTAAAAAGAATTGGGAGTAGGTCCTCTTTAAAGGTTTTGTAGAATTCACTGGTGAATCCATCTGGACCTGGGCTTTTGTGTTTGGGGGAGACTTTTGATTACTGATTCTATTTCCTCGATGGAGATAGGTTTGTTGAGGTATTCCAAATCTTCTTGTTGCAGACTTGGGAAGCTATAGGAATTCAGGAATTTGTCCATTTCTTCTAGGTTTTCTTGTTTTGTGGCGTACAGGCTCTCATAGTAATCTCTGATGATCTTTTGAATTTCTGTGGTTTCTGTTGTGATGTCCCGTTTTCATTTCTGATTCTATTTATTTGGGTTCTCTCTTTTCCTTTTCTTACAAGTCTTGCAAGTGGTTTGTCAATCTTGTTTATTTTTTCAAAGAACCAGCTTTTGGTTTCGTTGATCTTCTGGATTGTTTTTTGACATTCCATCTCATTGATTTCTGCTCTAAGTTTTATTATTTCTTTCTTTCTGCTTGGGTTGGGCTCCTTTTGTTGATCACTCTCTAAGATCTTAAGTTGTGAAGTCAGACTGTTTATGATGGCCTTTTCTTCTTTTCTGATGAATGCCTGAAGAGCTATGAACTTGCCTCTTAACACTGCTTTTGCTGTATCCCACAAGTTCTGGTAATTCGTGTCTTCAGTCTCATTTGTTTCCAGGAATCTTTGGATTTCCTCTTTGATTTCTTTATGACTTGCTGGTTGTTCAGCAGTGAGCTGTTTAGTTTCCAGGTACTTGGTATTGGTCTCCGTTTTTGTGTACAATTAACTTCTATTTTCAGTGCCTCATGGTCTGAAAAAGTAGTTGGCACAATTTCTATCTTCTTGATTTTATGGAGGTATGATTTATGGCTCAGCATGTGATCTATTTTGGAGTATGTTCCATGGGCACTGGAGAAGAAAGTGTATTCAGCTTTTTTGGGGGTGAAATGCCCTGTATATGTCTACCAGCCCTCTTTCTTCCATCTCTTCTTTTTAGAGCCAGTATTTCCTTGGTAAGTTTCAATCTTGTTGATCTATCCAGGGTTGATAGAGCAGTGTTGAACATGGAGACTATCATGCTGGAGTGAAATTAGTCAGAAGGAAAAGGACAGATATAGAATGACTGCATTTATTAATACGACATAAATAGATACCAGTGTTTTACTAAATGTGGGAAATGGTAATGGCAGATAAAGACTCACCATTGAATATACACAAAGAGACTTAAGTGATAAACTCTAAATACCTGCAGGGCTAGCCACAATGTGTAAAATAAGAGGCAGAGAGATGCAGAGACAGAGAGAAAGACAGAGAGAGAAAGAGAGGAAACTGGGGTACCTGCTATTAAGGCAGCATGGGGGTGGGCAGGAGGGGGTGGGGTACATTGGTGGTGGAAATGGGGCACTGGTGGAGGGATGGGTGCTGGTATACTGTATTACCAAGAACCAATTATGATCACCTTTGTAATTGTATGTTTCACTGTGGTATAATAAAAAATTAAAAAAAAATAGCTGTAGAATTAGCTAGTGGGCAGAAGTTTTCCAAGACTCATTATTAAAGATTCTTTTCAATAGTCCTTAGAAGACATTTTGATAACATGTAGATTTGCATGCAATATTTGAGTTAAGTGAAACTCTCACAGCTGTTTTAAAAGACCCATGGTAGAAAGATAAAAGAGAAACATTCTTTTTTATTTCTCAGCAATAGTTTTGCATCAAAGACCAGAAACTTAATTGCACATGTAATAATGCATTTCAGGGATTTAGTATACTTGTCAGCACTGAGCTATTACCATGATAGTCATCTGTTTTGATGAAATGTCAATGGTGGAATATGGCATGACAAAATGCCCCAACAACAGTGGTGAGAAATGTCAAAGCCAAGATGTGAAAGGAGAAACGTGCCTACAATGAAATGTTGCCTAACAAGATGTCCTTATGAAGAAATGGTCAACAAAATGTCATCATGACAAATGAATACCCATAGACACATAAACACACCTGCACACCAAGAAATGACATGGCAACTTGGCTGCCTAATGAGTTTCAATCTACTTTCTATTGATTGAAAGCCTTTTGCTTTTTAAAATCAGAGGCTGCTAGCACATAAAAATGCCAAAATATTTTCTTCTCCTATTTTTCTTTCTGGGACACTGCAGGTGGTTCCTTTCATCTCTGTGCGCCACACTCTGTAGAATGTTGCCAAGCAGGTGATCTTGGCATCTCTGAGTCAAGAGAGCTAGTTCAATCGCCTGCTTTGCGTTCCCACCTCTTCCACCTCCTTCTCAGTTGGAACAGTGAGTTTCTCTGTGAAAGCTTCTGCAAATGATGACAAAGAAGGAGAGTTCTCAGGGAAAGAGACTGAGCTTTAATGCCAGTAAAACTGCTCCAAATGTAAAACACATTTGAAAATCTAAATGTGTGCCCCTGCAATCACATCAATAGAACCTTTAATGATCCTCAGAACCAGTCTTTTCTCTTCCAGTCTGTAGGAAGATTATTTCAAATCTGTTTGTGCCTGAAGCACTTTGATTGTGACAGTCTTCTCATTCATGGGCTAAACATGGCGTCCCACTGGAAGTGCCATCCAGGTTCACAGCAATACAGTATGATATGAAAGTATAAACAGAAGTCGAACTGTTTTTCTCCTCTGGGATAACAAGTGCAACTAGATTTTCAGACCACCTATTATGACATACAAAATAAAAAAGGGAAGAAAAATACGACCTACTTTAAGTCCATTGCTGGTTCTTGGGAGTGACCTTAACAGGTCATTATGTAGCCCTTGAATTAACTTCTGTGAACAGTGTCATGTACTTTGCTCTTAACAAACTGTCAAAAAAAATTTCATAAGGACTATTACTCTAAACTTCTTTCTGCATCT
Source organism: Cryptotis parvus (assembly GCA_021461705.1). Taxonomy (NCBI): domain Eukaryota; kingdom Metazoa; phylum Chordata; class Mammalia; order Eulipotyphla; family Soricidae; genus Cryptotis; species Cryptotis parvus. Next base: position 11,969 of record JAJIBD010003678.1, read on the forward strand.
TTTTTATGAGTGGGATAATAACAAATAATTAAAAAAGAAAATTGTTTCACAAGGTTACTTATTTTATCTTTTTTACTTTGAGTCTCTAAGTTGACAGATCCGGCATATTTAATGTTCAGGCTTCCTAACATGTATACTAAGATTTAAGATTTGTGTAACCCTATTTCTCATAGGAATGAGGATAAAATAGCATTGGCTTCCTGTAAAGATAGATATACTCCACCCTCATTATAGAACTATTTTCCAAAGCCAAGGATATTGAAAGTTATAACAGTAATGTCAGCCCTCATGATTAAATCATGAGGCACATGAGGTTTTCGTTTAAATTTGATGTTCTCATGATCTCAATATTTTTCATGCAAATCTTGTTATTTCTGCATCCTTTCACACTCCAGCTTAAATTGCTTGTCAATCGCCGTGCTTTTCTTGGAGTGCAGCACTTCTGAGCTTCTCCAATACGATTTTATACATCTATTTATATCTACTTCTTTAGTATATTTCCCCTTAAAGAAGACATTCAGACAGCATTCCAAAGCACATTTAGTGAAGTCTTTTAAATTGAGAGCAGTGACTTTGGAGGCCCAAGGAGATGAGTCAAAATACATATTAAAAGGATTGGCTTGTCCAAGATACGGGAGTGAGGCAGAACTGTTATAAGCCAAGAAGAAAGAATTTTTAAATATATTTCATTACTTATAACATTTTTTAAGTATTAGAACTAGAAATGTGAATGTTAGAGGTTGAATGGAGTGAGAACAAAGTACAGCCTAGTGGAAAGATATAAGGATGTCTTAAACATTTAGGTTACAAAACAGAATATTTGAAAAAGTCTTCATAAAACAACCTTTAAATGCTCAATGTTTTTCAATGGATTATGAATTTTTAGGCTCTATAGGTCTCCTTTTCAGTAGTTTTTTTTCAGAAGACCAAACTTTCTTTTTTTTTTTTTGGTGGTGGAGATAGGGTGGCCTTATAATCTCTAACTTTCATAATAGTTCCTTGTCTGATTATTTGATTTGATCTTAGAAAATTAAGAAAAAAGGACTAAAAGCAAATATGTCAAGCTAGTGGTCTTTTTTTTTAAAATTTAGGTTGACAAAACCTGGGCTATCAATGTGTTATTAGAGTCGTTTTTTAAATCCCCTCTCATCTCCTACCCCAGTCTTTGTTTTCATAACATGGAAACTAGAAAGTGTTCAGACATGGAGCTGAAATGTCTCTGTGTCTTAAGGTAAGGTAAACCAACAAAGTAATTGCGGCATCAAAATCATGGGCTGACATGTAATGCGTTTGGGACAACCGCTGACTAAGCCGACGACTGGATCCCCGGGAGTCAAAAGATACGTGGCCGCCCACCTAGATGGTCGACTTCCTTGTAAGACCCTGAAGGACGTTTGAGGCTCTTCTATTCCTGAATCAACCAGATCCTTGGGCTACATTGCACGTGATAGGTCCAATGAAATGTTACTGGCGCCCGCTCGAGCAAATCGATGAATACTGTTCAAGTGATCAAGTGATCAAGTGATCAAGTCTTAAGGTAAGCAACAATGCAAGTTCTTTTAGTTGAGGAAATAGCTGATTGAATATATGTTATTTGTCATATCAACATTTTCCTAGGAATATTGCTTAAAAAAAATGTTTGAATAATCTCATACTATTTTAGAGATTCTCAATGTTTTCTAATGAATTCACTACAATGCTTTATTTTTCAGAAGTGTTCTCAAATGCGTAACCTACTTATTGCTTTTTCCATGCATTTTCATATTCCAGAGGATTCTCTAGTGACAGAACATTTTCAATCATTACTTCTCTTTGGTGGAATCAATTACCCCTGATAGATTCCCTATCCAAGTTTAAAATTGCATTTAAAAACTCATCTCTTTCCTGCATTCTAATTGGGTGTACTTTGAACTTTAGATTTTTCTAGTGAATATTGTTTATAAATTTCTCTGTGATTTACAGAGCTTGCTATGTACAAATTGAGTATAGAATTGAATATACAATGTACAATTCCTTTGGGAAATTATATTTATTAGACTATGATTTTATTTACTCTTAATGCAAGACAGTTCTGCTAAACTAAAAGATGAAAATAATATATTTGCAATATAATTTGTCTGCCTACATGATTTATATGAAGTCACATTTGAGGGCATCAAAAATAGAATTGCCTTGATTCCCTTTTTACAGAGAATTACATAGAGTGTTTTACTCATATTCCTTTTATACAAAGCAACCCATAAATTTTTCAGTGGTCATTATTCAGCAGATTTATTCATCTGTAACATAATCCAGCTATGAGAAAATAAAAGTATACTTCTAAATAATTGTATTTACATGCTAATATTTTACTGGCAACAATCGTATAAAAACCTATTTATATCATGATATATGCTTTTATAGGTTTGTAGTCTTCAGTTATAGTTTTTAGACCGGGAGTATAGCAAGAGAACTAAAATTACACTTGACTTAAATAATTAATTACAGAAAGAATGGGCATAAAAGATCTCCATACTTTTAAAATATGGGATCCTCGCTTTCAAAGCACATGAAAGGTAAAATTTCTAGATTTAAAGTGTATGCAATTTTATTTATAATGTGAATTTGGGAGCTTTGTTTTGAACCCTTCTTTTATTTAAAAACAGATCTTACTGCACCCATAATTAAATTTTTTAGTTTTATTTAATGAGGCACATCTGAAACTTTCATATCATAATACAATATAGAACAATTTTAAAAAGAACAAATTTTCCTCCTTAGTAATGTCAATAGTAAATTATTTACTTCAGAATGAGTCACATTTGATTAATAAAAATGCAAATAAATTATTTAATCAACATTTTCTATAATTTAATGTATTCTTGTGGTATGATACATTTTCATTAAAATTGTTTTTTTAAATATAGTAGATAGATGAAAGATATTAGCGATAAGTATAGATTTGTTAAGCTTTCTCAGTATCATATGGATGACACACAACGTCATGCAACAGAAATAATGCAAATCTATATTCATTACTCCAGCACACTGGGGACTTAGTACTATTCCAACAGAGGCAAACTCCAACCATAGGAGCCAAGTAGTAGAAAACTTAATCCTAGTCTTGTTGCATTTGAATAATCTGAATACAAATTCTTTAAGATTTAGAAATGTTGGCTTTAGTTATAGGTTCTATCATATGCTGCTCTCTTACCCAAAACCTATATAAATTTCTTCTATGAACTTGTTGTCTCATGAAGATATATGACTTCTAACTCTTGCATTATCATGTACACAAACATGGGCTCCTTTTAATATTTGTTATCTATCACATTTTTCTGAAGTACTTGATGGAGTTGGGATTAGAATCAGATATATGATTTCCAGAACAAATTTAAAAGCAAAATAACTAATAAAGATGAATAGTATTTTAACTTCATAGTTGAAAAAATTATGATCAAAAAAAGTGCTTTGCACTTATATGCCTTATATTTGCGATGGCATTCAATCTGGCCCCTGGAGACCATTTTGGTTTATGTACTAATGTCTTGAATCTAAGTCTCTCATTTAGACTGGGATGTTTTATGCCTCTACTGCTTTGTTTCCTGGTCTAAAATATAACTTGGGAAATAGAACCATCTTAATTGAAGAGAGGAATTGGAGCAGCCAACCCCTGTGGCCTTATTCTGAGGATGAACCTATTCTCAGAGCCCTTTGAAGGAGTTCTTTGCATTGTTAATAAAAACTATATAACTCATGATTGAATATGTAAGTGGTGTCTCCATGCTAGGCACTTTATTTTAATCATTTTATTCATTTTATAAACTTTAATATGCCACCTAATTTACATATGAAGCTAAGTCATTGTCCTAAATTAATAATGATAGCGTAAGAAATTAAATTACGATAGCATAGTTATAGAATTTACATTTTTTTTAAGAACTAAAGTGAAATGGACTGACTCATAACTTGACAGCTACTGCCTTAAGAAGCAGGGACCTATTGTGTAGAGACCCTATAGTCTAAAACAATTTATTGTTCTGGGATAATGATCATTGATATATTTAAATATTTTTAGCCAATTTCTTCCCTTTTTTCTTTTTATGATTAAAATTCTATTTTATTTTATTTAATTTTTTAAAAATATATTTTATTGAATCACTGTGTGATACAGTTAGAAGACTACTCATTACGGAGTTTTAGTAATACAATGCTCCGACACCCATCCCTTTGCTGGTGCTCATTTCCCATTACCAATGTGTCCCTTTACCCTTTTGCCACAGCCCCATCCCCACCCCCAGCCTGGTTGAGTGGCAGGCCTTTCCTTTTCCCCTCCCCCATTGGACATTATGTTTTGAAATAAAGATACTGATAGATTTTCATGTTTGTTCCTTTATCTACTTTCAGCATCACTTCTTATAGAGTGATCATTGACCATTGTCCTTGTCATATCATTCCCTATCCCAACTGTCTTTTCCTTAAGCGGTTGAAACAATTTAGCCAAAACCTTTCCTTTCTAACATTACAGTAAATATTATTGCAATTTCATTGCAATTGTCCACAGAAACCAGAAGTATTCATTGTTTGAGCAAGAAGACATATAATGCATAAGATAGTCTTAGATAAAGCTGTATATATTGGGTTGGAAGGTCAATGCCTATTAACACAGACAATGTATGTGAAAACCTTCCACCCAATTTGTTATTGTTATGTACAGATATTTGAAACTTGTTGTTATTTCTGAATCTTGACTTAAATTTTCAATTCACTGGCCAGAGAGGTAGTACAGAGTTGAAGGCACTTACCTTGTGTTCAGTTAAGCTAGGTTTTACTCTCTTACATTATGTATGGATCCTTGAAAACTCAGGAGGTCACTCTTAAACAGAGCACTGGAAATAGCTGCTGAGAACTTGCCAGGTGTGATCCAACCTAAGAAACTTTTTCCATTTTTTTTCAAAATTCAAGTTTTAGAGGACTCACAGCTTGTTATAAAATAACCTTGATGATGGAACTCTATGATAATAATTCCTAAGGAGATAGAAATTTATGTAGCAAATGAAGGACATTAAAGCAGAGGCGACTGTAATTAAATGTGCGAGTTTTCTTCCTCTGTTTAGGAAAATGACAAGCATTGCAAAGAACTTTGATGGTCATAGTGGTACTGGAGAGACAGAGCAGTAAGAATGGTGAGTCTGAGAGTAGTGTTCTGATCACTGTATCACTGTCTTCCCATTCATCATCGATTTGCTTGAGCGGGCACCAGTAAAATCACCATATGACCTGTCTCATGCAAGTAAAGCCCAAGGGCACCTGCTTGCTCCAGGAACATAAAGAGCCTCAAACCATTCCATCAGGTCATGGGAATGAGGTCTATAATTGTTGCTGGTATCTGGCATATCAAATACGACACGGGTAGCTTGCCAGGCTCGGTTGTGCAGGTAGCATACTCTTGTAGACATCTCAAAATCCAGCATTTATTAATGAGCCCGGGCTGTGATAGGCTGGTCTGCTGGGTGGAGTTCTGACGAGGGGGAAGTCCGGATGTGGAAAATGGAGGTCCTCATGGAGTGGAGGGTCGTCTGGCTTGTTGTGAGGCACTGCTGGGGTGGCGGGCCAGGGCTAGAACCTGCCACCCCCTCCCGGGCACCTCATGAGCAGCTGGGCACAGTGAAAGCCAGTAGCAGCTCTGCCCCATGTCTGTCTCATTGGTTTGAAAGATTACAAACCAATTTTTGTACTAAATAGGATATGATGATTTTGTAGTGGCAATAATTAGCGGTAACCTTGAAAATTTAGTGGACATTACATGAAAATATCTATACAGTTCAGTATATCTATACAGTTCAGTGTTCTGATATAGCACATAAAGGTTTATGGTATAGCACGTGTATGGTATAGCACAATAGGCTTTGATTGTGTACAAGAAATATAAAAAGAATATTTCAGGTTTCTGTATTTGTACTGAGTAGGGTTTTTAGTGAGTATGCTAAAAAACACAAGTAATGGCAAGATTACATAGATCCTCATGGATATCTAGGAATTATTTATATTATATACTCCTATATATCCTCATGGATATATAGGATTAAAGCAACTCAGCAGAGGCCAAATAGAAAGTTGAGGACCACAAACTTGCTGGAACACTTCCTTTAGACTCTTAGGTATCCTTTTGTGGTAACAAGTCACATCAGCTTTTAGTAGAATTCGGGTCCTGCAGGCAGAAGGAAAGGTGAATAAGCATCAAGGAAATACTGTATTGACTATATAGTTATCCTGAAATAACTTAGATTTAATTTGGGTGTGATTGTATCTACTCTTGAATTTCCAAGATTAAAATCTGCCTAATTTTCAAAAATAGGAACAGTGAAGTACATTCAGTTTATAAACAGGGGGATAATGGAGATAAATTTAATGCATGACTTCTGTTATAACATGTATACCATCTTCATTACAGTGAAGTAAATTCAGTTTAAAACAGGGGATAATGGAGATTAAATTTAATGCATGAGTTTTGTATTATAAAATGTATACCATCTCAAAGAAAATAATACTTACAGTGTTACAAGTTTCAATTATCTCCAAAATTAATTTTTGTTATACTGTTTTTATATTAAGAATATTATAATATCTTTTTTATTTAAAATATTATGTTTCGTTATCCACAAAACAAGACTCAAATACATATACTTTGACACTAAAGATTTTCCGCACAATTTCCATGTTTCCATTTTGCAATTACTAAATCTTGGGACACAGAGATACCAAATTCTATCAGAATCTAATATAAAAAGTTGGGTATTTTATGATCAGACATTAGCATTAGCCTACAATTTCACCCAGTATATTTCAGGTTATCAAATTAAGTTTGATGATTTTGCTCATAAATCCATATTCATATTCTATATTAAATGACCTGCTGTGGTGCATGTTTTAGTGAGGTTTAATATATTCTTAATTCTAAAATCAACTGGTATTTAAATTGTAAGTATTACACAAAAAAATCAGCAATAGAAAATGAGAAATTGGAGTAAAGGCAGAGACAGGCAAAATAAAAGAAAGGCACTTTTTGATGACCATTTTTATTATCCCTTTGATTAAGTTTTGAATAACTATAAATGTCACAACACTAGACCCTGTGTTAAAATTGTCTTTAGCTAAAGGCTCAATGTGAATATAACGTTATATAAGTTGATATAAGGTTAGGTTATATATAATATAAGGTTATATAAGTTATCACTTGTCACTTGTCTCCCATTCTTCATCAATTTGCTTGAGTAGGCGCTAGTAATATCTCCATTCATTGGAAATGAGGTCCATTATTGTTACTATTTTTAGCATATCCAATACTGCACAGGTAGCTTGCTAGGCTCTGTCTTGGCTCTGGTTTCATCCCAGGGGGCCAGTCTTTTTTAAAACAGCATGGTATTGGAATAAAAACAGATCAGTGGATCTATGGAATAGAGTTGAGTATCCTGACACCCATCCTCAAATATATGATCATTTAATCTTTTATAAAGGAGCAAAAAGTATGAAATGGAGCAAGGGAAGCCTCTTCAACAAGTGGTGCTGGGAAAACTGGGCTGGTACATGTTAAAAAATGAATTTGGACCTCTGTCTAACACCATGTATAAAAATTAGATCAAAATGGAATAAAGATCTCAACATCAGACATGAATCAATAAAGTATGTAGAAGAAAATATAGGAAAATCCCTCCACGACATTGAAGCTAAAGGCATCTTCAAAGGTGAAACATCACTAACAAAGCAACTAGAAGCAAAGACAAACATATGGAACTACATGAAACTGAAAAGCTTCTTCACCTCAAAACAAACAGTGACCAAGATACAAAGACAGTCTGCAGAATGGAAAGAATATTCATCCAATACCCATCTGATAAGGGGTTAATATTCGGGATATATCAGGCACTGGTAGAACTTTACAAGAAGAAAACAAGGGGAGAAGAAATGAACAGAACCTTCGAGAAGAAAGAAATTCAAATGGCCAAAGCATGAATATAATATAAGTCTATATAAATTGATAAAGCATGAATCCCATATGCTTCTGGGATTCATGACGAGTATAGAGACTATTTCACCAGCATTCTCAAGCATTCTGAGAACTCTCTGGGAGAATAGAAAAAAAAAATGAAAGGGCCAAGAAACAAAAGTTCAACGAAAATGCTATGTGACAGCAAAGGAAAATTAGACATTAAGATTCTATTTTTGTGTACTGGGATAATTGTTTTGCCAATATGTCAAGGAAAGATAGGCACAGACTGATATAATATGAAAACAACAAATATTATAAATCAGTGTCAAGTTTTGCCTTTCCTGATGTCAAGATAATCTACCTTAGAAAACTTTAGTAGCTTTAAAGACAGGATTCTGTTAAGACACTTACCCACTAAATAACTATTTGATAATATTATTTGATAATATTATGAGTTAAATTGCTTAATTTCTTACTTTGAACTCATCAACAAACTATTTTGACAAACATCTCTCCTGTACTATATACTTGGAAACATCACCTGATGGAATAATTATTGTTATTTTGATTTTCAGATTAAAAGCCAATGGCAGGTAGGATGTAAGGAGGGGATTGCTGGGAAGAAGGCCAGAGGAAATTGGCGTTAGAAATGTAAAATGTGTTCAAGAGTTTGTCTAAGGAAAAGCAAAGTCACTGTTTGGAAAAGGTTGAAATCTCATTATTTTGCAAGAGGTACATTAACAACTGCAAAAGCTTCAGGAATTCCAGGTAATCAAGAGTCTTAGAAGCTCAGTGAGCCAGCATGCTTCTTCCCATGAGTGCTGCCTCTATAAAGCAGATTTTTCATTTTCACATTAATAGCATGGTTGAGAAGCTCTTGATAGAGTAGCTTCTGGGGAATGGAATTTGTCTGAAGAAAAAAAATAAGCCTGGAAAAGCCAGAGTAGCCATAACTAAAGACTGAAATTTACTTCCCTACCCTACCTTCTATTTTTTGGGTGATTGTGGGGGTTGGGAAGGCTTTTGTTTTGAATTCAAGGTGTGTTACTGACACGATGGATGAAATACTGGTGCTCAGAAAGGAAAATATTTTTTTTTAAATATTTTGAGAGCTGGTTTTATTTCTTTAATTAAGTAAAATGTTTAAAGGGACAGAAATAATATGCCTGGTGTCTCTCTGGATTTTTCTGAGCTGTTGAATTCATGATAAATCTGTAGCACCTTTCCTCTCTGTCTTCTATTACTCTGCGAGTTACTGACTGTAGCCTGAGGTAAAGTGATTGCCATTCCCTCTCTCTCCATTTCCGCCTCTTAACTGTGCTCCTTGATCACTGCTCTCCTACCTTCGCACATTTTCTCCTTGATGTCCTCATTCCTTCATAGCATCATTTCAAGTACAGATTTCCCTGGTGGAGAAATATAGCACGAGAGCAAATAAAAACCGAACAGAGTTCTATATTGATGTAGATGGCCCGGATAACGCAGAGATTCTTTTTTTTAAAGAAAATCCTGAACCCAAAATGAAAAGCAAAGGGGAAAGCAAGCAAGTGAAAATTCAGTGGTTTGTGTTCACACACACACACACACACGCACACACACACACACACTCTCTCTCTCTCTCTCTCTCTCTCTCTCTCTCATCTCTACACCCCCACAGAGCCTACAAAACAAGTCCTTAGCCTTACCCTCTAGTTCATACCTCATAATTGCACTAAAAATTTACTGAATCAACATAAAAAGGCAAACTGACCTTTAGACAAGTGGTTACTTTCATAAACTTAAGAACAATGAAAGTTTTTATTAAATTTAATCATGTTAATTTTCCTGTTTGATACATTAATGCAGAGGTAAGAACAAAAACTCTTCTGATTTCTTGACTTTTAATATGCCATTTTTAATATTCATGATTTAATACACATGTTAAACTTAATGAATTCTATTGAAATAAAATCTATACTGTATATGCTACCTTGTTGCTTATTAAAAGAAATAAAATCAAAGTCGATAAAATTTTATAGGTAAAATAGCATTAAAGTCTTATTTCTAGACAAAATACTTCTCTTCTGTGTGACATTTCCATTTCTGCCTTGTTCTCTGAACATCATTCTTGCCTCCATTTGCCCTTTCCTTTTTTTGCACTGGCATTCATAATGAGAAACACCATACTATTTCTAAGTATCTATACAATTCATATTTCATCTATTAACTTCCTCTCATGGACAATTTCCTCTTATAACACATAAGCTCTCTAACAACTCTTTCTCAGTTTTGCCTTCATTATTCCACTCTAGTCATGTCTGAATTTGAAGTCAGTTATATTTAGATTGCATATTATCCTAATAAATGTGATTTGCTGTGTAGTCAAGGATCAGAATATATTTTCTTTAATTCATTATTTTTCCATAGAGATAAATTGAAATTCTACCCCAATTTTAGAAAACACCTAGCAAGCCTCCTTGGGAACAGATTTTATTGTGTACTACCATACTCATCTCCAAACTTTCTAGGACTGCCAAACATTGGCCAGCCTGGATATTCTCTTAACTTAGGCAGTATTAATGGTTATTGATTCCTGAATGTATTATGTCATTGTTTACTAAAAACGCCTTTGGATATCAATTAAATTAATCTTTGTTAATTTTTAGATAAATTTATTTATTTTTCCAAATATCATTTTATTAAGATATTGTCACAGTGAGTGAGCTCACTGTGAACTTTGTCAAAAAACTCAATTCATAGTTAAGTTTCTGACATACAGTGTTCCATCACTGATCCCATCACCAGTGTCAACTTCCCTCCTCCAGTTTTCCCAAGTTCCCTCTCCTCCTCTGACTTCAGCCCAGCCTGCAATCTTGATAGGCATCTTTTAAATTTATTAAAGTTTTGGTCTTGTGATTTCAATTTTCAACATCCATACTCCACAGCTCATCAGAGCTCCACCCAGAAGAGCTGATCACAAGCCCTGCTTGTCAGGGTCCCACCCTACAGCAGTCTACTTCAAGTCCACGTATGCCTGATCCAGAGATTCAGATACACGGGGAAGAGATGCTACCAGGTCTCCCAGTGCTGATCATGAGGCACCCAGGAGGGAAGGAGTGTTCTATCGCTGGCCCACCATTTCAGCAGCGCCTTGCCAGAAGACAGAGAAACTATCATGAGGGCTGCCATTTTCAACCTCTCGTAAGAGCACCACCCAGCAGAAAAGACGATCTTTTTCCATCTCGCTCTGTTGGTTTATCAATAAATGCACAAGATGAGAGGCTACTACAAGAGTGTTCCACCCACATAGCAGAGCCTGGCAAGCTACCCATGTCGTATTTGATATGCCAAAAACAGTGACAATTATAGACCTCATTCCCATGACCTGAAGGAATAGTTTGAGGCTGTTCATATTCCTGGAGTGATGGATGCCCTTGGGCTACATGAGCATGTGATAGAACGTTTGGAGATGTAACTGGTGCCCGCTCAAGCAAATCTATGAACAACTGAAAGACAAATGATACAAATGGTACAAGTTATTTCAATGTTGTTTACTGTTTGGATATTTAGCTCTATCGCTCCTTAGCACCACTAATGTACCTGAATTCCCTGACCCCTGTCTCCTTTTCCCTTTCATTCATTTCTTCTCCTCCTGATACTCTAGGGCCATAGGTGATCTAGGCATACCCCCTTTAAACCATTGAATTTCCTCTTGATGTTACTCAAAATACCATATACAAGTGATATACTGTGTTTGTTCTTTTCTTCTAGCTTCACTTAACTTGATATCTTCCAGTTGCATTTGTGTTGCATCAAATGACAAGATTTCATAAATCCTTATAGCTGCATAGTATTCCATTGTATACATATACTACATCTTCACGATCCACTGATCTTTGGCTGATTCCAAAGCTTAGCTATTTTACTGACTGGTGAGCTGTATATATTTACTACAATGTTGATTGCACTATTGAACTACATTGTGTTTTGAAAATAGTGATGCCATAAGGAACCTGATACACAAAATAGTGACTGACAACTGCTTATTTTGGGGGAAGGGTTGTCACATCTGGTGATGTGAAGAGGTTACTTCTGACTTGGCACTCAGGAATTACTCCTTGTGGTGTTTGGGGGAACCATATGAGATGCCTGAGATTGAACCTAGGTCGACTATGTGTAGGGCAAACTCCCTACATGCGGTACTCTTTCTGGCCCCCACGTATAGTTTGTAACTTGCAAGGAACTATTGAAGTAATAACAATATTAGCATTAATATTAACAATATTTCCATTAATACTACCATTATATAGCTTCCGTATTCATACTAATATAACAACTATAGACAAGCAAACTAGGAATCTAGACAGGTTCATACGTTTAATCAGGATCATATTCTTGGTAGTGTAAGAACAGTAATCTGAAAATAGACCACTCAGACTTATTCCAAAACCCATAATGTCACCTATTTTTTAATTTTTTTTCTGCTGTTTGGGTCACACCTGACAATGATCAAGGGTTATTTCTGGCTCTTCACTCAGAAATTACTCCTGGCAGTATTCAAGGACCATATGGAATGTCAGGGATCGAACCTGGGTTGCTGCTTGCAAGGCAAGCAATAGCATGCCCTAGCTCTCCAGCCCCAGTATCATCTGTTATTAACATAAGGAAACCAAGCCATTTTCTTCCACATCATTTTAGATCATTTGTTTCAAAATGATAATCATTCAGTTGATCTCAGTAAGGCATAGTAGAAGGATATGTTTGCCTTTGCTTGGAATTCCAATCACTAAAAGTTCGTGCTAGTGCAAAGATAATTCCTTCTTGGAACATTTGTTTCTGGTTTAAGAGCATTTATCAATAAAATAATGACAGATTTGTATAAGTCACAGTCTTTAGTATTCAAGAACATTTTTTTGTATTATGAGGCTATGTGTTGAACTTAGGGTACTTAGGTCTATGTTTTAGCAGAATTTTTTGGTTATCATATGCAGTTGAAGAAAAGCAGGGATTTTTTTTTAGACCAACTTATTACCAAGTGTGGAAGAAGCCTTCTTGATGAACAACTGCTTAGTGCCATGTGTCCTAAGAACAGCTTCTCAATAGGCCTGTATTCCCCTCACACACTCTGGATTGGGAGCACAAGTTTTCTTACTACTGCTCTCCATGCCACCTACTTAAATGACAAGAGAAACTGTTACTGCTGGAATCACGGCAAAGTTCATGCTTCCTGATGAACCTATTTTTGATTCCACTTTGGAGGTATCCAAAGGAGAAGGGACCTTTACTTTCACTATCTTTTATCAGCACTGAGTAGGTGTAGGAGTCCTGGTCCACCTTGTTTTTTCCACTAATGGCATAAAAGGAAGGGAATTTATAATCTTCAGACAGGTATGCCAATCCTAGTTTTACAACACATTCAGATTATTGTCCCCAAGCATTCAAAATTGGAAGAAGCATATAATATAAAATAGTCAAATTCAGAAGAGATCTTACATATGCCATGGAATAAAAAAGATGAAATGATGGAATTTTTCACTACAGAGATGGAACTTGAGAGTATCATGCATGCTGAGTGATGTCAGCTAGGAGAGAGGGAGTTGCGGAATGGTTTGTCAAATGTGAGATGGAAAGAAACGTAGTAAGGGAGTAACACAGGATGAAAGGCATCAGAGCTGGAGAGTTGGTCTGCAGACATGTGCTTGGAGGATGCTGGGATGGGTTGGGAAGGGACCTTGTGACACTGGCAGAGGGACTCTAGTGGTGGGTTTAATATTAGAGTAATGTATGCATGTTGGGTTCATCAGCTGTACTGTTAATCATGGCTCCTCAATAAAAATGGATGAAATGGCTGAACCTGACTTATAACAGGCAGGTCATTTTAGGTTTAGTTTCTAGCACCCTATATAGTCATCCAAATATTTAAAGGAGTATCACTGTCTTCCCATTCATCATCGATTTGCTCGAGCAGACACCAGCAACATCTCCATATGACCTGTCTCATGCAAGTAGAGCCTCAAACCATTGCATCAGGTCATGGAAATGAGGTCTATAATTGTTACTGGAATTTGGCATATCAAATACGACATGGGTAGCTTGCCAGGCTCTGCTGTGTGGGTAGCATACTCTTGTAGTCATCTTAAAATCCAGCATTTATTGATGAACCGCTGGGCAAAACCTAAGTTTTGGCTCCTCACTTTGCCTTCACTGATAGGAATGGGATTAAGGCCCTAGGGCTTCCTCAGTGTTCCCAATTTATTGAGAAACAAGGCAAATAACATTGTTTATTACAATCACATAATATGATAATTTGATATGCTAGTATTTGTGAACTGACTTCACTACAATTTTTTTATTGAACTCAAAAAGTCAAAATTATTGAATTGTATGAAAAATAACAGATTGGGTGCTCTTGGTCACATAGAATTTAAAATGATTACATATGTCATGTACATCACAGAGTACATATCATTTCTGTCATCTTGAGAATCTTCCCAAATAAAAGTAATTGAGATACAAGAAAGAAAATGGTTGCAGATATAGGTCATTGTTTTGTTGGGGACCCTTATTAAGCAGAATAAGTTTTCACTTTCCATATATGGCACCATAGGAAAGATGTATAACATATATTCCTGATTTAACCAGCACTGTGCAACATTTCTGGTGATCTATATAAGTGCTAAGTCTGAGAACCAGTAAGCTGGATGGAAACCCCCAAATCCCTGCATTTCATTATGTGGGAGAATGCTCCGGAGTCCAGACTAAAATTCTGTGCTGTAAAAAAAAATTAAAAAATAAAACTCTGTGCTGTGCATTTGTGTCCTGATAGTGAAGTCTTCTCATGGAGCTTTCCCATCTTCCTTAATTCTGTGAGTAATGAGGAGAAAAGAACTAGAAAAGAAATTTGCACTGAAGTTATAAGTTTCCTGGAGTGTTTGGAGTGCTTTGGCAAATCAAATCTTTTACTTATTTCCACATGAGAAAAATTAATCAAGTCAGAGCCAATCTTACATTTAAATCCCCCGGAGGAATGTTTTAAGGTTTCTTCCATAAAATATGCTTGACATCTACTATTGGAATTATTTTGAAGAAATCAGCATCTTCCAACGTAAAGAAACAGGGCATAAAGTCGTCTTTCCTATTTTAATAAAGAGTGACTAATCTGCAAACTAATAGATCTAAGCCTTTGTTTGAAGAAGATCCAAGATATGCAAAGAGAGTATAATGAGAGGGGCTGCTGGTGGGAACTTCAGTGTGAGTGTGCCAAAACCAACTTGGCTGCCCTGCAAGTTTATGTAGCACTCACAGTAAGTGGGCACATTGTATTGTAGTGTCTTGGGTGGCCACTTATAAATGGCTGACTCTACGTTGTTTATTTTCATCCGTTATTGCTACCAGCACTCATGGAACCTTGCAATAATCCTGTGACTTTGTGGGCAGATCAGCATCTGCCTTTTAAATCGACTATTATCTCAGTGTTAAAACCAAGTACAAGATGCATCATAAGGAACATCGTGTAACTTAGTTGAGTGTTATCTTTATTATTTATATTATTTCTTAAGGAGATCATAATTCTTTGTTGTCTTTCAGCATTGTAGTTCATCATTATCTACTTACTCATCATAATCTACTGTAAGCATTCCACAGTGTTTAAAATTTCTTGGCCCTCCGGGGCAGGCAGAATCACATCTCACTTGCTCCCCTAAAAGGCACAAAATCAAATTACACCAAAAGGCTCCTTAGAGTATAGCTCTTTGCCAATTACTTGAATTATTTTCAGCCACTTTGGCACATTTCCCCTCCAGATGAAATGAAAATCTTTTAGTCTGCACCAGTGAAGGATTTTGTACTTCTTAGTGCTTCCACATATACAGTATAATGAGAATAAAAGCTTCTCTGCCTCACAGATCTTTCCTATGGTGCCATAATGCAGAGAAAAATAACATCCATTTCTAACATACGATGCTCACCTCTTTCTAAAGAAGAGAAAGACATTAACATTACACAGGAAAACTATTTGCTCTTTGCTTTAAATTTCCAAATTTGAGTACATGAGAGATTTCAGACTTCCAAACCATGTACATCTGTGCTGAGATACCGGCCCTCTCAGGTGCTTTGTTATTGGCACTGAAAGCTGCTTGCATCAACACCTGCTCTGAGTAAGCAACGTGATCAGAGAGCGTCATCAGGGTGGACAGATTTTAAATGGAAGCCTGTTACTTACCCTAAAGCCATTTGGAAGCTAAAAACAGCAAAATCAGCAATCTAGTAACAATAATTTAAATATCCCCAAGTACATCATTAACATTTCCAACCCTCCAAAGATCGCATAGCTTCCTTTTAAAAATGTTCATGTCTCAAGAGAATAATCATTTCTCCACATTTACTATTTCACAAAAATACTATCTTGCTCTGGTAGCATTATTTATCTTTTATCATTCCCAATAGCCCCTTTATTTTTCATCTGATTTGGGTTATTTCTTCTCCACTAGTGCTACAGCAACATTCACTAAAATCACTACCCATCTCTCAGTATTGGTCCCTGTTCTCAACAGCACAGGCCTTAGGATTGAATCCCTTGCCTAGAGCATTAAGAACTGGTGGAAAAATCACTACTCATTGCTTTGCTTGCAGTTCTCATTTGGACTGGTGCTTGCAGAAATTGAACTGAACTTTCTTCACTGTTACTGCCTCTGTAAGGTAATTGCCTAAACTTGTTGAGCCAATCGGAATTGCTGTTCTTCAGTTTTGCAAACGTGAAGAATCCGATGAAGCAATTTGTAAGCCACATGTGGTACATCCCTTTCTCCCCACTCAAAGTCGGATTGCTCTCTATAGGATTTTGTATGACCCTTATGAAACATTACACTCCAGAATTCTATTTTAAAAGCTCAGAATATTAGTGTTTAAAAAAAATTCCTATTTATGGATCATTTTCTTTGTGCAATTCTTATATTAAATGAAATGGGTTTGAAGCTATTGCTTTCTCTAATGTTTTGGATAACTCAAGAAAATGGCATTTAAAGAGAGGACATGCACACACACACACACACACACACACACACACACACACACACACGGTTTTCCAAAATAAAAGGAAGACTACTGGGTCATACTTGTGGCATATTTTTTCCATGACCAAATTTATTTTCAGTTCATAGGCATTCTGAACAGCCTCATTACTACTGCTTTCTGGTCGGAAAACTGGATAGTTTATTATAAAAATGCACATTATATATACACACAAATATATAAAGGAGGAACAAAGGTATCAAGAGTATTTCACATCTTTAGAAAGTCTATAGACTCATAAGAGCCTTATCTATTTTCACATTTAGAGGTACAGTAAATGAACAAATTATATATTTACTGGGCCATATGTCTACCCTATTTGAAAAAGTTGAAGTACTTTCCTTCACAAGGGAGAGTTTTTCATCTGACCCAGTTACATTTTCACTGATACCTAACAAGCTAAATTATCCCCTTCACATTTGATGTTATGCAGGTCATTGTCTCTTCAGAAGCATTACTGAAAATTGGCCCAATTTCAAAAACATTTAAATCACTTTTCTCTTGCATGGATTAGTTATTATAAAGATAAAATAATCACTTAAAGCAACCATAGTTCTGCGTATTTACATTACTGTCTCCTCTTCTTAAAATGTTATATTATCACATATGTTTGACTAATGATCTGACAGTAGAGAGAAGCGCTGCACTGAAATCCAAAGCAAAAGTCTAAGACATTTAAATTAAGCTTAAAGTAGTGCAAATGATTATCATTGCAAGTCAGGGCAGGTTATGTTTTTATGGAGAGACAATGAATTAGAGAAATCTGAGAGTTGACAAAAAATTAAAGTGAGCTGGAAAGGAACCAGTATTTGTTATAATCCTATTGTCATCTGCAAGTAGCAGCTAAAACATATCTGTGAAATATGGCAATTACAGTAATTAATAAAAATTATAAATGGTCATTGTATAGCTACTGTCCTTATACTGATGCAATACAGAATGACTGACAGAACAGCATTTTTGAATCACTGAAAGGAGCCAAAATTGGGATTTTTCTCGAAGCTATGTGCTTGCAGGCAGCTATAGAGCAACGGGGGAAAACAGCTATAGAAGTTATTACTCTAGATTAATTACTATGGTAATTAATCTAGTGATAGTGATAGTGAATTAATATATACTTAGGACATAGAATTATTATATAGGTGCTGAAAGTATTGATAGCACCAAAAACACATAACCACATAGCTGTTGTTTTCAATAAATTTGTAAATGTACTAAACATTGAGCAGAGTAACACGATTTCTTTATCAGCTGTCTGTCGATGCTTAAAATACTCATGTCACAGGTTAAATGTAGTTAATTACAATACTTGGATGAACATAAACAGATTTGTTGTTGAAGCAGGTATCACTGTGAAGTAGAATTTGAAATTGAGTTTAAGAAATGAACAAAGGTTCCTAATAAGAAAGATGTTTCCATATGTCACATAGAAAAAGGGAGGAGTACTTTAAAAATATGAAAAGTTTTAAAAAAATATTAACCATACTCAATAGAGTAAAAACTGCAAGAAATTCATATAAATGCTTATTTTTTTAAAAGAGAAAGCCAGCAAATTTGATAAGGATTTAAAAACCTGGCTAGAAATTCTAATGTCAAAATTCAGGAATCAAACATTTTTCAGAGATTTGAGGAAAAACAGAGTGCAAGCATTCTTACAGAGGATAAAATGGCTGTTGGGATTCCCACACATGAGGGACACATGCTAGAAATGTAATTAGAAATTTAAAAAAAATTGGTATAGATTTCTTCCACAAAATCACTTTATCTATAATTGGAAGATGCTCAGTCCTGGATAACTGAAGACATTTTAACGCTAATTAGATTGTTGCAGTGACAATATCTTACTTTTCACATAAACATACTTTTTCTTCCATTGACTACAAAAAATATTTTCCTTCCACTTTATCACAGTAGCTCACTTTGATTATCCTCAGACCTCGGTATATCACCTACACCTACCCTGCTAATCTAAGCAATTAAAGAAAAATGATGCATGATGCATTTATAGTTAAGCAAAATGAGTATAAATCTCACACAACAGCTGGATTCCTATACTTGACAACAGGGCACAGTTTGAAAAAAAGCAATCATCTCCCTTTCCTGTTGGCAAAACACTTCACTGGTCTCTCCAATTTGAGTCCTCTTCAGGATTTAGTATCTTCTCACTTTGTAATGCACAGAACACTACTTCCAGATGGACAGCTTTCTCCCATGCTATTTTTATTCTGCACTTTAGAATTTTAAAGTGGGAGCAGTTATTCACCAAACATGAAATGTATCACTTATTGTATACATTGAAGCAGCTTTTAAATCAGCATGCTCAACCAGCTGCTGATGGATTTAATATGCTCAAATGAAAGAAAGTGTGGGCAAATCAGAGTGAGCATAGGTTTAAAAGTTCTTATCTTTATAGGACGGCTAGGAATTAAGGACAACTCAGAAGAGAAGACAAGATTAGGGTCCTTGTGGTGTTTCTACATTAGCAACAAAACATATATCCTCGACAAGAATATGAAGGAAGAAAGCATCTTGCAGTCGTTATTATACATACATAGAGGCAGGGGGAGTGAAGTTGGGGTGTGGGAGGGAGAACCACAGGAAAGAGGAGACAGAGAATTGGCTGGCTATATTGGGGCATTTGAATCTTGAAGGAGATGCTATATCCAATTTTAAGGAGGACATTAGGCTAAATTATATTTATTTCTAGGTAGAAAGAGATTAAGGTAAAAATAAAAATGCTATTTAGAGCAGATATACCCGCACGGCAGAGCCTGGCAAGCTACCTGTGTCGTATTTGATATGCCAAATACTAGTAACAATTATAGACCTCATTCCCATGACCTGATGGAATGGTTTGAGGCTCTTTATGTTCCTGGAGCAAGTAGGTGCCCTTGGGCTCTACATGCATGAAATAGGACATATGGAGATGTTACTGGTGCCCACTCGAGCGAATCGATGATGAACGGGAAGACAGTGATACAGTGATACAGTGATTTAGAGCAGAAATATAACTGATTTTGTTGGAGTGAAAAGAAAACATATAAATAACTAAGCCATCAGAGAAATATTTGGGGATATTTGTGCCTGGACCCAATAGTTTACATTTCATACAGAAAGGAAACAGGGAAACACTGGAGATTATAGGAAGTATGAAATTGGCATATAAATAATGAAATTTGATATCAGATTCACTAAATGATCCACTGAGTAGACATTCAAAAGTGAAAAGCCTGGGTTCCAGAAATGGATAGAGTAGTACAAGTTTTCCATTACATTTTAGTTCTCTATAAAATGCACTTGTTGGGAGCAATGCCTTATTAAGGCAAGACATTTATGGCTATTGTTACTTTATTTTTTTGTGGGGGAGGAGGCTTTGCGTATTAGGGAGCCCTTCCTAGTGATTTTTAGTCAATCTTCAAACTGTGGTTCCATTTGTGGGCCCAAGACTGTGATGCAGTTCAGGTCTGCAGGACTGGGAATACGTGAGCAGCCTTATGGTTTCAGGGCCTCACATTCCAGTACTTGGAGTCTCTGCAATCACACATAGTGCTACTTATGGGACTATGTGCCACTGGGGATCCAAGAGGGGCCTTTTAAACGCAAGGCAAACTCCTTAAATCCTGTACTGTCTCTCAGGTTCTTCAAAGTTAATTTTTTAAACATCTTTTATAGAGATATCAAAAAATCGATTTTTCACTAGGAAATTTCCCCCGTTTTCGTGTTATTGTGAGTACTTTGAGCCACACTGACTGATTCTCTGTCGTCATGTGAGCTGACTAAATGCAAGGGTCCTAAGATACATTGTTGCCTGGACCCTATGAACCAAAGTCCACATGCAGCAGGGTTTAAACGCTGTGAAGCCATGTGGATTCCATTTGGATGTGTATGTTGCATGCCTTGAATGTGCCTGGACCCCAGTAATATATCACCTGTTACAACTAGAAAACTCTAAAGCTTTTATACACCTCCTTTATCAAAATTTGCTGCTTTGTTTCATCATACCTTACTATTGGATACCGGGTTGTAATAGTCAATTCCTTCCTTAATCACTGTCAGCCTCATCTCTGTGGCTTTATACAGTTTTGCCTAGCCTCCTCTCTCTAAAAACATTCCTTCTACATATTTTTCATTTCTCAGAAGGATTATTGCTGCATTGTATTTTCTGAACTGAAGAGAAGAAAGTAATCACTAAAAAGTTTGTACCTACGTGAAATAGGATATTTGAAATTGGGATTGCTTTTAAAATATATGGGACACATGGTATATTACTTTGACTCCTTTTGGTTGCAAGTAACAGAGGAAAATATGTAAAGCTGCTTATATAATAGAATGAATTATTCTCACAGGGAAGAATCCAAAGGCACAATTTTGGGATTTGTCAACTCAGTGAGTCAACATATAACCTAAGGGTTATGAGCTATAGCAACTCTCCTTTTATGGTGTCCTCACCTGTGTGTAGACTCCTGTCCTCTACCCTTTCTGCCAAATATATTTGCTCTAGCATCTCCTATTGACTGCTGTCATACACCCTCACACATTAGGTCATGTATATATTGGAAATTGACTGAGAGTTCTAGAGGCTAGAAAATTTAAAATTATGGTCTTTGGGAGGTGATTCTTTGTGAGGATATGAAGCAATGTCCATTCCATGGCTCTCTCATATCTTGTAGTGGCTGTGGGCATAACTATGTTGTTTCCTGACTTAAACATGTATCCCTTCAAACTACTTACGCAGAGTTTGATGTGATCCAAAACATTTTCTAATATGGTAACTCTTGAGACTAAGAGCATAGCATGAAAGCTGAGACAACTGTGTTCAATTCTGTCTTTGTAACTAGATAGCTGCATACATTTTAGAAATTAGCATTTCATACTTTAATTATCATCAATAAAATGGTGTTGATAAAATAATGTATATAATATATATATATGATTGTTTTATGAATTTATTAGTAAACTAAGATGGCCATTTTTTTGAACCACTGCAAATGGTTATTTTGTGGGCAAGGGTTTGGGCCACACCTAGACGTGCTTAGGGCTTCTTCCTTGGTCTATGCTCAGGGATCACTTTTAGTAGACTTGGGGGGAACAAATTGTATGCTGGGACCAAATCCAGGAAGACCATTTGCAAGTGCTCACTTTACCAGCACCAAATAGCCCACAATGTGGGCCCACACATGGTTATTTTGAGGCTATGACCTATTTCAATACTGTGAAAGAACCATAACGTGAGGTGAAAACTTAGACAAATCTTTTTTTTTACTATTACTCTTTAAAATTCTTTTCATGACTAATAAATTAATTCATATCATTATCTATATGAAGGAGTCATGAAAGCAATGGTGAACTGCAGGAAGAATTGATGATTGTCAAGTTTAATTAATGACACCCATGGTTTCAGCTATGGATAAAAAGGATTATAGCACAATAGATTGTGACTATTGATTTGGATGCTATTGGTTTCTCCAATCAATACAGATTGCAATGCAGGATGCAGAGAAAAGTGTTGATCCATATTAATGACAATAACACCTGGCTGAGAAAACCCATAAGGCCTATACTAGTTTGATTTTTTTTTATTACTTGTACATACGTGCAATTAACAGATGCATAAATTCTATCATATTAGTGATACTTGTCCCATGCTTATTAGGTTCATAGCAATTTTGTTTATTCAGAAAGAGGAGTTTTGAGAATGCTGAAGTTGTCTTTTATTTCTTTTCTTGCCCTTGGGATATATATTAGATATGTCTTTCTATAGGACACTAATATATTACTACTCTTTTCTCTTCTTCAGAATGCCATTAAAATCTGCTGGGAATGACATGATTAAATAAACCCTTCTATCCTTCTGCTCATTTTCTATATTCATTTTCATTCTATTCAGTCAGACTCAATTTTTCTTAGTTAATTTTAGGATTTTAGAAAGGCATGAGACATTTGCCATCATGTGGAAAGAAACTGACTCAGAAAAGAAAAGAAGTTAACCAAAGTCATATCGCCTTTAATGACATACTTTTAATGTTCTTATGCTATAGAAATTTTATTACAAACAGTTCTAAACATGTACAATTTAAGAGAAAAGTTATGAACCCCATATCCTGGTTATGTGCAAAAAAAATCACACTGCCCACCATAATATCTTTTTTGGTTCCCCAAACTCAGTTTCTACCACAATTTTCAATCCTTGCCCAAAACCCAGTTCCTACCACAATTTTCAATTTTTCACTTACCTCATTTCTACTAGAATTCAGTTTACGACATTTATTAATTAAAGTGAATAGGTGAGTGCTTTTTATTTTTGCTTTCCATTAGGCTATGAATACATCCCAAATTTAACAATGAGTTATGTGGTTACTCTTCCAAGTTTCCTCCTGGCATCAGAATATTATGAATAAATTCCAAACTGTGAGCTAAGTCATTGTCATTATTTTAATATATCTTTCTAGTAAAAATTATTAGCTGAATATGTGTGTTTATTCTACAAAATCATACTAAGATTACTAGTCCTAGTAAAATATTTGAAAATATAAAATGTTAGATTCAAGATAGATAACGTTTTCTCCCTGCTTTCTTCATTCTTCTTTGTTTGAACTATACTTATGTTCCAAATGGACCATTTTGACTTCAATGCATGATCAATATTAGACTGATCATCATTACTGGTCTTCAGGGACTACCTACATAATGACTTGATCCAATTCATTCATAGTTTTGCCACATCCAGAGGTATTTCTACATCTAAGTATCCAATATCTGGTATATTTTAGGAACTATGCTGATGTATAATAAATTAGATCTATTGAATATTTACTTTGTATAACTTGCTAATTGTAAATTACATTAAACATCGGTTAGCTGTAGAATTGTTCATTTTTCCCTACCACCATACAAAATAATTATTGAGAAAACATGCATGATATGAAGAGTAATTAAAACATTAAACTAACTGAGCTCAGTATCAGTTAGTTTAAAGCTTACATATCAAGCTTTATTGATTATCAAGGAATTTATCTGTGATCTGATAATTTTTGTAAATTTTTTTAAATATACAAGTACCCCTTCTTTCTAAGTCTTAGAACAGAGACACATTAGTGAGTGATATTTATTTTTTGTCTGTTTGGGGACCTCACCTGATGGTCTCAGGGATTACTTCTGGCTTTGCCTCAGTGATTATTCCTGGTTAGTCTGGGGCATCATAAGGGATGCCAGAGTTTGAAATCTGGTTGAACATGTGAAAGAAAATCACTCTACCAAGCTACTAGCTCTGTAGCCCCAACAGTAATGAAATTGGAATAGGGGGAACCACATGGCCAACATGCTTTTAATAATTATTTGTATTTGAGACAGCCATAACTTCCCCTAATATATTATAATACAATTTTTTTAGAATTTCTTCCTATAATTATAGATTAGGCCACTGAAAAGACTAAAATTTGAAAATATTACATTTAAAACATACCAGTAGAGCCCAAGTAAATTTCTATCTCAGACAGTTTAAGCAAATTGCATGTCAGATTTTTTGTGCAGTAATAAAAACTTTTGAACCTTTCAGTTTATTTTGAAAGAACAAATGAAAACAATTTGCTGTTAAATTACTTATATTTTATTAAAGAGAGAAAACATTCTTTATATTTCTATACATAGAAATATATCTATAAAGTTAAAATTATTTCTTTCTGGTGAATGAATTGACTCGAGTACACTGGTCAATTCTTTTCATTAAAACATTAAGATTATTATTCATTTTTTTCCCATAACTAAATTACAATGCACCCTATTAAAATACAAGTATCATTGGTTTTATAATCAAAGATACTGGAATTTACATATAATCCTTATCCTTTGCTGATTAGTATTTCTCTTTGACTGTCTTCTTTATTGCATAACCATTTTTTTTTCCCTTAAGGTTCTCACTTTCCCTTGAGGTCTCTGCCTTTGTACTATAACAGCTATAAAAGTCTGTGTTAGAAGTTACAGTGCAATTCACTTTGCTTGGCCCTATGTTTATGACATGATTGGTATCTGTGAGCAGGTGGGGAATTGGAAAAATGTTCCATCTTACTCCAAATGTGGCATAGTCTGATTACAGTCCAGAGTACAGGTTAGAGGAAGATTTCTTCTCTCTGATCATAAGAACATCTTATTGCTTCTGTACTGACACCAGGAATAGTTCTGTCTTTTTTAACCTTTCCAAAAAATCAGATTATTCTGGGGTCTGGGCCTTGACGATAACTCTAGGGTGCTATCAGGTATCAAGACATGCTCTCTACAACCTTAATGCACTCTGACAATCACTTTGCTGAATGACCCTCGGCCCTATACTCTAGAGAAACACTAAATATTGCAAAATTTGCAAGAACTTAGGAAACTAATAAAATGAGTGAAACAGGCTGGTTCTCTGCTGCCTTAATCAGATGTGTGACATAAATATCTCTTCCTCTATCTCACATAAAAATACATACATACACACATTTCCCTTTTACTAAATAAAATAAATTTATGAAGAAAGAGGTTAACTAGAGGCTTTTAGCTTAATTATGTATTCAGTCTAGGTAGACAACTTTGAAGACATCTTCCTACTCTAGTGACTTGCATTTTCTTAGCTTTAAGCTTCAAACCTTTCCAGGTTGGTGCACATAAATAGAAAGATAAGGGAATTGAACTTGTGTCTTGCAAATGGAACACTAAATACTTAGAAAAGAACCTTCTTTTAGTGTGGGCAGAAATCTGTTCATCTTCCACAAACCTAAAGAACAAGGCAAAGGTCTAGTAGCTATAAAAGATGGAGATAAGAACAGCTGGAAAAAGCTTAAATGGCACTTTTTTTTCCTCATTTACATCCTCTTCATGGTTCTGATTTTCCTCTAAGGAACCATTTCAGAAAGTAAATGAAGAAATCTACCTGGGAATTTATAATATGCTGAAAGAACTACAGAATGAAGATATCTTGAAAGTGAGGAAATACTCTTTATAACTGACACTTTGTTTTTTAATGTTCACCTTCCATTAACTGATATTCTATAGATAGGAATAAGGTAAATTTTAGAAGGGGTGCTTAAATATCCGAGCATTTGTTTTGGCAATGTCAGAGTGTCTTTTGGACTGGAAATATCTTCGTTAGTTTCAAGGATCAGACAGAGTTTTATATGCAAAATGACTTTCTGGAGAAATAAGCATTTCATTAGGCAGCTGCCTAGAAATGCTAAGAGATGCTAATTGCTTGGCAGACTTAGATGATCAGGGAACACAGAGAAGCTCTTGTTTCTCTAGTTCATGGAAAGCAGAAATGACACCAAAAAGAATCTAAGAAATGTGTATTCTGGTTTTGATATGATTTTATTATTGTTTTAAACAAGATTTATGTGTTTTTCTCGCTGTTCTATCACCAGATAGAACACAAGATAGAGTAAAAGATTCAAGTTTTTCAAACTGTAGAGTTTGAGAGTACTTCTGCCTGAAAGACAAAATACCTCACCTAGCCCTGCCCCTTGAGGTATTGCAGATGAGGCTGTGGTGCCTGGCTACGTCAGCAGGTGGCAGACAGGAGAGAGGCTTGTCTATACCCAAGGCTCTGCCCTGTGGGCCCTGGATGGTTGATGGTCAGACATAGAAAAGACTGGATCCCCTGAGATGAACCCAGAGCTACGACAGACCCTGACAAACTACCTGTGGTGTATTAAATATGCCCAAACCAGTAACAATAATGGACCTCATTCCCAAAAAATGGAGATGTTACTGGCACCCACTCAAGCAAATCAATGAACAACAAAAATACAAGTGACCTCACCTAGAAAGTTGTTATAATCAAAAGAAATCTTGAAATATCACTAAGACCCAGAGTAATTCAGTCAAGTAGTGGCAGAGCAAGTGTAGGACCCACTTCCAAGGGGTTAGCCATATTTGATTTTCGTTGTTTCTCCTCTTTTAGTGATTTCAGATTTTTCACACCTGCTATTCACTCCATGGGAATAGGAGTGTGGGAACCCCACATTCTCAAACGTGTAGGAGTACCTGGAATCTGAGTTCCCTGTCAATTTTGACCACTTCTATGTGTTGCCATGGTATCTTGAAATTCATGAACCAGAACCTTCATCTTTAATGTTCCACTGGTGGTACTCATGCTTTAGTTGACATCAAAATACTTGATGTTGAAATGTAGATGGCCATGATCCAGATCTCCGGTTCTTAATTCACTGCTTATGGAGTAGAGCCAGAAGATTAATATTTCACCAAGTTCTGAGGCACTGCTGGTGGTACTACTTCTCAGTGATAACCTTAGAGAACCTGTGTGTTGTCTAATGGTTTTCTGATGGTAGGACTTCATTAACTTTTAGTGTTTTAATAAAGAATTTTTAACATCTTCCATTGAACCATCCTGTTGCTGTCTCTTCATGCACAGTGCAATTATATCATTTATTTAGTTTTCCATAGCTGATGTTTCCAAGTTGTAAAACAGTTCTAAAAATGAGTGTATTCAAGGAATGAGTGAAGCTCCTGGACCCTTCTAAAAAGGTGACAGACCCTAGGCATGCTATTTAATCAAGTTGTTCTCTTACAACTAGTGTAGTGTGTGTTTATTTATTACATATTAACAAATCAACCACCTCAAAGTCCTTGAGAAATGAACGGCAGGACACATTGATGTGAATCATAAGAAATGGATACGAACAATATACCTGGCGATGTTTGAGGTGGAAAACTTGGATATGATACTGCCTGTGAACCTGTGATGGAAGATAAAATTTTCAACCTAGGCATATTTGTGCAAACCTAGAAGCACAAAATAGACACAGAGAAGGGAGGACACTGTTTCTTTGCTTAGCAATGCCATCTGAGAAATCACAAGAAGAACTGAGTAAGAGGAGCTTATGGATAAGGGGTGTTTTCTAGTGGATGTTTGTCTAATCAGCCCCTAGCTGGAGAGCACACTTGGAAGAAAGGAAGTGGAGTTCTGGGTTTTAAGCACAGGAAAGCTAAATGATTTAATAGTATATGCAAATTCGAATTTATCAGAAGGCGCATGCATATTCATGAGTGGAACAGTGGACATGCTCAGATGAGATAGGTTTCATGTGTAAAGAGCGTTAGAGACATGTCATGGAGGGTAGGTTTCTTAATATGGTAGTAAAGAAAAGGTGAATGAAGTTCTGCTGTGCAGGTTCCACTCACTGGTGGTAAAACTGATGGGTAAGCTGGTGCAGAACATCAGTATATAGAGTCCAATCATGGGCCTAATTTTGGTGCTCACTACAAATTTATTGGAAAACATAAAATGCTTAAAATAAGCATATGCTCTATTGTTGGGGGCCCTGGCCAGCAGACCCCAGCACAAATGTGGAATACCTAGATTTTGCCTGACTTCATCCCTGCAGAAAAAGGAGAGGGATGGACTTAGGAGAAACTATGCCTTGCTGCTGCTACTGCTGAGAATGGAAAGATAGACAGAAAGACAGAAAGACAGAAAGAAAGAAAGAAAGAAAGAAAGAAAGAAAGAAAGAAAGAAAGAAAGAAAGAAAGAAAGAAAAGAAAGAAAGAAAGAAAGAAAGAAAGAAAGAAAGAAAGAAAGAAAGAAAGAAAGAAAGAAAGAAAGAAAAGAAGGAAGGAAGAAAGAGAGAGAGAAAGAAAGAAAGAAAGAAAGAAGAAAGAAAGAAAGAAAGAAAGAAAGAAAGAAAGAAGAAAGAAAGAAAGAAAGAAAGAAAGAAAGAAAGAAAGAAAGACAGACAGACAGACAGGGAAGGAAGGAAGGAAGGAGGGAGGGGGAAGGAAGGAGGGAAGGAGGGAGGGAAGGAGGGAGGGAAGGAAGGAAGGAAGGAAGAAGAAAGAAAGAAAGGAAGAAAGGAAGAAAGGAAGAAAGGAAGAAAGGAAGAAAGGAAGAAAGGAAGAAAGGAAGGAAGGAAGGAAGGAAGGAAGGAAGGGAGGGAGGAAGGAGGAGGAAGGAAGGAAGGAAGGAAGAAAGAAAGAAAGAAAGAAAAGAAAGAAAGAAAGAAAGAAAAGAAGAAAGAAAGAAAGAAAGAAAGAAAGAAGAAAGAAAGAAAGAAAGAGAAGAAAGAAGAAAGAAAAGAAAGAAAAAGAAAGAAAGAAAGAAAGAAAAAAGAAAGAGAGAGAGAAAAAGGAGAGAAAGAAAGAAAAAGAAAGATAGAAAGAGGTCTGGATAGCAGCATTTGCTTTACTGGACAGTTTAAGCCTTTTATACAATATGTGGGGAGGGGTTACAAGAACACATTTGCAAGCACCTGAACCATTGTAACAGATAACAATCTTAGGAACAAATGACAAACAGATTTAGCATTTGCAAGGTAACATTTGCAAGGTAACAATCATTGATTTACATATTCCTGTGATCAGAGGTCAGAAGACCAGACAAGTTCTGCCTCACTTTAGCTTGGATAAGCACAAATGTTTTGGGT
Organism: Cryptotis parvus; assembly: GCA_021461705.1. NCBI lineage: Eukaryota > Metazoa > Chordata > Mammalia > Eulipotyphla > Soricidae > Cryptotis > Cryptotis parvus. The sequence continues at coordinate 41,396 of JAJIBD010003678.1, forward strand.
GTAACCTTATGGGCAGGGTCATTTCTAGGACCTGACCTTAGGGTCTTGAAGTGGGAAAATCTGGACCCTAAGGCTAGCAGCTCAGAGCCCAAAGCTTTGTAGAGGACATCTTTTCCCACTCTAGGACTCAAAAGATTTTCTCTTTCTATGTCTTCTTCTTTCCCCTTTAAACTTTATATTCACATGTATTTTACTTTATATTTTTATTGGATCACTGTGAGGCACACAGATACAAAATTATTCATGATTGGGTTTCAGGATACAATGTTTCAGGCCCTTCCCTTCATCAGTGTGCATTTCCCTCACCAATGTCCCCAGTTTCCCTCTCACCAGCTGTCCCTACAACCAGCCTGCCTTCATAGCAGGCGCTTTTATTTTTTTTCTCTCTCTTTTCCCTTCTGGGCATTCAGTCTTGCAGTGTGTGTACAGATGGGTTATTATGGATATAGGCTTGCCTACTCTCAGCACTCAGCTCTTGTCCAGAGTGATCATTTCCCATACCACTGTGGGAATGACTGTACCCAGCCCTTCCACTCGTGATAAGCTTCCATTCATGACCACTCCTGCTTTATATTTAAAAAGAAAATTTCTTTCAATATTTTTTTTTATTTCACTAAAACAATAAATGGTAGAAGAAGCATGAAAAAGAAGTTAGTCATCAGCTGGGATTATAGTACCAACTTGTGATAAAGTGCTTAAAAAGGGGCCAGAGAGATAGCACAGCGGGAAGGGCGTTTGCCTTGCACGCAGCCTATCAGGGTTCCATCCCCGGCATCCCATATGGTCCCCAAGCACCGTCAGGAGTAATTCCTGAGTGCAGAGCCAGGAGTTACCCCTGAGCATTGCTGAGTGGACCCAAAAAAAAAAAAAAAAAAGTTTAAGAGAAGAAGCAGAAAATATACTCCTACCAAATGTGAGGAATTGGGATTCAAGAGGGATTACCCCAATTTTGATTTTTATTTTCTCCTCGTTTACTGATTTCAGTGTACTCACATGCCCTCTTCCCTCCCATGCTGCTTTGTCAAATGTGTAGGGTATCTGGGATCTGAGTTCCTGGTCTGATTTGACCACTATTACGGGTTGCCATGGTACCTCTAAACTCATGATGGTGTGGTATATAATTTTGATATATTAAAGTTTATGATTATTTTATAATCAGCTATAGTTTGTTCAATAGTCACCTAGGATGACCTGCTTCCCCTAGTTGTAAGAAAGGGAAGAACCTTGAAACTCTAGTGAAGTTTCTTTACTATGACAAATTAGGACTAGTGCTGGATTTGGGATCCCCCTGCAGATAGATTTTTAGCATTGTTCACTGTTTGTCCTGCCTTAGAACCTCACATGTTTTTTAACTCTATGACTCCAGCAATTGTCCACCCAATGGCAGTGGTTTCTTTTTAGAGCAAAAATGGTCTTTAAATTTTGTTGTGGCCTAATCAGAGCAAAAAGTATGAAACATAGTAGCATCTGCAAGGGAACTGGTTGTCATATTTTCCATTAAAGATCACAAGCTAATCTGTTTTGACTTTGCCTTACTATGGCTTGTTCTTCTAAGTTTTCAGTGCTGCAGCAAAGAGTAGGGACACATTTGCAAAAAGCTTTCAGAGAAACAAATAGTATAGGGAATTATGAAGTTAGTGGACCCATTTCAAAAGACTGTAGAATGTGGCAGAAAGAGTCAATACTAGAGATATGACAAAACAGATTCAGAATGTTGGTTCTACTTTAATGACTATAGAAAACTTGTTAAAAGTATATGATCTTACTTTCTCATCAATAAAAGTACTTAATTTATAAGATGATATAATATTGCCATGTCCACCTTCCATAGCCCCTGCCATGCCATATTGACTCACCTGCTCAGTTTTACAGATCTTGAAATTTCGAACACCTCCAGATTTCACAATACTGAACTTCCAGTGGCAGCAAACCAAATTAAATGGGACAGTAGCAAAAAAGCATACTGAAATCAACACTCAAAACAATAATACAGAAGATTTACTAAGCTGTTTATTGTCAACCTGCAACAAACAGCTTAGTAAATCCTCAAAGACTTACCCCTGTGATGAGATACAACAAATTTTGAATCTTTATTTTACTGGAGTGTTTTGAATATTTCCACTAGCACTTTAGCCCTTTAGTTGTAACAAGCAATATAAAATAAGTTATTGTGTGTCTGCACAATATGCAGCTTTGGGGATGGTTGGAATAATGGAGACATAAGAGGGAAGGTAGCTGTGATGCTGGGATTGATCCTGAAACATCAAAAGCCTGTAATGACTGTATCATGAGCAACTCTGTAAACTGCAGTATTCAAATATTTTGTTAAAAAGCTCTATCATATTTTATAAGGATCAAGCAATTTTACAAGCATAAATCATATACTATTCATAAACTAGACACTTAAAAGTTAGTTTTTCTTCCTCTATTAATTCTGATTCATGCTAATAATTAATTAGTTCCATATCTTGAACTTGGGAGATATAGTAAAAATATCTCCCTCTCTCCCTCTATCTAAAACAATGTAGAAAAGACTTAAACTTATTGGACTATGACTAAATTTGCTTATATATTGTCATTGTACTTTTTACACATGACTAAGCTAAAAGAATTAAGATTTATATCTTTACAATTTTTTACTATTTTGCATCAGCTATTGATTATGCCTGTTATCAAGATATATTATATTTAAAGTATCAGTATTGTAATCTCTGATTCATTAGTATATCCTCAGATTATTCTTACAAATGATTTATTTGTTCTTCATCTTCAAAAAGAGATAGGATAGCACTAATGTGAATGGTAAGAAGAAAAAGTCAGATGTTATTAGAATTCAGCTTTTCAACACCCACTTCGTTGTTTTCTCTCTGCTAGGAGTTGATGCTTCATTGAATTACAAACAATATAACTGACATATTCCTGTGCATTTGTATTAACTGTACTGAAAGTTTTGTTATTATAATACTATAGGAATTTTTTTTGCATCTTAGAAATCACTTATTCATTATTTAAGACCATTTGATACAACCCTAATTGAAAACTGTGTTCCTTTGTTAAGCATGGTATTTAGAACTTCTCCTTCACTAGTTATATTTTGACAGAAATTGAGTGAGACGAAAAGGAGGAGGAGATTTCTATAATGCTTATACAACTCTGTGGTCACAGTTTCTCTACTTAGATCAGTACATGTGCTATATAGTAGGTCTTTAGAGCTTTCACCATTTTTGATACTAATTCATTAGCACATTTCTAAGTTTAGAGTCAGTTTTCAGAAACTCTTTGCTTTAAATGCCTACTTTATGCCTTTTCTTTGAAAAACAAAACAAAACAAAACTGGCAATCATGATCAAAGGAAATCTTTTAAAGCATTCACCGCATTATGCACAATTAAGCAGATAACAGACTCCATCTATAAAATGTTTCATTTTCCTTGAAAATACTTTCTTTCCTCTGACTATTGTATTCTCTATTTTTTCATGATATACATAGGCCATTATAGAGAGGAGGCCAGCACATGCATTTAGAACACATTAAGGTATTTCGGTCAACAATACTATGCTTGTGACTGCATATCCTTAAAGCCATAGATTTGTTTGAAATTTATATGCACACCTATTATTCATTAAAATGACTAAAAACCCTATATTCCTTGATATTTTTAATGCTACTTGAGTTGTAATGTTGCAGCTTTAGGAAATATTGTTAATAACAAGACCCCTTATTTTGTAGGGATCTAGATATAAGAGCTGCAAATATGTGTAGGTGCTTCATGAAAGGCAATTCATATGTAAGTCAGTAGTTACAAGAGAGTTTGAATTAAGAATGATGGATTATTTATCTAATGTTAGTAAGTGATTATATTTGCAGAAAGCAAGAGTGTTAGTAATCTCCAAGATGAATTTATTTATTTTATTTTTTATTATACCACCATAAAATATACAGTTACAAAAGTGTTGATATTTGGGTTTCAGTCATACAGTGTTCCAGCACCCATCCCTCTACCAGTGCACAATTCCCTATAGAAATGTCCCATGGTTTCCCCCCTCCCAGAACTTGCATGAATGGCAGGCAATTTTCACTTCTCATTCTCTCTCTCTCTCTCTCTCTCTCTCTCTCTCTCTCTCTCTCTTTCTCTCTCTGTTCTCTCTCTTTCTCCTCTTACACATTGTGGCTTGCAATACCCACTATTAGAAGTTATCATGCATATCCTTTTGCTTACTTTTAATGCTCAGTTCTATGCTGGTATTATCATTTACAATAATTATTTGTACACTGTTCCTTTCTCTGTGTTACCTAACCGCTGACTCCCACACATTTGCAGTAGGTGCTACCCACTATAACACCTCCTGATCGATGAATTTAAATGCATGTTTTCTTGTCTTCAGAGATTTCTGGTCTCTTTGTTAATGCCATTGCTTATCATCTATCTATCTATCTATCTATCTATCTATCTATCTATCTATCTATCTATCTATCTATCTATCTATCTATCTATCTATCTATCTATCTATCTATCTATCTTCCTCTTCTCCTTCTATCTATCTATCTATCTATCTATCTATCTATCTATCTATCTATCTATCTATCTATCTATCTATCTATCTATCTATCTATCTATCTATCTATCTATCTATCTATCTATCTATCTATCTATCTATCTATCTATCTATCTATCTATCTATCTATTCATTTTATTTAATTAATTTTTTGCCTTTTGGCCACACCCAGAAATTCTCAGGGATTAACCCTGTCTCTACACTCAGGAACTACTCCTTGTGGTGCTCAGGGGACCATATAAGATGCTGGGGATCAAACTCTGGTTGGCTGTGTGCGAGGCAAACACCCTACCCACTGTACTATCGCTCTCACCCCATTTTTTAAAACCTTAGTTTAGTCTGAAAACACAGGAACCCGTAGTACAATAACATTTATAATAGACACTAAAGAAAGGCATAGTGAAGATATGGTTATATTATGCTTTAAATAAAGAGTAATTAATTAATATGTTAATGGATTTATTTGACAAATATTTAACACCTTTAATGGTATGAGGATAATTCTATTGTCTCTACCACTGACAATAAATTTCTGTATCCTATCTGCACTTCCCCAAACCCCAACTTGTGACAACCTTTCAATTGTGGACCAGTCTTTATGCCAACTTGGGTTCTTGACAGACATCTTTCTAAGTTCAGTTGTTCAAATTTGGGACTCTTAATTTTTGTATTATTGACTCTGGTTTGGAAATATGACTATTATTTCTTAACACCAACTACCTATATACGTTGAATTCCTTGAAATATTACCCATTGTTTCTCTTATGTCTATTCCCAGCTCGCCTTCATACTACTCCTCCATGCTATACCTGGGGACTAGTTTGATCTGGGTATCCCCCTTTAAAACATTGTATTCTCTTGTCCAGTTATTCTAAGGGTAACTAATATATAAGTGATGTCATTATGTATTTATTCATCTTCTTCTAGCTTGCTTCATGTGACAATGAAATTAATGAAGTAATTCATTTAACTTCATTAAGTTCCAGGGCCAACCACGTTACCACAAATTGCACATTTGTCATTCCTCACAACTTTGTCCTTAGTACTTTACTGAGGACTTTTTTATAATGCATAGCTTAAAGCTCTGTAGTATGCAAGCTGGAAGTCTACAGTAGTCAAGGTTCTTGTTATTTCCCAATATATGCTTTGTAAACAGAATTTAACATAGATTGCTGGATCAAAAGTATATGATGGCTGAAAGTCTTTATCGTTCTACTAAAATACCTATTATTGTGCACTGGTTGAGGTATGGGTGCTGGAACACTGATGACTGAAACCCAAACATTAACATCTTTGTAACTGTTTATCTCACAGTGGTATAATAAAATATTAAATAAAAGAAAATTAAAAATAGTGAAGCATATAATACATAGGTTAGAAAATAGGTTTTGAACATAGTTATTATCCATATTTGAAAAAAAATAAATGAAAGAATATAAAATAGTACCAAAATAAAATTCATAAATTCTGTTGATAAAATTGTGGAGTTTTATGGGACCTTTCTCATAATTGCTAATAATGCCATAGAACCATTATTTTATTAAATAAATTAAAAGTTGTAAAATACAGATATAGCATTCAGAAAAGCATGAAGTACAAATTGCAATGTTTTCTTGATCTTTTGGATAAGATCTTATTATTATATTTCTATTATTATTAGAATGGGGTCTGATTATTCTGTTCAACATGCTCATGGTTGAGATCCATTTTGTTGTCATCCTCATCATACATATGTTTTATAGTCTTATCTTTTTCTAATATGAAATAATAGTAGTTTTACAAGCTATACTGCTCCTTCTCTCAAAGACCATATTCCCTTGATACTTATCATAGGGGAGATCTAAAACCTGAGCTACGCAGGAGGAAAAGAGTGGCATGGAATGCCTTCAAAGGCATCGAAGAAATAGCTAAAAGGACAAAGAACCTCCGGCTACGGGCACATCTCTTCGACTCCACCATTCTCCCTGCATTAACATACGCCTCAGAGACCTGGGCCCTACCAAAGCAGGATGAGAATGCTATTCGGGTCTCCTAGAGAGGAATCGAAAGAGCTATGCTTGGAATATCACGCCTCACTCAAGTGAGAGAAGGAATTCGGAGTTCTGACCTCCGTCACTATTCCAGAATCAGGGACGCTGTCTCGTTTGCCAAGGCATCGAAAATCAGATGGGCTGGACATGTAATGCGATTTGGAGACAGACAACCGCTGGACTAGAGCCATTACCGACTGGATCCCACGGGATGTCAAAAGATCACGTGGCCGCCCACCTACAAGATGGTCAGACTTCCTTGTCAAGACCCTGAAGGAACGGTTTGAGGCTCTTGATATTCCTGAATCAACCAGATGCCATTGGGCTACATTGGCACGTGATAGGTCCAGTGGAAATGTTACTGGCGCCCGCTCGAGCAAATCGATGAATAACGGGATTCAAGGGGGAGAATATACATAAGACTGAAGAACCTCCAACTGCAACAACAAGGACATGTCTGTAGTTTCTCACATTCAGTTTTATGTAATTTTCAGGTGGTCTTGACCACTTTGGTTGAGCAAGGATGGGAATATTAAGAGTTCTATGGTACAGCGTTATTTCAATAAGCAGGCAAGTATCAGGGATGTAGGAACAAATATTGAAATGAATAAAAAGACATATAAATTAAAAATCACTGATATTAATTTTATTTAGCTATGTTTTAAAATATGCTTCAAATGCTGTGAACAGTAGTTTTGGCTCTGATTACTTTCTTCTGGTATGACATATTCTGAGGCTTATATGTAATATTCTTATAGTGTTTGGGCTTAATAAATATGACACTAGAAGTTAAAAAATTAAAAAAAAATACTAATTAATGTATGAAATACACAGTCCTTCCACAGCTTGATGTAATTCTGTGTGTTAAAAGGAAAAAGAAGACTTTTTATTATGTGGTTCTGAATAATTCTCCAGCTCTTCAGTTAATTCAAGAGTAGTGCTATAGAACCACCATTATAAATGGGCAAGAAAAAACATAAATATTCCAGGTCAACTTTCCTTTAATTTTCCTGTTTTCTTATACTTCCTCATATAATGAAGGACTTATTATCTTCTCTAATTAGAAGAGAAACAGGAAGCCATTTAAAGAGAGAGACAAATCATAAATAAATCCTGCTCCCACGCTTCTTAATATTCTCTCCTGTTCTATTTAGTTTGTATTAAATTTTCAGTATTTTACCATTTTATTACCTTTTTCAATACTTCACTGCAGTAGTAACAGAGTAGTTCAGCTTAAAAAAAGGAAATTTTATCTGTAAAAAGAGCTTTCTATTGACTGAATCAAAAGATAAAACCAAGGAACTTTTTAAAAATATCTCTATCATTTTTTTCTCAGCTTGTTGCTCTAGACCTTGAGCTTAAACTAGTTCAAAATCAATCAACTAAACTCAGAAATAGAATGAAAGACTTCTTGGAAGAAAGTGAGAACATGGGAAATATATATTTTTAAATTGCCTATCATTTCTTGTATCTCAGACAGAATTTATCAATGTCTCACACAGGATCGGACATTGTTGTGAGCACATGATCAGGTTCAAGAATTCAACATAGTCAAGTAAACCCAAGGTGAGATGTGAATTATTAGAGAGACAGCATAATAAAAAATAAGTGATTATTCCAGAAAAACAATATCTTTCTTTCATTAGTTTTTAACCAGACTATAATGGTAAATGAGTGCAAATATGAATTGACTTTTTAAAAAGCTTACCATTTAATAAATTCACTGAATAACTGCAAAATAAGACCAGAAAATTCTTGAAGTAGCAAAACAAGTTATCTTGTATTTACTATAGAATTGTATTCATGCAGTCATTTTGAAGAATGTGTCAAGATTAAGTTACTATTACTACCCTGACTATTACTATTGCTACAAAGCCTACAATTTGTGGTACTAAGGATGGAACCCCAATTCTCATACATGCAATGTATTTATTACTGAGCTTCATTCCCATCAGCTGAGGTTGAATTAATTTTGAATCTGCATTAAATAAAGAATTATAAGGCTATAGATTTTCAAGCTTCTTGTAGTTAGTATTACTTCTAATAGACGTGTAGTGATATTTTAGTAGCATGTTGGATATGTCGACTAGGAATAAATGCTTCTCTAATTCAGAATACAATTATAAAATAGAGGTATTTAATTGTATTCTCAGAAACTAATCCTGCTCACTGTGTACAAGTAAAAGGTGTTAGGAGTAAGGGAATAGCAATGCTGTGTGCATGGTGTGTCAGAATCATCTGTTAACCAGCAGGTTATCATGACTGTAGTAATCACAATGACAAAAAAGAGAGCCTTGGCTTGGAGGAAAGAGGAATTGATGGAAGGCGTATATTACTATCAACTCAGGTAGTGCAGATTCATTTTATTCCAGCTTCTCTTTTCTGACTGCCCATCCTTAATTCTTTTTCTTCTTTGTAAGCCTCATTTTTATGGGTGTTCTGAAAATATTGGTTATTGATTTTACACTTATCATGAAGTTGATACATGCTGGAAGTTTCTGCCCTGGATACCACTAGAAAATAAGACTGAAAAGATGAGAAAAGCGGGTTAGGCCATATTCACCCTGCTGAAACACTGGAATCCACATCAATGGCTTCAGACACCAAACTGTGAAAATTTTCAGGAACCTTGGTGCCTAGACTGAGAACTCTGTGGTCCTCTTGGAATGGGACTGATTAGCCTTCTGCATGGAGCTTCTGCAGTATTCCCAGAAGCCCTGGGAGCCATGCTTAGCTCCCACAGCCTCTCAATCTTGACTCACCCACCAGCCCTGCTCTACTAATTCATGACTAAATCTCTGAGGAGATTCATCCCAGCAGTTAAAATTAAGGCCCCCTACTGAAAACTGCAAGCGCCATCAGGAGTGAGGCAGACTGCTGCAATCCCAGCGGCTTCACCCACACCCTATATCTGCAGCTACACCAAGGACTCAACTCCACTACTTCACTAACATAAAGATTTCAGGCACCCTAGTGCCAGGCTGAAAATGAGAACTCTGGGGTCTTCTTGGAGTGGAGCGATCCACTCCAAGAAGCCTGTCCCCGTCCATACTTCTAGAAACCTGATCAGCCACACACACTTTCTACAGCCACCACCAGGTTAACTCCTTTGCCCAGACCATAGATTTTGAAGTCTTTGAACCACAAAGTTACATTTGTGGCTGTGTGATGATGGTTCCTAGTTCCTCAATACTGAAATTCCAGTTAACACACCCAATTAGAAGGGAAAGTAACATAGAAGCCAACCAAACACCATAAAAGCAGTAACACAAAAGATTCAACTACCAACAAACAGCTTAGACAAGAACTTAAAAAATCCCATGAGGACATATAATTATTTTTACATACAAATTGAATTTTTTATTCTTATTGATTTTAATACTAGAGATTTGTTATATAATGTTGCAGGACTCCTAAGGGCCGCTGCATCTGCTCTGGATTGCCTCCCGAAAATCACTTTGTAGATAAGGGGTAGTCTAAATGTGGCAGTTTATCCGACCATGTATGCTGTACTAGCTGGTATAAATATTCTCCCATGCTATCACAATCATCGTGGGACTAGCTAGATCTTACCAGCATATTAGCCTGGCCACGTAGGACACGTAAGTAATTAGACCAGAGAGAAATGCTGTTTGCTTCCAAACAAACAAGCATGGCTCCCTGATAAAATATAAAACTACAATGCAGTAGAGGAGACTTGTGAAGGCTTGGAGAAATATTTAACTGGCATTGGTGTTGATCTTTGGTACAGTGACATGCCATCTCAGAAACCCCCTTCTCTACATTTCAAAGGCATTCCCGGCTCAAAACATTAGCACAGTAAAGGCCCTAGGTGAGATGCAGGGAGGGATTACCTAAGGGCATTGGACCCTCCCTGCTTTCCATAATAAGGGGAGGAAGGTCTGAGTTGCGGGGGTGGGGGGGTATAAACTAGCCGGTTCCCGCTCTCCCGGTCTTCTTCCGGTGGGATCTCGCCTTATGAGCGTTTATTCCCCTTGGAAGTTTTACACGTGGTGGTCGCCATCTTGGCCTACACGTGGCTGGGGTTCTAGCCTGGAATCCTAAGCATCGGGTTTTTCTTTTGCTGATTTGTATGCCTGAACCTGTGATAAGTAAAGCCTTTTAAAACTGTATCGGATTCCTGAGTGTTCATCCATTCCTCGCCGGCCGGAGGTAGAAGGGAACTTCGCTTCCCGGCACTGTCGGGGACCCCAGCGGAGCGCCCGACAATATAACTTCAATTTCAACTGGAGAAATGTATCAACCACTGTAACTTTGGTCTATATTAAAATAAGTACATTTTAGAAAAGAAAGTAAGGGCTGGAGCTATGATAGTATAGCGTATAAGGAATTTGCTAAGTGACTGACCTGGATTTGATCCTGGGTATTCCACATAGTTCCCTAAAACTTCCAGAAGTAATTCCTGAGTGCAGAGCCAGGAGCAACCCCTAAACAAGAAAAAAAGAAGAAAGTTGTGTACACTATTGTTAGTTTCTGCTCTATTTGCACTAAAATTATGTCCTTATTAGTCATAGAAAATCTTTAACTGATTTATTAATTCATCTATTTAACTTAAGTTGAGGGTCACTGCCTAGCAGGCATTATGCATGGGGCCAGAGATAAAAAAAAATTATAACACCCCTTCTGTACTTAAGAAGTTACTTTTACGCCTTGTGTAGTACTAAAGAATTGGTAGTTGATTAAATTGTCATGAATTCAGCCTTGCATAGATATTATATAGTGGAGTAGGGAGTGTAAGATATATTTTTTAAGGATATGGTAATACTTTTCTTGAGTCTTTAATTCAAAATAAAATTAGTTTGAGAGAAGAGGATGTTTTAAAACATTTAGCTGTTTGCAATTGAATTGAGGAAGTCATCATGCTCTTCTAAAAACATTTTTATTGAATTAACATTGCATTATAACATTACATAGACTTCAGTTGTGCATTATTTTTTGGATTTCTATTTGTATAAGAACTAGGAACCTAAATGTTTTTGTTCCAGGTAGCTAACCAAAAACACTATAATTTGAAATAAAACTTTTTAAACAACAAAAAAAAAAACATTGAATATACTTCTACATTATTCTTTGCATTGATCTTCATTCCTAATAACTTCCAATACTTAAAAAATATTTATTAGGAAGGGGATACTAGGGCATACCCTTCCATATTCTGGGTCACTCCTGACAGTGCTTAGGGGAGTGTATAGAGTGTCAGGAATCAAAACACAGTTGGTCACAAGCAAGACAAAATCATTAACCACTATACTCTACCTACAGTCCTTAATTCTTTCTATAATGTTTATGTAATTACTTTGAGTACCACTTAGAAATTGAGTAAATAACTCATCATACTCTTATTTCAGAATTCTTCCTAATAGGTTCATGGCATATATAATTAGAAGTAAGCATCATTGTATACACAATGGTAAGATACTTCTATAATAGTTGAAGAGAATAAGATTATTTTGAAATGCTTCATGCTTTCAAGAATGATATTTTATTATTTATGACTTCTGAGTTATGAAGTTCTCTCAAAAACTAAATACTACTAATATGTCTTTGAGCTCTTTTAAAATTAGATTTGACTTTTGAACCTCAATCTTTATTTCTGCATTGTCTTAACTTAGCAAGAACCTTGATTAATCAATTTAATCATAATATACAAACCTCCACAAATGATTACTCTTCATAACTATTCATGGTTTTTTCTTTGCTGTTTTTGTCACACCCGGCAATGCTCAGGGGTTTCTCCTGGCTCTGCTCTCAGGAATTATTCCTGGCGGTACTCGGGGACCATATGGGATGCCGGGGATCCAACCCGGGCTGGCACAGGCCGGCCGCGTGTAAGGCAAATGCCCTACCTGCTGGACTATGCTCCTGCCCCATATTCATGTTTTCGATTCTTTACCATCTCTAATATCCCTGGTTTGCCTTCAGCAACAATCCTATTAGTTTGATTAGCAATTACACCACTTTTCTTTATGATTTTCCTTTAGCAATTTTCCATCCAGTGATGACACTTTTTTCCCACTCATGTACTCAAACCAGACCCCTTACCTAAGTCTTACTTGCACATAGTTATTTTTTCTCTCATCATTCTTGTCTTTATCTTTTCCTTTTTCCAAGTTGGTCTTAGATAGAAACATACTATAAGAAGTCATAGACGACTCTTGTTTTAATAGACTTGTATATTTGAATTAGTATGTTGCTTTGTTCCAAATGAGCAAGCAGCTCTTATTTCTTTGCCTAATAAAATCCTCAAAATTGCTTAGGGATTGTTTTGAGAGAGATAGGTGGGTATTTAAACTGTGATTTTCAATAAAATTATTTCTCCTGTCCTATGGTATCAAGAACAAGTGTATGAGGTGTGTAAGGTGCTAACCTACCACCTTGAGATACATATTTTAATGTAATTGCCTTAATTTTTATGTGGAGCAGATAATTTTCATTTGTGTTTTGGGCCTCTCCTGGCATTGCTCTGGACTTACTCCTGGCTCTGCACTCCGATTTCTCCTGGGGGACACATGGGGCTTGCTATGCCAGGAGTCGACACTGTGCACGTGCTTTCCCCAATAAACTATGTCCCCCACTTTACTCTATTCTTAGGAATGGAAATTAAAACATAGGGAGCAAACCTGCAGTGCTTGACTAAAGAGGTCCAGGGTTCAATGCAAAGCCCTTGGAACGTGACGCTGCTCTTTCCCTGGGTGACAGCGCGATGATGTGCTGCTGGGAATCTCCAGGATTGTATTTTGTGGTGCTTGGGGGACTCCAGGGCTGGCCCCAGAAGCCCAAGGGAACCATGTTACGTCAAACCCAGGATGGATCATTGCTAGTCATGCATCCTAACTGCGGTACAATCCCCTGGCCCTGAAACTGATACTTAAGTAGCACATCAAAGACATTATGCCAATAATTAGAGGACTAAGTAAGAATCCAGTTATGTTTAAAAATTTATCTCCAATGATGATAGCATTATACTATTTTGATATAGTCAAATATTTTCTATTTGCATCTTGGTAAGGTAATAATGCGTCAGTAAAATATGGTCAAACGAAGATCTCAAAACTGGATATTTAGTGATGTAAAACATTTTATTACCAAAAATTCACTTAGAGAAATGTGGGGGGAGAGAAAGAGAATGAGAGATATGTGTTTGAGATAGAACATGGGCTTCTCCAGATTGAAACCATGGAAAAATCCTGGATGAATTTGATGCTATATACAGCTCTGTGCAGTTCTCACTGCTGCCAGAGATGATGAATGCCCCATTGGCATTCTTCCTAATGTGGTTTGATTCTTATACATCTACATTTCTCAACTAGGTTTCAGCAAACACTCTATTTAGTTGGGCTTGCAAGAAATCTAATATTTTTGCCTGTGACTTTCAGGAAAGGAGATGTGCACACAGTGTAGAACCTCCTAAATTAAATTTGCAAAATAAACTCATCATTTCTAGTTGTCTCTGTTGTGCATAGAGCACAAGGAATGCTTATGCTATTGCTCTCTGATGGGTTTTTTATAAACTGTGACATGTTGAAGAACTGCTATATAGAAGACTCTGGTACAGCGGAGTCTGGGCATACAAGCCACCTCTTGTCTCACCTAGTTAATATCAGCAGAGTTTAAGAAGGTCCGACACCTGTATGTGATTCAGGGAATTAGGATCAAAGAGATTCTTCCACGATCTGACTTTCGTTTGCACTCCCAGGTGTAACTTGCTTTCACAAATCTATTTTTCATTTTTGCTACCAATAAAACGAAGCTTTCTGCTTTAGCTGGAGTCAATGAAAATCAAATCAATGAGTTATAAATTAGCTACTCAAAGATTCATTAAGTCTAAACAACATAGGCTATCTATTTAGGACATGCAGTTGTTTGCAGCGGTCAGTGCTTGTGTTCATTCATAGGTTAGTTGATTTCCCTTTCATGTTCTCAAAAAGAAATGCATCCATTAAGAGATTTATTATGTAACTCACAAATTCACCTGATTTAATTCAGCTGACAATTCTATCTTTATGATACAGAACATAAGAAAAATTACTATTCTTTGTGCAGGTAGTATTTATGGCTGCTAACCAAATGGTACTAACAACTGAATGACATCTGAGGGCTACTAGCAAGAGCTAAAATGCAATAGTGATACAGGCAAGACAGGCAGTGACTGAGGCAGAATTCTAGGAGGGGCAAGCCATTAGCAGAAATATTATTAGCATTTAGAGAGCACTTCACTTATAAAATGCTTTGTAACCATCTTTATTTGATTCTTCCAGGCTTTCAGAAGCAATGTCACTTCTATATTAGGAGATCTTGCTTACACCAAACATTTTAGACAGGCATTAAAACACTATGAATGACACAATAAAATTTGGATATTACCTCTCAACTTGGGAAACCCAAAGTGATATTTTTTAGACTTTTCTCCCTTCTTTCACTGAAGGTTTTTGTGGTATTCCCATCATATAGGTAAATGAAATGCAGCTCAAATTTTTATTTTCAACATTAATGCATTTGATAATTATAAAAGTATCACTAGATCACTAGACATCCCGTTGATCATCGATTTCCTTGAGCGGGCACCAGTAACATTTCCATTTGACCCTATCACATGCCAGTGTAGCCCAATGGCATCTGGTTGTTTCAGGAATACAAAGAGACTCAAACCGTTTGTTCAGGGTCTTGATGAAGAAGTCTGACCATCTTGTAGGTGGCCGGCCACGTGATCTTTTGACTTCCTGTGGGATCCAATCGGTAACGGCTCCAGTTCAGCGGTCATCTCCAAATCACATTACATGTTCAGCCCATCTGATTTTCGATGCCTTGGCAAATGAAACAGTGTCCCTGACTCTGGAACAGTGACGGAGGTCGGAGCTCTGGATTCCTTCTTTCACTTAAGTGAGGCGTGATATTCCAAGCATAGCTCTTTTGATTCCTCTTTGGGAGACCCAAATAGCATTCTCATCTTGCTTCGTAGAACCCATATCTCTGAGGCGTTTGTTAATGCAGGGAAAACGGTGGAGTTCGAAGAGATGTGCCCCTGAGCACACAAAGAGGTTCTTTGTCCTTTGTTTATTCTTCTTTGTTTATAAAAGAATAAGACATTGATTTAAAGAAATTTTTGGCATTAAATTAGTCCTTTTTTAGGGGCCAGAGCGATAGCCCAGTGGGTAGGGCGTTTGCCTTGCACCACGGCCGGCCTCTGCCGGCCTGGGTTAGATCCCCGGCATCCCATATGGTCCCCCAAGCACCGCCAGGAGTAATTCCTGAGTGCAGAGCCAGGAGTAGCCCCTGAGCATTGCGGGTGTGACCCAAAAAAAGGCAAAAAAAAAAATTAGTCCTTTTTTGGTCTTGTTTTCTGTTAATGTAAATTTCCATGTCAGGCTGTATTCAAGTACTTAGAGTTTATATTGGTTATGCAAATGACTGTTTTTATTTAATAAGCCATCTTATTTTATTTTATAACACAATAAAAGAAAATTTTGGCAGCCATAATTTTTAAACAAGTCATAAATTACTTTTAAATGTTCAGAGACCTATAGATAGCTTTTGGAATGGCATGTTAAAAATTTTGGGGGGTTTACTTGTCTTTATATACATATATAGCATATATATATTTTTTGTGTGTGCAAATATAATATATTTCACATATATGTGTATAAAATAGTCTAATATTTTTCATATTAAATATATTTTATATCATAGACATATGTTTATATACATATTTTAATATGCATATAGCACATATTTTGTCTATATGATATACTATATATATAATAGATTTTACTCCCAGGATTAAGTGAGGGACCTGTGTTCACTCCTGAATGCTACCTGATATTTAATATATCAGTCTCTGATATTTAGAATCTGCCAGGTCTATACTCAGAACTGCTGGAGGTGGATCATGTGTTGCCAAGAATCAAACTCATGCTCTTGCACATACTATTCATCTATGGGCTATCTTCATGGCCCATTTATTTCAATTTGGGACCATCTGTAGTCATTTGAAATTTTATTTTACTTTATTTTCCTTGAAAGTGTAGTTTTTAAGGGCTACACTTTTATTTTACACCTTACAATTTTATATGGGAAAATTGTCTTTGTTGTCTTTTAGAAAATAAACAAAGCAAACACGAACCAAACATAAAAGGAATCCTTTCACAACTTCCACAGCAAATCTGATAAAGATCACATTTAAATGTATATGTGTGTGTGTGTGTGTGTGTGTGTGTCTGTGTCTGTGCCTATGTCTGTGCCTGTGTATTTAAAAGAATAGCAAAGCTGTTCTCTGAACATGATCCAGATATTGATAAAAATATGTCCTATACTATGTGCTCCTGAATAGCTTTCTTACCAAAGAATATATATATATTTTTCCCTTCTTGTTGGGACAGAGCCCAGCTACTACTGATATGAAAGGTCTGTGCTCAGTTCTGTAGATAAATGGTTTGTAGGTAGGTCCCAGTCAATGTTCTGACAATGACTTAATAATCAACACTTCCATCAAAAATTTAAAAAATTTAGTTGTTAAAAAAAAGCATCGAAGGAAAATATAGGTGTGAACAAAATGTTCATATTTTTGCAATGCCCTTATCTTAGATCATGAATATCATGAGTATAATTGTGTTAAAATGTGCCAACCTTTACTCCAACAAAACCTTGCTGATAAACTCATGTTCAAACTTGATGACACAGGTCTTTTTCAAATATCACACATCAGGATGCTTTCAAGACAAATACTCAGAAAAGGGGTTTTTGAATACAAACAGTAATTTCACTTTTCTTGTTTAGACTGCTTGGTAGAAAGTCTGTATTAAATATTTGCGTGCTTCAGTATCTTTAATTCAGTCAACAGGAAATACTCTTAGATCAACTTCCAATATTTGAACATTGTTTCTACTTTTTAAGCTGCCTTACTTTGAGACAAATATATTTTCCATAGTCTTAATAAATAATACAAGGAGATTCTGGACACCAAGTGTCCAGATCTCCTAGAGTAAACTTGTTGATAAATCAGAATAGTGACATTGATAGAGATAAGTAAATTAGAAAACACTTCCATCACTCTTAGGTCTGAAGAAATGCATGTGTAATTTAAACAGTCCATTAAAAAAAGATGGACTAAAAACCATGCACTAAAATCTGACTAAATCTGCCAGTTTGTGTAAACTGAATTTTTTGTCAAACAGAACCACTTCTTTTTTGCATGAGTTTATGACTGGTTTTGTACTATAATAACAGGGTGGATTTGTTGTAAGAGAGACAATATGGCCTATGAGGCTATAGATTGTTTGTTCATGGACTTTTGAAAAAAAGTGTTGATCTCTTTCTCTATGATATAAGAGATCCTAGTACTCATCTATTACATTAACATCTACAAAGGTTTGCGGCCGGAGCATTAGCCCAGCTGGTAGGGCATTTGCCTTACACGTGGCCGGCCTGTGCTGGCCCAGGTTCGATCCCCGGCATCCCATATGGATCCTCAAGCACCGCCAGGAGTAACTCCTTAGTGCAGAGCCAGGAGAAACCCCTGAGCATTGCCAGGTGTGACCCCCAAAAAAAAAGCAAAAAAAAAAAAGGTATAACATCTACAAAGGTTTAAATATACATGATATAAACAGAGAATCTAGTTCTTATTTGTTACATTAAATTATATAATAGTTTTAATATATGAATACATACATATTATATGTTTACAAATTTAAGCAACTAGCAATTATTAAACTTATTTTTTGTTGTTAACCGGAGCGCATAAAATATCTTAACACAACAAATTAAAATTCATGATTAAGTATATATTAAGAGCCTGGTGAACTAACTTTTTAGTGGCATATTTTCAGCTATCTGGAACGTTGCCAATGATCCAACACAGAAAATAGAGGAGTATTAACTCACTGGAGATGGATTCAATTCCATTTCATTCCATTTCAATTATGCCTAGGAAGCTGGCCATTGCATTTGCACATAAGCCAACCTAAGGTATTTAAAGGGAGACATATGTATTACTCTTCTCAGAATTCATTTATCAACCAAGTTAAAGCAATCAAGGAGGATTAAGGGAAAAATTCTTTTACTGTATGCAATGTCATGCAATGAGCCAAATGCTGGGAAGGTAGAGCAATGTTGAGATTTCATAACTCTAAAATTATGTATATTCTGAATAATTTTAAAAAGCAGTTCTTATGGACATGTATTATGTGCTTCACAGGTTAACACATTGAAAATGTTGCTGAACTAAAACAAATTTAATGGGCTCACTGTAACAAAAAGTATAAAATTGAGTACCATGGTAAAGTGATGATGATCAATTCTTCTTAATATATTTGTCCCAAAATTTAGAAACACTAAAATTATATAATTACATGTACTTTCACTTTTTAAACATTTTGAAACCAGAAGACTGGATTACTAATGAAGACCATTTTAAATAAATAAACGATTGCAAAAATAACTTAAAACTATAATTCATAGGAGGGCTGTTACTGTAACAAATGTGCTCATTTCTCCAACTTGTACATTCAACAATATGCATGCTCTACAGATTAGTTCATAGCCAAGGGAAACGTTTCCTATTTGTTTAAACTACTTATTAAGCATTATGTAAAACATAAAACATTGTAATAAATTTATCTTTAGTTCAGTTCAATAGCATACTAAATTTTAAAAGGAGAGTGTTTTATATGAAGTTACATAAGCTATGCCATTGATTATATTATGGATAACTTTTTAATAAACTCTGGTAGAATTTGCAAGTCCTTCACTTATTAAACTATAAAGGCCTGGTTTTATTTTGTGTTTTTCTTCATTAATTAATTGGTTGTGGGTCACACTTATCCATGCTCAGGGCTTTCAACTGTATAAATTTGGGAATCACTTTGACTGTCCTTGGAGTCCTGTATGTGGCTCTGGGAACTGAAGATCAGGAGGATTTATGCAAGTAAGCTTTAAACATTGTGCTATCTCTCGAGCACCTTAATATTATCTGTAAAATTTAATTATTATATTCACATCACATGTTTATAATAATATAGCTGCTGTGTGTTGGGTTACTAATTTGACCACACCCTACTCACTAGTCCTGGATTTTTTGCAATGCTGATGAGGGCTTGTTTTTCTCCTTCCTATAATCCTTTTGCTTGTTTAATATAATAGATTTAGTTCTTATATAAATATAAAAGGAGAGTGGAGACAGTGTTCATATGATGTAGTTTGATTCTGAATTGATTGCTCCTGGACAGCCCATCATATATTCTAACTGGCCTCTCAATGCTGTTGGATTGATTTTAACATCCTCTCTACAGGTTTCTACAAGGGACTGAATGGCACCAGGAAAAGAGTCCACTCTGGCTATGAAATGGGACAACTTTTATAAGAAGCTCTACTCTGTTCCAAAAGATTAAAGCAAAGACCAGAATCAGCTTTGTTCTGATAAGCAGTGATTGGTCTTGCATAGGAGCAGACCACTTAAAACTTGCCTTGGAGCATGGCAAGACTATTTTTTGTTGGACACAGAATCCTGAGGGGACGGAGATAATTGATCTAGTGGGGGAACATAGCTTACATCATCGGTCAGAATCTCCTCATATCACCCTACATATTTCTAATACTGGGTGTAGTTATTTTGCCTGTCTCATTTACTGTGTTTATACAAGAGGACTGAAACATTAATGAAAGGATTGTTTAATAGGATAAGAGAAAAAAAAGTATCCTGTATTAGCACCTCTAATGCTAATACATTAGCAAGCTCATGGCCACCCTAAGGTACTTGCACCAGTAAGAATTTCCCCCCGGGAGGCCATGCCCCTATCCTCTGCATTGGATTAAAGTCTTGCAGTTTGGGAGTTGCTGCACATGGTGAGTTTGAGTCTGTCGGCTGGTGTGGTGGTGGCAGAGCGTGCAAAGCATTTGGTGTGGAGTGAAGTTGGAAAATGTAAAGTTTTGGACTTCCAAAGAACTGGTGGTTGTGACTCTTTGTCCATTAGCCTGGAGGGATGGTAGTTGACCTAGACAGTGACTGGGGAACCTGATGGGCCCCAATACTTTTGAGGACCCCAAACAGCCCCAACACTTATGGTTTTCATGAACACAGTTATTACACCTTATGGACACCCAATATCCCCAGGACCTTCTGCCAATTCTCTTGTGTAACATCTAGTTCACCTCATTTCCCCTAACCCTCATCCCTACCAACCATGTTTGAAAATCTCCTTTATATAAACCAAGGTTATGGATTTTTCTTGCTCGTTCCTCAAATTTCTTGCTTTGTTTCCCTAAAGGTGATACATTACTGAGATTCTGTGTTATTTCTTCTCTCTCAGCCTTATTTGACTTAACCATCCTTTGAATTCCCTTTCAGTTCAGTTTTAAAGGGTGAGATAGTTTCATACAAGCAATGAAAATGGAGGTGTGAATAAATTTAATAAATCAGGAAGAATTTATTTTCCTTATGAGGAAGTTATGGTCTGTTATAGTGATAACAAAATCTTCTATAATAAGTCAACAAAAAATTATGCATTGTTAAAGGGTATACTAAGTTGAAGTAATCTTGTAATTTTCTTCATTTTTCTTTTTTAATATATATTTTTCTGAATAACTACTATTAACTTCTCTTACTTTATAATTAAGTAATTTATTAAGGTTGCTGTTCATTGTCTTCTTTTGGAATGCTAGAAAGTCTGTGAGTATACACTTCTTGATTTTGGTACTGCTCTAGCTTAACTAACTTGAATGTAGATTGCACAGAGAAAAACTCAATATGTGATTGCGGAAGAAATAAATGTACACAGAAAGGGAAGAAAGACTATCTACTTTTTGAAAGTATTATTAAGGTGAATAAGGAAATATAGTATACTAAATACTCAAGAATACTCAAGAATAAGGAAATATAGTAACACAATGAGATACATTAATAAATTAAGAAAGTCAGTGGGATAGTACTTTGACCTCTTCAATCGGGATAATAAATAGTGAGGTTTGATAAGACCAAAAGGATGCTGTAAACCACATAAGGTCCAACTCATTAAATTCTGAATAAAAATAACTATCTCCAAATAGGGTAAAGCCTAAATGTCCAGGTTAGTCAACTATAGCCTTAGCATCATCTAACCAATTATTATTTTTTAGATGCCCTCCACATATTTTTAAATTTTTATTATATCATGTGAGATATAAAATTACAAGGATGTTCTAAATTGGGTCTCTGCCACACAGTGTTCCAGCACCCGTCCCTCCACCAGTGCCAAATACCACCACCCACATCTCAAACACAACCCACCATCCAAAACCTGCCTGCCCCTGTTGCAGGCGATTTTTACTTTTCTGTTTATCTCTTTGTTTCTGTCCCTATATTTCTCTCTCTTCTGTTACACTTTGTGGCTTGCCCTACAGATACTAACGATGTATGAAGTGTCTATGAATATTCAATAGTGAGTTCTAGTGTGATATCATAATTCCTCATTCCCTGTAACCTCTCCAGTTTGTTGCAACTAGAATGATCATTAAAGTGTATAAATATGAAAGATCCTGGGAAGGACCTGACGCTAAAATGTGTTATAATCTATGATCATCGCGTGGCTGCCACGCACCAGTACAGCTGTAGATCTGGAGTGTCTGTCTTCTGGAAGTTAGCTGGGGTGGCTGGGAGCTCAGAGCCATGCCCACTGACCTGGAGTCTGGGGAATGGGTGGAGGGGCCCAAATTCCTGCATTGAGTCAGCCAGCGTGGCCATCTGGATGCAAGCCCTAGGAGCTATGTAGGCCATGGGCTGGCCGAGCCTTTTACTTCCCCAGGAACTCCAGAGGTCACTCCACATGAGGCCAAGCTGCGCAGCTGTGGATCTGGAATGTCTGTCTTCCAGCTAACCTTTTTGTTATTATCTTAATTCATAACCTGATGTTTTCTCAGTAAAGTTTTCTACATTATTTTTTCTTATTAAAGCAATATGTGACCACTTTAGCGGTATTTATCTGTCTTCAGATCTATCTATCTATCTATCTATCTATCTATCTATCTATCTATCTATCTATCTATCTATCTATCTATCTATCTATCTATCTATCTATCTATCTATCTATCTATCTATCTATCTATCTATCTATCTATCGTCTCTCTGTCTGTCTGTCTGTCTGTCTCTCTGTCTGTCTGTCTGTCTGTCTATCTGTCTGTCTGTCTGTCTGTCTGTCTGTCTATCTATCTGTCTGTCTGTCTGTCTGTCTGTCTATCTATCTATCTATCTATCTATCTATCTATCTATCTATCTATCTATCTATCTATCTATCTGTCTGTCTGTCTGTCTGTCTGTCTATCTATCTATCTATCTATCTATCTATCTATCTATCTATCTTCTCTTTACTGTCTGTCTGTCTGTCTGTCTGTCTATCTATCTATCTATCTATCATCTTCTATCTATCTATCTATCTATCTGTCTGTCTGTCTGTCTGTCTATCTATCTGTCTATCTGTCTGTCTGTCTGTCTGTCTATCTCTCTGTCTATCTATCTATCTCTCTATCACTCTATCTATCTCTCTATCTCTCCAAGTCTTTGTCTCTCCATCTCTCTGTCTGTCTGTCTGTCTATCTGTCTATCTGTCTGTCTGTCTGTCTGTCTGTCTGTCTGTCTGTCTGTCTGTCTGTCTGTCTATCTGTCTATCTATCTGTCTGTCTATCTGTCTGTCTATCTATCTGTCTGTCTGTCTGTCTGTCTTTGATCTATCTATATAGCTCTTAAGTTTCCTGGTTGAATTCTGCTGAACCTAGTGACTCACTGAATAAGGATTCTACATAAAATTATGACAAAGAAGTTGCTTTCTATTTTTTGTTTTTAATATATTCCTTATATTTTTATTTTATGATTTTCTAATTTGTATATTTGTTTATTTTTGGTCTGAACTAACTCTTCAGGATTATTACTGACTCTCATGGAGGGTTTACTCCTGGCAGGGCTCTGGGTACAATATGTAATTTCAGAGATAGAATCCAGGGTTGACAGCATGAAAGACAAAACTCCTTTCCTCTGTCTTATGGCTCCAGCCTAACTTCGTTTATATTTCTAAAGTAGGGATACTATTTTCTGTACATTGAATTATTGGTTCCAACTTTTCACCTCTCCTGGCATTTACATTTCTACCAGGGTTTTATCATGAGCTGTAACATTTCCATGTCCTTTAATGTGAGACTCAAGAATTGTGATGTGTTTTGTCCAATGAATCAATGATGAAATTAATTTGCTTTTCAAAAGGCCCCATGCTTTTCCAGTTACCTTTTTTGCACCTCTGCCATTTCCATAAATCTAACATAGTTCAGACAGCCTTCTGCTTTAAACAGTGGAAGATATGTGAAGGAGAACTCTTCCATCTGACTCATAGAGGAGCCAGCTGATGAAACAGATGAATTCCAGCTGACAACAGAGCAAAGAGCTTCCAACAACATACACCATTAACTAAGATGAAACCAAGAGACAAATTCATAAATATTATTTGTATTCCTGGATATCTGGGTTTATTACAAATTAGTATAATATTTTGTAATAGACTGGAACACTGGCTAAGAAAAAGCTAGATAAAGGTTCTATGGTGAATATAGCAAGGCAATAATTCTATTAATTGACATGTCTCTGGGCAAGTGATATTCAACTCTGAAGGACTAAATTTGATGTGCTTTTATAAAATTTTACTTAAATTTTTCTAGGTGTGTCTGCAATATTTTCATGTATCTGATTCTTATGTGTGTATTTATGTTCTGCCTTATTGTGTATTAGCAAATATAATTCCATACATGGATAAAAATATGCACACAAATTAAAGGTCACTAATATGTCGTTCTTTAATTTTTTATCATAATTATATTTTTAGTAAGATTTTTACAATAATAATAGAAATTATGTTCTTTACATCATTCCTGACTAATTATCATTTTGAGCCATTTCTGTTAAAAAGGATTTTCAAGAAAAGATATGTAAGATATTTTTTTGTAGAATTGACAATTATTCAGAGACCAATTAGCTTGTTCTAGACTATTCTATTGTTTATATACCCTATTTCCTTCTTCTTACATTTGAATAATGCTTAGTCTATTAATAGTTTAGTTTGATTCTCATTAACATAGCTAGTAAAAAGTATGGAAAAGAAATAATTGAGGCTTTGGGGAATGCTAAACTTTAGAATTTACTAATCTCTGAATATTGTATCTTATCAAGGCCAGAAGCTAAATTTATTGTATTTTTTAGATAAATTTATACAGAAAAAGGCTCTTATTAGAATGGTATTCTCTCAAATGCATAAATATACTTGGAAAGCATGAAAATGTACTATTTTATAAGACTTTGGATTGAAATTATAGCACTAGTTGCTTATTCTAACAAATGATTTTGATATACTCTGACTCTATTTTAGACTCATGGTATAAGATAGGAACAATATATGTATACATATATACATATATATACATATATGTATATATGTATACACATCTATGTGTATATATATATATATAAACAAACTACATATTTAGATATTAAGATGCTGGTGTCTCTACGATTTTCTTTCTCCTTTGCAAGTTATTTCTTTTGAGTCTCCCTTGTGAATGGAGGCTCTAATAGTTGCTGAAAGGCATTTGAGAGAAGACACTTGTTTTTCTAGGTGTCTACTGCTTCTGTCAGTCTTATCTCAGCAGTAGCTTCAACCTTTAGAGTCACTCCAGGTTCCAGATTCTTTGTTTCTCTATATTCTAAGAACCAAATTTATGATATTTCTCTGGAGAAACTATTGATAATCTTCTCTCACCTCCTCTTTCAGGTAAACAAGGTGCCTTTTCTGAAATCTTGAAATTCCACCTGCATTCAGAGATTCTCATTCATAAGAAATCTGAGTGACAGCTGCTTGTGACTCAATATCTAGTGTTCTGATAACCTCAATCCTTTTAAGTGTTCCTTGCATTTGATGAGTGATAGCTTTTTTTCCTTCAATTGCTCATCTTTCTCCTTGCTTGCTCAGTCTTCCAATGACTCTACACAATTTCTGAATATTAGAATCTTTCTGTTGATCTAACTAGATTTCCAGATGTTCATGGTTCAGAAATTTGTGTGGATATAAAACATCTTAAATACTTGTCTTTTTAGCTTGATTTTCTACAATTTCCCCATTATTTTAGTAGAGATTATTTGAACTCACCCAGAAGTGCTCAGTGCTCCTCCTCACTTACTGTGCTTAAGAATCTCCTGGCTGGCTAGGGAGATCAAATATTTTGCTTATCCTAACACAGTAGTCTGAGATGTAGAGCACCAATTCACTTTAAATCTCTTCTCCTGGGGCCAGAGCGATAGCACAGTGGGTAGGACATTGGCCTTGCACACAGCTGACCCTGGCATCCTATATGGTCCCCTGAGCACCGCCAGAAGTAAATCCTGAGTGTAGAGCCAGGAATACACTGACTGGTGTCAGGGCACATGAATAATACCTAAGTATGGCGGATTGTGACCGAAAAGCAAAAACAAAAACGAAAACAAAAAAAATCTCTGCAACTGGAATGGGTAACCAATCAGGATGTAAAACGGGATGCCTGAGGGGTGGTACTTGGCTACCATAAAGGACATCCCAAGCGCTATCTCCTGCTCTCTCACCTCCCCTTTAGAACAAACATTCCCTGGACTCTCCTCTCTCACCTCATGATCTACACGTCTAAGGGCTACATGCACTAGATCAGGGCTTAGTACTAGCTGAATTCAGGGCCAGAGGGCAGAATCCATAGAGGGCTTGGACTCTTAGTAGGAGATAATATACTGTCCCTGGGACTCTCACCCACGGCACGTGTCCATGGGCAGTTAGTAGGAAACCTGGCACTAGGCAACAGGAATTGTTGGGGTGCAGCTGGGAGGCCAAGCAACAGTAGGCAACAGAATCTGTTGGATCTGGCCCATGTGGGCAGCTGTGGCCATCTTGAGGAAAGCATACATGATAGAGAGCAGTGCAGGGACAGAACTTGGCAGTCATGCACAGGGGGTGTGTAGATTGTGAAGGACCCAACAAGCAAGTACTTCACAGGACAGAGCATCGCAGGGGAGGACCAGTAACTATGCTCAAGGAGGCAAGCAGACTGTGTGGGATGGGGCAGTGAAATCCTTCACAGGACAGGATAGAGCTGGACGGGACCAGTGACATCATTCACAATAGGTGAGTAGATGCATGGAACAGGACAAGGAAGTTGTTCACGAGACCTGGCAGATTTAGGGGCAGGACCTGAATATCGTTTACCAGTAAAGGAGAGGCCTGGAATCCGGAATCATCTACCTACTTTTCCTGTACAATAAACTAACTCTCAATCATCTGAGATTTGCATAACTTTCATACAATTCTCAAGAACCCACTTAGTAGCACAAGAAAATCTGCTTTAACACTGACAATATGGTGATCAAAGATGGTCAGCTCCATATACGTTAAGTAACCTATTCTCTCTACTATATCATTCTCACTCCGTTGTCACCTTTTAGTCACAGCTCAAAGCTCAATATAGAAATACTCTATTTTTGCACACAGGAGGCACCCTGATCCTTCACTCTGATTAGTAGGCATCAATTTTGCATAGTTTGTACCTAATATGTTTGGGTGTATATTGGCTTAACCAAGTTAAGCAGTGCATTTGCACTACCTCATCAGACACTAAAATCTAATTGTCATGCTCTCTGCATCCTTTAAATTGACTCTCTCCTGCATGTTGTCATTACTTGGCTCATTTCTATCCTAAGGGAAAAATGTAGCGTTCTCATCCTCATCAGCCACTTCCTGATACTGAACCGTGTTAGTGTCAGCCCTACTCTCACTTGAGTTTTTTATTATCTCCCTCTGAGTTGTCAAAATTTTCTCCAATGGGGGTTGATGTGTTACTTTCACATTAAGCTGATTAATTTTAAGTAAGGGATGGCCGTGGCCACTTCTCATCTTGTTCCCTTTGTGTCTTCCTTCTTTATAGGATTACACTAGTCATTATTACCTTTGACATGATGCTGTGAAGAATGTCTGCAAGTAGTGCTGAGAAAAATGGCTCAGAAGCAAGGTTTGAGCTTCTTTGTGGCATTCACCATGCTGCTTTAGAAAGTCTCAGATGCATTTCCTGGGTCAAGCCAGCCCTGAAACTTATTGGCCCATATTTTCTGTTATTTCTTTACAATTTCTTCTTGAAAAAATCATAAAATTGTGATTTGCCAAGTTGCTAATAACACAGTTGTTTCAGGCATGAAATGTTCCAGTACAAATCCCAAGACAAATGTGACCTTCCTTCCAACATTGTGCCCAGGTTCCCTCACCACCACCCCAGTCTGCTCCCTTAGTACGCACAGACAAATATATTTCACATTGTTAGTTATGAAACAAGGAAAATGGTATTGTTTAAACTTAGATTATAAAAAGTCAATTCATGATCATAGTTGTATCTTACCATGATATTACTGAAGTTATGAGGACTTACTGGACTGGTTGCTCCTTCTGTATTATTGTTTTTGCTCATTGAATTTGGTTGTCTTCTGTGTACCTTTCCCATCAGATTTGTTATGATCCTACTGGGATGACTGCACTATGAAATTTGGAGATACCAATGGATCATAGAGCTGGGATGAATTGGTATCTTGGCAGCTTGATGGGGTTCAGCTATGGAGTTGGCCAATTTTAAAGTCAGAAGGTGTTGGTGTGGCAGTGAATGCCTGTACCTCAGGCAAAAAGAAATTTGGTTGCTTCCATTCTGAGAAGACCCCAAATCCTTCATCCTGGATGTCTATTTGGAAAGATATGGTTTACTGGGAAGATTACCAGGTCCTTCTCAAGATTAGTCATGGAGCTGCATTATTTTATTACATGTACAATGTGGCATTTCAATGGAAACAAAGACCCTCCCCCACATATAGTTAAATAAGACCCACATTAAATGAAGTTTTGTGTTTTTCATTTATTCCCCTTTAACTCCTAAACTAGGTAGATAAATGATGCTTTCTATATATCAATAAAAAATTCTACCCAAACATCAGATTTATATTATATTTAAGTAAACTGTCTATGTCCTTTTTGTCATTCATTTTCCACATATAAAACTAATGGTACCAGCCTCTGAAGAGAAATATTTGTTGTTACATAGGTCTTTCTTTTAAATGCTTATCAGCAGGTTCCTTGGAAAGGCCAGGAAAGTAATGCCTAAAGTGAATTGGAATCTAACTGAGTAAGGCACTTAGGAAATTTCCAAGTGGATTTCTAAATACATATGTGTCTATACACACAGCTTTATTTCTTTTTCCTTTTTTTTATTAACTTGACTTAACGGAATGTGACTTCACACCTGCTGTTCTGTATGATTGAATGTTAACCAAATGGAAGATAACTTGGAAAAAGACAGGGCAGGGAAAGAGTAAGGAAAAATTTTAGTAGCATAAATGTTAATTCATAACTTTAAAATGCAATATTATTTTATTTCCCTTTGCTACAGAATATCTCCTTTCTTTACTTTTACCTAAGGAAGCTTGCTAGATAATGACTGGGTATCAGATGCATTTTGCAAAAAGTTTGGCACTATTTGAGGGGAAACCTTAGGAGACTGACCAAGAGAAAAAAAAGCTAGATCTGTAGTTTCCAAGATAAGAAATTTCACACCAGCATAAGTGTTATGAAAAAGACTGCTTAAAATGAAAAAGACATTTGCCATGATTTCCTCTCCAAACTACTAAGAAGGTCATCTATCAATATTTCCCCTGCCATGCCTTTTGTGCTTCCTACTTAATGAAGGTCATTAACATGTGTAAATTAAGTGTAACAGTTATGGGTAAAACACTGCCTTTTATGGGCTACAGGAATAGTTTTCTGGAAGAAAACTGTCTACAGAGTTCAGTGATATTAATTTTTGGTGATTTACAATGAAACCAATGCACTTTTCCATATATGGAGGCATTACCTGGATAATGCTACCAAAACTAGGAAAGCAAATTGCAGCACACCATCTCTCAAGGCATGTCATGTGTTATCACTGCTTTGCCTACATGATTCTTTGTCCATTTGTTATCAGTGCTAATTAAGGCATCCAAGTCAGCAGTTTTGGTGTCAAATCATAGACTTTAGAGTGATAAAAAGCTTCTACACCCGGAGTTCCCTTAAAATATAGCATAAAGCATCTTTATATTTGAAAGATCAAATATAGTGTGTATGACTAAAGATTTATGACTCACTATCAACTAGTACGTTTAGTATGGACGTATACACATATCATTTAATGCCAAAAATGGCAGTTGGTTTGTAGATCAAGCAGGTAAATATTGGCCTCATTAAGAATAACCCAACTGTTATTGTCAATTGAGAGACTACAGAGTTTAACTTAACATGAACTAGAAACTTTAAATGTGAGCACAGATGATAGAATTGTTTTTATGAAATATTACAGAGTGAGGAGAACAGTTACATGGGACAGAGCTGCTACTGGCTCTCCCTGTGCTTGACTAATCATGAGGCATCCAGGAGGGAAGGTGGGTTCTGGTCCTGGCCCGTTATCCCAATAGAGCCTCACAAGAAGCCAGAGGAGCCCCCGCATCATGAGGGTAGCCATTTTCAACATCCGACTCCACAGCTTGTCAGAGCTCCACCCAAGAGAAAAGCCAATCTCTCCCTGTTGTGTGTGGCTTTGAGGCTGTGCGGTTCATAAGTAAATGCATGAACGAGTCTACAAACTACCGAGATTATCCAACCTGCACAGCAGAACCTGGCAAGCTACCCGTGTCATATTTGATATACCAAAACAGTAACAATTAAAGACCTCATTCCCATGACCTGAAGGAATGGTTTGAGGCTTTTCATGTTCCTGGAGCAAGCAGATGCCCTTGGGCTACATGGACATGCCCTGTGCTAATGTGACAGGGACATATAGAGATGTTACTGGTGCCCGCTCCAGCAAATCGATGAACAATGGGAAGACAAGTGATACAAGTGAGAACAATAGTGAAGTGGTGTATATATCCAATATAATACAATAAGCTTTTCACTATAAATAAAATAGAGATTTAGTTGTATGCACCTCAGATATGAGAATGAATAAAAATTTATTGCCACAGAAAACTGTTATTCTTTTCAGAGTTCGAAATCTGTGAACTTCTGGTGAAGAGATGGTTTTATGGCTTAAACAATAAACAACTTTCTAACTATGTTTCTCACGGTCAATCAATAAAATATATGTGAATCAATAAAAATAACTATTTCTGAGTGCAGAGCCAGGAGTAATCCCTGAGCATTGCCAGGTGTGACCCAAAAAGCAAAAATAAAAAATTGCAGATTTAAGAACACTCAAATATATTATAAAATCAAATTAAAATTAGAAGGTAAATGACAAAAATGTCCTCTGGATTAAGAAGAGAAGCATTTGAGAAAAAAAA
Source organism: Cryptotis parvus (assembly GCA_021461705.1). Taxonomy (NCBI): domain Eukaryota; kingdom Metazoa; phylum Chordata; class Mammalia; order Eulipotyphla; family Soricidae; genus Cryptotis; species Cryptotis parvus. The sequence goes on from JAJIBD010003678.1 coordinate 72,373, forward strand.
AATCAATGTCCTATGAAGAAGTCTGATAAAATTAACTTTCAGTTGCAAGGTGCAGACATTTAATTTGATTATTTTAAGCTACTCTTTCCTTATGTATTCATCTTAATATATAGTAGAAAATGAGCAAGTATGTAGGTAGAGTAAAATAGAATAATCAACTGGTAATATGCTAAATTTAGGACTCTGTCTACAAAGGTACAATAGTCATGAATGGCATTAAAATCTCTACTTGATTCCACAAAAAGGCCAAATATTTATTAAGGCAGTAAAAAGACATGAAGTATTGAATATTAGAATGCGTTGGATATATATCATTATTGAATATAAGGATGGCTATGTAACTGTAAAAAGAAAAATACATCCAAGTATGTTAAAATGTTACTAATATAACTTCAAAGAAAAATAAAACAATCTGTTTATCAAAGGGACAGAAGGGCTGCAGAGATAGTGTAATGGACAGGATGGTTGTCTTGCATGTTGGCAACTATGCGTTTGTTCAATATCAGCACCCCAAGTTCTCACCCTAGACTTTCGGGAGTGATCCCTGTGTGGAGAACCAGAGATAACTCTGAGAATCACTGAGTGTAGCCCCAAAATCAAGAAAAGAAGTCAGTTCTTCAAAGAAATTGAACAAACACTCCTGAAATTTGTATGGAATAATAAAACCCCACAAATAGCTAAAGCAATCCTTGGGAAAAAGAAGATGGGAGGTATCACTTTCCCCAACCTCAAGCTGTACTACAGAGCAGTTGTAATTAAGACAGTGTGGTATTGGTATAGAGACAGACCTGTAGACCTATGGAATAGAACTGAGTATCCTGTAACACACTCACAAATATACAACCACTTAATCTTCGATAAAGGAGCAAAAAATATTAAGTGGAGCAAAGAAAGCCTCTTCAACAAATGGTGCTGGGAAAACTGGGCAGCTACGTGTAAAAAATGAACTTAGACCTCCTTCTAACGCCATGCACAAAAGTCAGATCAAAATGGATTCTAGATCTCGATATCAGACATGAATCTATAAGGTACATCGAAGAAAACATAGGAGAAACGCTCTACGACATCGAAACGAAAAGTATCTTTAAACATGACACACCACTGACCAAGCAAATGGAAGCAATGATAAACAAATGGGATTATATAAAATTGAAAAGCTTCTGCACCTCAAAAGAAACGGTGACCAAGATACAAAGACAATCCACAGAGTGGGAAAGGATATTCACCCAATACCCATCTGACAAGGGGTTAATATCCAGGATATATCAGGCACTGGTAGCACTCCACAAGAAGAAAACAGCCAACCCCATCAAAAAATGGGGAGAAGAAATGAACAGAAGCTTCCAAAAAAGAAGAAATTCGAATGGCCAAAAGGCATATGAAAAAGTGCTCTTCATCTTTAATCATCAGGGAGATGCAAATCAAAACAACAATGAGATACCATATCACCCCACAGAGACTGGCACACATCCAAAACAGCAAGAACAACCGGTGCTGGCGTGGATGTGGGGAAAAAGGGACTCTCATCCACTGCTGGTGGGAGTGCCGACTGGTCCAGCCCTTTTGGAAAACAATATGGGCATTCCTCCGAAAGCTAGATATTGAGCTCCCATTTGATCCAGCAATAGCACTCCGGGAATATACCCTAGAGACCGAAAAACACATAGCAGAAACACTATATGTACTTCTTTATTCATCTCTGCGCTATTCACTGTAGCTAGAATCTGGAAACAACCTAAATGCCTGAGAACAGAGGACTGGCTAAAGAAACTGTGGTTCATCTACACTATGGAATACTATGCAGCTGTCAGAAAAGATGAAATTATGAAATTTACCTGCAAATGGATGGACATGGAGACTATCATGCTGAGTGAAATTAGTCAGAAGGAAAAGGACAGATATAGAATGACTGCATTCATTAATAGGATATAAATAGATACCAGTGTTTTACTAAATATGGGAAATGATAATGGCAGATTAAAACTCACCATTGAATATACACAAAGAGACTTAAGTGATAAACTCTAAATACCTGCAGGGCTAGCCACAATGTGTAAAATAAGAGGGAGAGAGATGCAGAGACAGAGAGAGAGAGAGAAAGAGAGGAAACTGGGGTACCTGCTATTAAGGCGGCCTGGGGGCGGGAGGGGGAGGGGTACATTGGTGGTGGAAATGGGGCACTGGTGGAGGGATGGGTGCTGGAATACTGTATTACCAAGAACCAATTATGAACACCTTTGTAATTGTATGTTTCACGGTGGTATAATAAAAAATTTAAAAAAAAGAAAAGAAGTCAGAAATATAATGACATTTATTTCAAAGCATTTGTTCAATGACTGATGTATATTGGCATTGCTAATGATTAAGGGATTAATATAATCCAAATGAAATATAAGTCTATCTGTTATAATGGCTATTATCAAATAAATAGTATAAAAGAAAGGTTTGTGAAAATAGAAACTTGGTTTTCTGTTGGTAAGAACATAAAATGTTACACTCACTATAGAAATTGGTGTTAAGATTCTGTAAAGGTTTGAAAATAGGGAATGGGACCCAGTAGTAGAGCATTTGCCTTGAACATGTGAGGCTCTGGGTTCTAATTTCTGGCACACCAGGATCCTCTGTGCACCTCTGGGAATGACTCCTAAGCCCCAAATTGCACAATGTTTGGTGTTACCTCCAAATTGAAAAAAAAGAAATCCTAAAAATTGAACCTCTGTCATGTAATCCATCTGCTCTACAAAGATACCCCTTATTTGAAAAGATAATCACATTCTCATGTTCACATAGTTATTTACCTTAGTTAGATAAGGAAAAGAATCTACTCATTCACTATGAATCAATAAAACGTGAGATTCCATGATATAAATAAATGTATTCAATATATAAATAAATATATTTATTTACACTGAATATATATTTATATATACTGAATATATTTATATACACTAGAATAATATACTTGTGTTAAAACTGAAATGTATGTGTGATTTGGGGTTCTTATGTCAACAGTTTCTCCTGCTAATTAAAGTATTGTATACATAATTGCACAATGGAAATGACAATCATTTAAACATTGTTTGAAATTGAGGTTTTCATTATGCTTTGCTTTAGAAGAATGTAAATGTTGCATTATTTAGGGGCTACAATGTTTCTTCCACCAATGTTCCTCCATCATGGTCACAAAGAAATAATTATTCATTTATAGGAAAAGAGGAAATCTTGGTGCTAGAAAGACAGAACAAGGTCAAGCTGCATGTCTTACATACGGACAATACTAATATGACACTGAGCACCACATGGTCCTCTGCGTTTTGTGGGGCACAGTTCTAGCGCCCTCTCTAGGTAAACCTGATACTGCAGAGTCTGAGCAGGTCTGCTTTGGTGGGTCCCAGCATTGCACTGCTGACTTAGCAGCAATAAAGGAAAAGAATATAAGGAAACCTTGTCATTGACAGTAACGAAGATGAAACTTGAGGACATTATACTAAGTGAAATAAGGGAGAATAAAGATAAACACTTGATGATCACTTATATGTAAAATGTAAAAGCAAAAAGTTCTGAAATCATAGATACAAAGAAAATATGAAAATATCATTTCTAAAAATAAAGGCAGCGGTATAGATTAATAGTTGTTATCCAAACTTATTTGCTGATTATTTTGAGATATATTCATTTGCAATCATTGCATGTAGAGCTGAAACTAATGTATTGTTATGCTTATTATCACTGTATCACTGTCTTCCCAGTCATCATCGATTTGCTGGAGCGGGCACCAGTAACGCCTCCATATGACCTGTCTCATGCAAGGAGAGCCCAAGGGCACCTGCTTGCTCCAGGAACATAAAGAGCCTCAAACCATTCCATCAGGTCATGGGAATGAGGTCTATAATTGTTACTGGTATCTGGCATATCAAATACGACACGGGAGCTTGCCAGGCTCTGGCCGTGCAGGTAGCATACTAATAATTATGCTTATTATATAGCACAAAAATGTTTAGATTTTATTTTTAACCCTGACTATTTATTTACTTGATTCCCCCTATTATTTATCTCACTTTTAGTCACACTCTAAAGAAACGGTGTATTTATTATACGCCTTTAAAACACAATCCAAATGAGTAGTTGAAATATATACCTAGATCTACTTGCTAAATCCACCTCCGCCTTAGGTAATATATTGTAGTACAATACAGATTGAAAGGGGAAAAAATAATATGGTGGCAAACGAAATTGCAATGTTAAGTGTCTAGAACACATTGTAGTATCATAATCATAATTGTCATCTCTTGTTTTAGAAAAGAATCCAGAAGGCAGGGATAAAATCTCTATAATTATTCTGAATTGTGTCCAGTACATAGTTATAAGATTTGAATGTAAAATGGAACAACTGGCCTTATGACAATTTCTAGTTTTCCATGTTCATTTCAAAAATACACCATGGAGATTATTTTAATGAAAAATAAAATTGAAGATTCTGTTTTAGCTTTGATACCCCTATGAGCAAGCTTTCCATGGTGTTAGTGAGAGAAGTCAGAGTGACAAAACGCCAATTGGGGAAGATCTTTGTGCTAAGAATCTGCAATTTGTGCTAAAACTAACTGCTCAGTCCTGGCTCTGTCACACGCTTATTGTGTGGAAACAGCACTGTGAGGGTTTATGAGAAGGGGGCAATTGTCTCCTAGCTATCAATTTTTTTGATATTTGCATGAAAACATGCTAGACTTAGGAGATGATTCTTCCCCTCTCTCAATCAGGGACTTGTTGACATCCTGAAATGTGGTCTGTCCTGCTTGTTGCTCTGTTGTTCCGTTAGGCGCACGCAGGCATCCTGGGCCTCTCCTGTTGGGACTGGCTGGGAGCCTGGAAGCATGAAATGGTCTGTACCTCTGTTTCGACAGAGCTGCTGGGCTGTTTCCGCCTTGCAGCTGCTTGACTTGAATGCCAAATTCTACTTGCGAAGTGCTGACTGACCACCTGGCCGAGGCCATGCGGCCAGCTGCCACTTATAGCTGGAGGCTAAAATATAAGTATTCTGATGCCTCAGCCTCATCTGAACCCACTTCTGCTTCCAGTTCTTTTTACTCAGTGAGAGTTAATTCAGGGTTGGTACTCCTTCCTTCTTTTCACATTTGCATCCTTTTCTCCTTTCCTTCCTGCTTAAACCAAATTTGTATAAATTGCCTATCAAGTGCCACATATTGAGTGCAAGAGTAGAACCTGCTATTCCTAGCTTTGAAAATGTACATTATTGAGGTTTCACATGTAGGGAAAAATGAGAGAGAGAGAGAGAGAGAGAGAGAGAGAGAGAAAGAGAGAGAGAGAGTGCTACTAAATTCCATCCTTCCTATATTCCCATAGCTAACAAAATTTTATTTCCCCATCTTTCCTGGAAGTCACCTGCTCCCAAACGCTACTCGTTGCATTTAAATGGTATTCAAAAATCCCAGCTGACAGTTGTTAGCTGACTGTTTCTGACATAGCCTCAGATCTCTCCCAGGATGTTTTTGTTTTGGTATACAGGCAGCACTGTGTATCCGACAGTTAACCTAATATATTTCTGTTATTCTCTTGGGTGCCTTTTCACAGCTAAAAACTATTCCATGTTGTTTCCTAATGAGAATTTTTTTGGTCAAACACCGAGTGGTAGTAGCAAGTCAATCCTTAGTTTTAACCCGCCAGCAGTACTGCTTTGCTTTTAAAAGCCAATTGGACAGAAGCCAAGGTAGCAGTTAGAATACAGCGGAATCCCAGAGGAGAGGTTTATGAATGCATAGTGAGCTCATATTATCAGTTCCTATTTGGGTATTTTAAATCCTTCCCTGGTGTTTGAGAGTATTTTGATAATTAAAAGAAAACATATTCTCTTTAAAAATAGCATTTTCATCTCAATACAATTAAAAATTATTTCTATGAAAGTTATTGAACTTCTTTGCTTTTTTTTTTACTTTTCCCTTCCATTCTTTCCCTCATTCCTCCTTCTCTTTCCTCTTTGTTTCTTTTCTCCATCTTTAACTGAATGCAGTTGATGGTAGAAAAATAAACCATTGCTTGTATAAAATTTATAGTGCCATCTGATGTTAACTTTTCTATGATTATGCACTATATCTTTTATAACGGTGTCAAATGCTCTGCTCTGAACTGATTGTGGTTTTGGGATCATATATCATAAAATCATCAGAACTTTTGAAATATTATTCTGATTAAGGCCAAGAGCTTAAAACAAAACAAAAACAAGACAAAACAAAACAAAAACAAAGACTTTAACAGACAAGAGGGCACCCTCAAATGCTTAACCATAAAGAGCCTCATCAGATGATCTCTCCCTTATTTGAAATCTTTCTTCTTCTTTTTTTTTTTTTTTGCTTTTTGGGTCATACCTGGCAAATGCTCAGGGGGTTACTCCTGGTTCTGCACTCAGGAATTACTCCTGGTAGAGCGGGGAGACCATATGGGATGCCAGGGATCGAACCCGGGTCAGCCACGCGCAAGGCAAACGCCCAACCCACTGTGCTATCACTTGGGCCTCTGAAATCCTTATTTCTATTTGTGTCCAGGAATATTTTTATTTGCACCTTGTGTTCCTTATTAATTCAACAGTTATTTCATTGCATGCTGTTTAGTTTCCATATATTTGAGGGGTTTCTAACTTTCTTCTTGTGATTGTTTTCTAGTTTTATACCTTTTATGCTCCGAAAAGATTGTTATACAATTTTTATTTCATGTACTAATTGACAATTATGCATCAAACTTTGGTGAATTCTCAAGAATGTTCCATCTTTATTTGAATAAAAAGCTGTGTACTCAGTTATTAAGAAATAGAGAGCCCCAAAAATGCCAACAAAAGCCATTCTATTCAACTATTTCAGACTGTTTCATTGTTGACTTGTTATCTGGTCCATGTGTCAATGCATACAAGTGGGGTATTTAAGTATTGTTGTCAATGATTCTCTTTGAATGCATTAATAAATATTATATATTGTTTTATAGTCCTTTATTGCATGTGTAGTAAGTATTAAATGTTTCAATGTAAAAAAATAGTCCCATCAGAATAAAGACATTGAGGTCTGAGAGATAGCTCGAAGGGCTGACTTCATGTGCCTTTGTACCACATGGTACCTGAGCACATCTAGGAGCACCTCTAAGCACATAAGCAGCACTCAAGGACCTCTGGGTATTGTTCCAAGACAAAAGCAAAAAAAATAACAACAACAAAATGAATGAACAAATTTGCAGCATCTAATTTGCTGCTTTTAACAAGATAGCATACATAGTACAATGGCAGTTTAATAAAAATTAGGTCCAGAACAATTTATTTTACTTTAAATCCTCCAAGTGACATTGATGTGTAACACGAGGACTCACTGAAGAACAATGGGTTTATACACTATGTGCCGCATTGCTTCTTCCTAAAGCGATGCTGGAGAAAGAGGCACACATATCTGTTAGGAGGCTCTGGACTCATTTCTCTTCATAAAGATCATTGCCGAAGTCAAACACACAGCATTGTGACAAAATGGGGAAGGGTCTGACATATCCATACAAATAGAGGCAGCAAGAGGCTATTTTGGATTTTGATTTCTTGCCAAATAGTGAATAATCTCATAATCAAATGTGCAGCAATAACAGGCCCAGCTGGGAGGATTAAAGACTAAGTATCTATTGGGCTGCCTGATCTCTTTGTTCTTTAGGTTTAGAGGAGGATAAATGAAAGGAGGGAGGCCAAGAGGGAGTGGTTTAATATAGAATAAATTGTCTAAAAGGGATCAGTGAGAGCAGGATTATCGATGACTTGAAGAGTGAGCGAGCTGACTTTTTATTTTAAAACTAAGACAGGATAGAGGTATGGGGATAAAGTAGGAAATCAGATAAGAAAAACAAAGGATGCAGGCATATTGGCCTAAGTAGTCTTTTTTCTGTTTCTGAGATTTCTTACGCTCTTGTGCTCTGAGCCAAGATCAATTGAGATTAATCATTTGTATAGAAAGAATTGTGATCACATTGCAGGCTTTTAAAGTTTAAATTTGTTTATTGAGCACAATTTAGTTAGCATCAGGTGCTGAAGTTATAGACACCAACACTAGCATAGAAATTACTTAGTTCCCAGTTGTAAGTTTCTATAGCAACTGGGTCTATAGCAGAAAGCTGAGATTCTAGAGCTCCAGTGAGTGACTCGGTGAGCGATGGTAACATTATATTTGGGGTCACTTGCTTTCTCTTAATTTCTATGTTTTGTGAGTACTTTCTTCAATGTGACTCTATCTGCTTAGTCATACTTTTAATTACACCTTTTGCTCTGGACCTTCTCCCTCTTGGCAGCAGTATAAAGTAGTTGTTTCGATTGAGTTTCGATTGCCTTAGACTAGTTAGTATGTTCAAGCAGAGGAGGTGGATGTGATCTGTTTTAAATACAGTTAAAATTTCTGAATTGTGAGGAAAGAGTCCAGGGTGACCAACTTATTTAGCCATTCCAGGCAAAAATTAGGTATTAATCAGCCCAATCAAGTTGCTATATTATGCTTTCATGCTGTTCATAACTTCAACATCTTGATCCTTAGGAACAAGTAAAATAACCTTCAAAAAGATTTGGAAAAAAAGTTAAGCAACATTAAGTAATTGAAAGAAAATAGATTTAGTTTGGATTTATAGTGAAAGTTTTTCTTCTGTAACAAATATGCATTTTTCTGAAAAGCTTTGGAATGGTTGATGTAAAATGTAATAATGGTAGTACAGTCAGTACAGAAAAGACACGAATAAAATAGTTACATTTTATTCCAATTGTGATAAATATAATTACATATAAAGTAAGCATCAGAGTGTGCTCACTGTCTGCATTCTTTAAAAAATATTAAATTAAAGCTAAAAAATCAAGATTAAAAGTCAACAGCAATTGAGTTTTAGGCATACTAAACTCTTTTTAGCACCAATATCATCATCAGTATATTATATATACATTAATATGCCTAAAATTTACTATGACCAAATGACTATATATATATGTATAAAATAGTTCTGCCCCTTGAGGTGTTGCAGGTGTGGCTGTGGTGCCCAGCTCCATTGGCAGGTGCAGACAGGAGACAGGCTTGTCTACACCCAGGGCCCCTGCCCTGTGGGCTCTGGATGGTGATGATCTGACATAGAAAATGACTGGGACCCCCTGGGATGAACATAGCCTGGCAAGCTACCTGTGGTGTATTCGATATGCCAAAAACAGTAACAATAATAGACCTCATTCCCAACGAATGAGGCATTACTGTGCCTGGTAGAGCAAATCGGTGAACGATGGGAAGAGAAGTGATACAAGTGATATGTATAGTACTTACAACACCAACAAAAATATAAAAATGGGAGAGGAAATGAAGAGACAATTCTCAGAGGAAGATAGGCAGATGGCCAGTAGGCACATAAAAAGTGCTCAGTGTCACTGTCATTATATAAATTCAAATCAAGATGACAACTAGTTATTATCTCACACCAATGAGAATGGCATATATCAAAAATAGTAGGAACAATATGTATTTGTGTAAAAGTGGTGAACAAATCATTCATTGCTGATGGACTATCTAGTTTAACTCCTATGGTAAACAGTATGAAGAGCTTTCAGTAAAATCAGAATTGAGCTTCCATTTGAGCCAACAATTCTACTTGAGGGCATTTACGCACAGAGCAATAAGAACTCAATCAAAAGGACATATACACACCATTATTCGTTGCAGTACTTAGTACAATAGCTAAGATATGGAATTGATCTTGGTGTCCTCATTACAGATGGATAGATTCTGAAAATGTGGTAGAGATACGCAATGGAATAATATGCAGCTGCAAGGAATGATGAAATCAGGCCTGCAATTTGCTGCAACCTGCCTGGAATTGGAAGATTTCTGTCATGTTGAGTGAAATAAGCCAGAAGAGAGAAAGACAAGGTGCCCTCATTCATCTGTGCTATATAAAAATACCTGGGTAAGGAAATGTAATGTAGCAAAGTAGGAATGTCTAGATCACCACTGGCCACTAAGTATAAGGAAGAGAAGAACAGAGAAAAAAATAGGTCATAGATGGAACAAGATGAGAAAGGGAAGTAAAGGAGCTACAGGGCTTTCTTATACTGGTAGGGTATATATATATACATATATATATGTATATATACTATATATATACTGGATATATATATATATATATATATATCACTGTATATATACACTGTATATACATCGCTTCGGCCTTTTGGCTATAGATCAAGTGTGGATATATATATACTGCATATATATACTGGATATATATACAAAGCATACACAAAGCATATATATATATACACACAGAAAGCAAAAAATCAACAACACTGAAAAACACTAGATCAAAAAAAAAACTGCAACTACTAAATTTTGAAATGTGTGGGTCAAGATGGAAGGTGGGGAGTGGGGTGAGAGGAAACTTTTTTCCATGCTTTGAATGTTATACATATGTGTACATATGTGTTTATGTTTATATATGGTAGCCTAGAAATAATCATCAAAGCAAATTGAAAAGTTACTGAATTCAAATTCATTCTTTTAAAATGATGCTATTTTCCAAAATAGACTTCATTCTTTGTAAGAACCAGCTTTCGGTATTTGAGGTGAGTAAATATACAGCTTAAAGAGAGTGGGCAGATTACTGCATGACACATGGCACAGAGGATCAGTTTGGAGAATGACAAGAATGTACTGTAAAAGCAGGGGTTCTATGTGTGCCCTGATAAAAGTAAACAAAACAAAATTTCCACTTAATGTTCATGTTTATTGCTAACATGGGGCCCATTAACACTTGAAACGACAAATTCTAAGAGGCAGCTGCTAGAGATTGGCCAATTACAATTTCACAATTCAAAGAGAAAACCTAATATAACTCTGAAATTCTGCACTTGTTTTCTCCTTTCATGAATTATCACACAGTCAAAGCATAGTGTATGTGAGAGGAAGGATAAAACGGACTTGCTTCCTGATTCTCTGTAAAAATGCTTCACCTCAGATGACCACGATTCTCGGCACTATATAAGACACCATTTTTTTTAAATTTTACAACATATTTTGTTAAATAAAACTGACTCAGACTGTGAATGTCCACCTGCTTTGGTCTCAATTTCTATGAGAAATTTTAAAATATCTTTTATGCTGAAGTTGACATTTATTGCAATAAATATATTATAATACTTTACATCCTAAAGTCAGATGGTACCAATTTTTTTCCAAGAGGGAGTTCCTTTTCTTTGTTTTTCTCTTTCTTTCTTTCTTTCTTTCTTTTTTTCTTTCTTTCTTTCTTCTTTTTCTTTCTTTCTTTCTTTTTCTTTCTTTCTTTCTTTCTTTTTCTTTCTCTTTCTTTCTTTCTTTTCTTTCTTTCTTTCTTTCTTTCTTTTTTCTCTTTTTCTTTTTTTTTCTTTCTTCTCTCTTTCTTTCTTTCTTTCTTTTCTTTCTTTCTTTCTTTCTTTCTTTCTTTCTTTCTTTCTTTCTTTCTTTCTTTCTTTCTTTCTTTCTTTCTTTCCCTTTCTTCCTTCTTTCTTTCTTTCCTCCTTTCTCTTTCCTTCTCTTTTCTCTCTTTCTCTTCTTCTTTCTTTCTTTCTTTCTTTCTTTCTTTCTTTCTTTCTTTCTTTCTTTCTTTCTTTCTTTCTTTCTTTTTTCTTTCTTTCTTTCTTTCTTTCTTTCTTCTTCCTTCCTTCCTTCCTTCCTTCTTCTTCCTTCCTTCCTTCCTTCCTTCCTTCCTTCCTTCCTTCCTTCCTTCCTTCCTTCTTTCTTCTTTCTTTCTTTCTTTCTTTCTTTCTTTCTTTCTTGTTTTTTCCCTTTCTCTTTTTTGTGCATTAATTTTTTTAATTTAAGTTTTCAAATTAAAACCTCAAAGACAGAAGACCTCAAAGACAGAAGAGCAGAAATACTGGAAGATGCAGCAGAAGCCAGGAAAAGCATTCGCACTGCCCGCCTGTCCTTCGCCAACTATAAGACCAGGATGACTACCCTCCGACGCCCCTGATGGATCCATCACATCTTCCAGAAAGGCAATGGAGAAGATTATCCAGGACTTCTACTCAGAACTCTTTGATAGCCATGTCCACCTGCCCAGATACCAAATTCCACAGGATGGATATGTCATTCCCAACATTCTCCCTTCTGAAGTTCAACATGGCACCCTCGTCGGTAAAGAAAACGAACATCACCATGCCCAGACAAAGTCAGACCCGAACACCAGAAGAATCTGCCGTGGGTACTCATCAATACACTAAATCGGCTCTTCACACACTACCTGTCCGAATGCAAGGTGCCCACCCAATGGAAAACCAGCAGGACAGTTCTACTCTTCAAGAAGGGAGACATTCACAACATCGGCAACTATCATCCCATCTGCCTGTTGTTTGTCATCTACAAGATGTTTACACAAGTCATCCTGAACAGGAATGGCAGAACACTAGATGAAGGACAACCATGCAAGCAAGCTGGCTTCCGGAAAGGATTCAGCACAATCGACCATATCCACACACGGTAACCAAGCTCATTGAGGTTTGTAGGGAGTACAAGATGCCGCTCTGTCTCACGTTCATTGATTTAAAGAAAGCCATTGATTCTGTGGAGACTGGAGCAGTCATCGAAGCCCTAGCCAAACAGGGTGTTCAAACCCAATACATCAAGATCCTTCATGAGCTGTATTACGGATTCACCATCAGAATCTCGCCAGTCTACAAGGAAGTGATCATTGATGTCAAAAGAGGGGTTCGGCAGGGTGATACCATTTCACCAAAACTCTTCAGCACCACCCTCGAGAACATCATGCGACAGTTAGAATGGGAAGGAATGGGAGTGAAGATAGATGGTCGGCAACTATACCACCTCAGCTTCTCTGATGACATTGTTCTAATAACACCAAACATTTAGCCAAGCAGCACAAATGCTGGCTGACTTCGACCGAGAATGTGGAAAGATAGGTCTACAGCTGAATCTAAATAAATCTATGTTCATGAAAAAATGAACTAGTTCCAGAGGCCCCCATTCACTCTCAGTGGAACAAACATCTCTGAATGCAGCAGTTATGTGTACCTAGGTCGAGAAGTCTACATGATGAATGACCTAAAACCTGAGCTGCGCAGGAGGAAGAGAGCGGCATGGAATGCCTTCAAAGGCATCGAAGAAATAGCTAAAAGGACAAAGAACCTCCGGCTCCGGGCACATCTTCTTGAGTCCAACGTTCTCCCTGCATTAACATACGCCTCAGAGACCTGGGCCCTACGAAAGCAGGATGAGAATGCTATTCAGATCTCCCAGAGAAAATCGAAAGAGCTATGCTTGGAATATCACGCCTCACTCAAGTGAGAGAAGGAATCCGGAGTTCTGACCTCAGTCGCTATTCCAGAATCAGGGACGCTGTCTCGTTTGCCAAGGCATTGAAAATCAGATGGGCTGGACATGTAATGTGATTTGGAGACCACTGCTGGACTAGAGCCTTTACCGACTGGATCCCACGGGATGTCAAAAGATCATGTGGCCGCCCACCTACAAGATAGTCAGACTTCCTTTTCAAGACCCTGAAGGAATGGTTTGAGGCTCTTCATATTCCTGAATCACCCAGATGCCATTGGGCTGCATTGGCACGTGATAGGGTCCAATGGAAATGTTATTGGCGCCCGCTCGAGCAAATCTATGAATAACGGGATTCAAGTGATCAAGTGATCAAGTTTAAAAAAATTTTTTGGGCGGGGCAGGCATATTTTTGTTGAATCACTGTGAGATATACCATCACAAAGCTATTAATAATTAGATTTTAGTCATACATGTTCAAACACCCATTCCTTTACCAGTGTACATTTCCCACACCAATGTCCCAATTTTCTCCCCCTCTCCCACCTTCTATCTGCCTCCATTGTAGGCATCTTTCTTCTTGCTTCCTTTCTCTTTTTTTTTGTACATTATGATTTGCAACTGGGTTGAAGTTTTGGGTTGTGTACATGGCTTCTGGGGCTTTTTGAAATACAGGGACATGTGGGGTGGTAGCCTATCCTGACCCCCAAAATCCCAGAGTTTCAGTAAGAAAACCACCATATCTGAATTTTTTCACAGAATGTAAATTGAAATTTTAAACTTGATTCAGTTTTATTTGTAGTATTTTATATATTATATATATTCCATATAGGAATATATGAGTGTGTATATATGTATTCATGTATAAATGGAAAAGATTACAGTGTCTCAAAACAAGGAAATTGGAATATGAATATAAAATAATATTCCAAATTTATTACACATAAATTACATGCAATATTCCAACGCCAATCCCTAAAAAATAAAATCACAAAAAAATTTTTTTGGTGTCTTTAAATTATAGGAATTATTTGCACTATTTTTTATCTTATATTTGCCCAAAATAGAGCCCATAATTATTAAAATGCTTTTTCAGTAAAAAATATTTAAAACCTATTTTGTTTATAAATTCTTGAACTTAACAATAGGCTCCTAAACTGATGGTTATGTTGAAAGTTTGTTATGGCTGTTGATTAATTTTGAGAAACTTACTTTTGATACATCTCACTCGCATTAATGTATATATTTAAAGTGTTACTGTTAACGAAGCATGGAAGTTCTCACAGGTATTTGCAGTTAAAATTTTGAAATAAGCTATTTATCCATACAGAAACAATTTCAAATACACTTGAGTCACGGACCGCTGGTGTCCCCAATAATACTGGGAAACTAGTTCCCTTCTACCTCCGAAGCTGGTTGGGAATGGATAAAAAGCTCAGAAATCTGGTGCAGTTTTAAAAACTTTACTATCACAGATTCTGATATACAATCAAAGAACAGGAAAAAACCCTGACTCTGGGTTCCCAACTGGGTCCTGGCCACATGTAGGCCAATAAGACAGCCACCACCTGTTGAAGTCCTACAGAGAAGAGAGGGGATGGAGAGAAGAAGACACTAAGGGAAGCCAAACTGGCAAAAAGGCCCCCTCTTCTTTTTCATAGCTTCTTTTATAGACAGAAGACTGCCAAAATCTTCCAGCCCAGCCTATCCTGGATTGAGCTATCTAGAGATGAAGGCAGGTAAATGACCTTTATTGCTTTTTGGGCCACACCCGACAATGCTCAGTGGTTTCTCCTGGCTCTGCACTCAGGAATTACTCCTGGGGGTGCTCGGGGGACCATATGGGATGCCGGGGGATAGAACCCAGGCCGGCACAGGCCAGCCGTGTTCAAGGCAAATGCCCTACCCACTGGGCTATGGGTCTGGCCTCCTTGAAATATAGATCTTTAGGTGGGCCCTTGGCTTAAGCTTCACAAAGAAAAGTCAGAGCTGATTTCCAGAGGCAAAATCTCCCTAGCAGAGTGAGAGGGGGCTCTATCTCTGAACAAGAAAGCAGTTCAGAATGCAATTTGTAGAAAATGGCATTAATGCTTTTTACCATGAATATATAGCCAACACTATATATAAGAAGCCAGAGGTACTCCCACACCATGAGGGCCACCATTTTCCACATCCAGACTCCCTCTCAGAGCTCCACCCAGTAGAAGAGCTGATCACAACCCGGCTTGCTCGGTCGCTTTGCGCCCATGCGATTCATCAATAATTGTTCAAGTTTTGAGGTGACTACTAGAATATCCCGCCTGCACAGCAGAGCCTGGCAATCTACCCATGTCGTATTTGATATGCCAAATACCAGAAACAATTATAGACCTCAATCCCATGACCTGATGGAATGGTTTGAGGCTCTTTATGCTCCTGGAGTGGGATGATGCCCTTGGCTATCTCGCATGTGACAAGACATATTGAGATGTTACTGGTGCCCGCTTGAGCAAATAGATGATATATGGGAAGACAGTGATACAGTGATGTAGCTCAGTGATACAGTGATGTAGCTAGCAGATCCCAGACTCTGAATCCCACTAAGGTCCAAAGTCCATCAGAATAATTCACTTTGCCATTATCTTTAGAGTCAGATAAACGTTAGTTTGCCCAGACGCACTGGCCTGACAATGAACTAGAAGAATAGATTACATTATGGTCAATCCAACATGGCCAAGTACTGTTGGGATATCTACATGTATGTCCCACGCACGGGACCCTTGGGAACAGAATTTTGATCTGTTGCAAGCGAGATTCATGATAAAAATATTTATGCAGTATAAAATTATGAAATCAGTCCAATTCTGCCTGAACTCCCATTGTGTCTGCTCCAGAGATTCCCCAAAGGCAAGGACCAGCTCTTCAGATAAGCTAAGTGTAGCTGGAGGCTAAGACTCAGTATGTGGTGTCACCCAAAACACTTGGTTGGTTTAAATTCTAGAATTTCAAAGTGTAGTTTATGACCTTATGTGGTTCATTCAATTGAATATAGGTGCCATCAAGAATTTCACATATTTTTCTTGAAATAAATTTATCTTTTTAATTTTCAGTAAATATGTGATTTATATACTTATTTTTATCCCTCTAAATCTTTGGAAAACAATACATTTCTGTGGTGAAAAGAAAATGGAAAAAAATGTTCAAGCCACTATGGTTTAATTACAAGGAGACAAAGCAGGTAGGTATTCCTCTCTTAGATAAACATATACTATTAGAAAATAGTGAGGGTGATTTATAGAAAATCCACAAGTTTGTGTTAGATAATTTAATTCAACATTTCAATAATAAGGAGGCTTTGATGTAAAACAGGGAGCCTTCCTAAAATAAGCAATCAAAATAACTCATTAAAGCAGCAATCACCCGTATACTTGACTGTTGTTCTACTTGATATGCAAATAAAATTGGTAAATATTGTTGAAGTGACATTTCAGGTGCTTCAATTTTTGTACTACTGAGGGAGAAAAGTTCTTTATCACACAGAATTTTCTTTTGTTCCTTCTAGAATGCAAAAGGAAATAATAAACTAATGTGTTGATCATATTGAAATCTAGATAAAACTATGAACTAGTCCAATAAACAGGATCGACTAAAGTTTCTAATCAGCACCAACTTCTGGAAGCATCAAAGGTGAATGAAATTAAATTCACAGTTGCAGATTAAATAGCTCATCAGTGTATTGAATAGCACATTTTTAATAGAATATGAAGAATTAATGTCCTATTCACCTCTCTGATTTTCACTTTTGCACCTACTGATCTCACACTGTGACCCATATGCCTAATTATTATTTCCTAAACAAAAGTAAAACTTCAATTTTAGGAAAAGAAACGTGTTGATATTACTTGTGCTTTTAAGCATTCTACTCTTAGAAATTCTTTTTTATCTTTTCTGTGTCTGAAATTTTTGTCTTCTAAGATTCATTTTCTTGTTTTTTTTTGTGAAGTGTTGCTTATCTGGGCAAACATTCTAGGTTTTTGGTGTATTTTAAAGCTTGTATGCATATACATCAGCATTACATGGTCATTTGTTTTCTACTACATTAGCTCTTCAACGTCACGAGTATTATTGACACCTCAGAGATGGTTTGTGTCTAGTTATTATGAAGATGCGAGTGAAGAATGGGAGAGATAGAAGCATGTTAGAATCACTTTGACAAACTACTACTAGGAGCAATTAATACACACTGTGAAAATTAAGTTTTGAAAATTTGAGAGAACTTTAGGTGTTTTATATTCCAATGAAAACCTTTACTGGGGAAAAGTCACACTCATTGCTTGGCATATTAGAGATACATGTCTCACACATAAAATTTTTCTCAATTTTTCTTGTTTATAATTGTACCCCAGTTGGCAGTCTGAATTAACAACTTGATATTTTGCTACTGCAGAAGTCTTTCAGGTATTTATAAATGCCGTGTCAGAGATTTTAGGTATTTTCTGTCCAGTTCTAGCCATGGCTTATCATCCTCATGAGCCTAGCTAGGAGCCAGAGCAACCCCACACCAATAGGTCAGTCATTCTCAACATCCAGACTCCACAGCTCCTTAGAGCTCCACCCAAGAGAAAACCTGATCTTTTCCCTTTGATTTTCATCACTTCCTCAGTGGTATTGAGGGCAAACTCCTGGTTTTGTCCTCAAAGCTGAATCCTGATGAACTTCAAGGACATACGGTTGTGTGCTGGGAAATTGAACAAGGATGGGGACATGCAAGGTAAGAGCCCAGACTTCTGTACTAGCTCTCCATCTATGAGCCAGTGTAATTAGTAAATATTTACAAATCACTTGTATTATTTGTATCACTTTTCTTTCCGTTGTTCATCGATTTGTTTGAGTGCGGGTACCAGTAACATCTCCATATGTCCTGTTGCAAGCAAGTCTAGCCCAAGGGCATCTTCTTGCTCCAGGAACAGGAAGACCTCAAACCATTCCTTCAGGACATGGGAAAGAGGTCCATAATTGTTACTGGTTTTTGACATATCAAATAAAACACGGGTAGCTTGCCAGGCTCTGCCATGTAGGTGGTATACTCTCAGTAGAAGGCTCTCATCTTGAGCATTTGCTGATCAAACTAAATGGGGAAAGATCAGGTTTTCTCTTGGGTGTAGCTCTGAGGAGCTGTGGAGTCTGGATGTTGAGAATGACTGACCTATTGGTGTGGGGGTTGCTCTGGCTTCTAGCTAGGCTCACGGTGATGACAGGCCATGGCTAGAACTGCCTAGAATTGTATAGAGTGTATAAATGTGAAAGGTCCTGGGAAGGACCTGGTCCTAAATCCAGTACTATCTAAGATTGTTGCTTGGCCACGGGGCTGACAGAGCATTTTACTACCTCCAGAGCTCCATGGGTTGCTTCCACGAGTGGCGAGTGGCGCAGCTAGGGTCTAGAGTGGTTGCGTCTGGATTGTCTCTTCTGGGGTTGCCAATGGAGCTGTGGGTCTGGCTGTGTCTCTCTTCTGGGGTTGCTGGTATGGAGGGGAGGAATGGGAGGAGGGGCCTTAATCCCCGCTCCAAGTCCGGCAGCATGGCCCCTCCCTCCCACATGTGAGCAGACCCTTGGAGCTATGTTGGACTCGGCCGGGGCTGGCCGAGGCCTTTTACCTCCCTTTTGTAAAGATTTACAAAAGAAAAAAATAAAAGAAAATGATGTAATATTAGGTCTTGGATTATATATTATTTTTGTTTTTCTTTATTTTTAATTAAATCACCATGATACAGAAATAAATGATTTTAGTGTAAACAGCAATATATTTTATTGTAAAGGATAAATGAGAAGAGGTTGAAACTAACATTGTTAATGTCAAATCCATTTAAGCTTAGTAAGTAACTAAGATTTGAGAGCAAAAAAAATGAACAACAGTAATATAAACAGAGAAATCTGACAAAATTAAAGGTAAGCACTACTCAGATAAAGGCAGAGCACAAGTACTGGGAAATCACTGAGCTAATAAATAGATGATAAAATAGTTAAGATTTTTG
Source organism: Cryptotis parvus (assembly GCA_021461705.1). Lineage (NCBI taxonomy): Eukaryota > Metazoa > Chordata > Mammalia > Eulipotyphla > Soricidae > Cryptotis > Cryptotis parvus. The sequence continues at coordinate 91,703 of JAJIBD010003678.1, forward strand.
TTTTTAGGGAAACTAGGTCCAAAATTCAGAATCATGACAGAGGGTTGGAAAAGCAATATTATGAAAATAACACTGGCCAATTAAGTGACTTGACACTAAAAGAGAATAAATAGGAATACTTTTAAAATAATCTAAATCATCGTAGTATTATAATTAATAATTTTATTTTTAAAAACAAATTTATGGTTAGATGATACCCAGGGAATGTCCCCCTGTATCTATAACTTAGATTAATGGTTTTCCAATACATCATTTTGTTTTAAGAACCAGAATCAGAATTCTCTAGATATCTACAACACCTCAGGTTAGGGCTTCACAATTTTCTCTGCTCTCCAAAAGGTGCTGTTAATTAAAAATTAATTCCTAAGCAATCACATGGTGCTTTACTTCAAACCAAAATTTCAGAACAAGTACAACAAAGTAAATTAGGAATAACAACAAAAACAGTAATTTGCCTCATATAAATGCTGTGAGATCTTTAGTTAACATTCTCCATTAATCTGTTAATAAAGTTTTGCTTTCTTATATTACATATAAGCAATGGGAATAATAAGCAGTCACTGTATTTACACTGAGAATGTCATTTTTCTTCAATCTTTATCAAACAATCCTTACAGTGTGTTTACTCCTCTTGTAAGCATGTAACTAGCCATTAGGATACAAGTGTTGATAAGATATGGTCCTTTCCTCAGGTTGCTCAGAGACTGGAAAGAGAATCATGCATAAATAATTATACTCCATCAGGGAAAAGTTGGATAAAAAAGTCATGCACATTCAATTGTCATTCAAAAGGAAGGGGCCAGAAACAAACCCATCCTGAGAACCGGGAAGGTAGATATGAGGAGACTTTCTCACATAAATCTGAAGTAATGAGGATCGGTAAAAAAACAATAAGAATGGGACAGATAAAGAAAATAAATAAGAGAATGACAACAACATGAGTAGGTCAATAGGGTAAGAGAGCATGGTGTATGGAGAGGGGTCTAAGTCACTTGACTGATGTTGCTGGAGCGTTAAATTTAAAACGTTTTCTGTGAAAAATGAGAATGAGCAAAATTTAAACTAGATTTCTCAGATTCTTATATCATCTGGAAAGGCTTTGGTTTTTTCTTTAGGTGCATAATTTAAATAGCCACTTGTTACTTGTCTTCCTGTTGTTCATCAATTTGCTCAAGTGGGCACCAGTAATGTCTCCATTCGTTTGGAATGAGGGTAAGGCAGTATTCTAAGAGTAAATACTAGGAAGTAATGGGTTTACCTATTGAAAGGAAGAGACCTGCAAGTGGGACCAATATTTACAACTGGTTATTTATCTAGAATGTAGGTGATTAAGAGTCAATTCAGTGGACTGTAATAAGAAATTCAACTTAAGAGTAGAATCATGTAGGAGATTTAAAAATCGTTTATATCTAAGAGACTAGAGTGCAAGCACCTTGGGTAAGGTACTTGCCTTGCATGCAGCCAAGTTGGGTTTCATCTCCATCACTCCATGAGATACCAGAGCCTCCTAGGATTTTTCATTGAGAGCAAAGCTACAAGTAAGCCCTGAACACCTTAGGCTGTGGACCCAAAGTAAAACAAAAACAAAACAAACAACAACAAAAAGAATGGTATCTATCCGCATTGAGGATGATATCCTTCTTGGTTTCCAAATTGATCATAGCACCATAAAGCATGTTAAAAGTAGGCAAAGTAAAAATTGTGAGGAAAAACATTTTTGAGTGTTTCATCTGTTCATATTTTGGAGAACATAGGATGCTTAATTTCATGTATTTTCAAACTCGTCAGTCCATTGCAAAGTACCAAAAACAAATAAATGCAAATAAGAATGCTGTTTTTTAAAAAATATTTTATTATACCACAGTGAGATGAGACATGGGGCAGAGCTGCTACTGGCTCTTCCTGTGACCAGCTGCTCACAAGGCGCCCAGGAGGGATGGTGGGTTCTAGCCCTGGCCCACCACCTGAGCAGAGCCTCGCAACAAGCCAGGCGACCCCCCCCCACTCCATGAGGACCTCCGTTTTCCACATCCGGACTTCCCCCTTGTCAGAACCTCGCAACCAAGCCAGATGACCCCCCACTCCATGAGGGGCCTCCATTTTCCACATCCAGACTTCTCTCTCGTTCAGACCTCCACCCAGCAGACCAGCCTATCAGCGCCCGGCTCGTGTGGCCGCTTGCGGCCTCACGGTTCATCAATAAATGCTGGACTTAGAGATGCCTACACAAGAGTATGCTACCTGCGGCAGAGCCTGGCAAGCTACCCGTGTTGTATTTGATCTATATGCCAAATACCAGTAACAATTATAGACCTCATTCTGGAATGGATTGAGGCTCTTTATGTTCCTGGAGCAAGCAGATGCCTTGGGCTCTACTAGCATGAGACAGGACATATGGAGATGTTACTGGGGCCGCTCAAGCAAATCGATGATGAACGGGAAGACAGTGATACAGTGATACCGTGAGATATACAATTACAATGTTGTTCATGTTTGAGGTCTCGGTCACATAGTGTTCCAGCACCCGCCCTCCACCAGTGCCCATTTCCCACCACCAATGTCCCCAATTCCCTCCCCCTTCCCATAGCCTGCCTCCATGGCAGGTTCTTTATTGAAAGATCCTTGATTTTTTATAATTAATTTATTTTTTCCAATTTCCAAATACGACACGGGTAACTGGCAAGCTACCCGTGTCGTATTTATATGCCAAATACCAATAACTGTTATAGACCTCATTCCCATGACCTGATGGAATGGTTTGAGGCTCTTTATGTTCCTGGAGCAAGCAGGTACCCTTGGGCTCTACTTGCATGAGACAGGTCATATGGAGATGTTACTGGTGCCCGCTCGAGCAAATCAATGATGAACGAGAATACAGTGATACAGTGAATTTATTTTTAACTGAAAAGTCTTCAATGGGGGCTGGAGATATGACCCAAGTGGTCAAGTGAATTCCTTTGATCACTAATCATAAGGGAGATGCAAATCAAAACAACAGTGAGAAATCACCTCACACCACAAAGATTGGCACCCGTCAAAAAGAACAGCAATAACCAGTGTTGGTGCAGATGTGGAGAGAAATGGGCTCTCATTCACTGCTGGGGGGAATGTTGACTGGTCCAGCCTTTCTGGAAAATAATATGGACATTTCTAATAATAACTAGGAATTGAGCTTCCATTTGACCCAGCAATTCCATTTCTTGAAATATGCCCCAAGATCCCAAAAATAAGGTAGATAAAAAGACATATGCACTCCTATGTTCCTTGCAGCACTATTCACAAATAGCCAAAATCTGGAAACAATACAAGTGAACAGATGACTGGTTAAAGACACTATTGTATATAAATGTATATATGTGTGTATATATGTGTGTGTGTGTGTACATATATGCATATATATATACATATATATATATATACAATGAAATATTACTCAGCTACAAAAAACAATCATGCAATTTGCTGCTACATGAATATCTGGTGAGTATCTGCTGAGTGAAGTTAGAGAGAGATCAACATGGAATTAGCTCTCTCATATGCAGGCTATGAAGAAACATACTAGTAGAATAATGAATACCCAAAGACACTGGAAACTCCATGGGGCTCGCCATTTTCCATATCCGGACTTCCCTCTCATCACAACTCCACCCAGCAGACCAGACTATCGCAGCCTGGATCATCGACAGCCACCCTGCAGCAGTTTTTTTTTTTTTTTCAATCCGGCCCAGGTATGCTGAACCAGAGACTCTCAGACATGGGGCAGAGCTGATACTTGCTCTCCCTGTGCCCAGCTGCTTGTGAGGTGCCCGGAAGGCATGGCGGGTTCTAACCCTGGCCTGCCACCCCAGCAGAGCCTCACAACAAGCCAGACCACCTTCCCCTACTCCATGGGGCCCTCCCTTTTCCATATCCGGACTTCCCTCTAGTCACAACTCCACCCAGCAGACCAGACTATCACAGCCTGGATCATCGACAGCCACCCTGCAGCAGTTTTTTTTTATCAATCCAGCCCAGGTATGCTGAATCAGAGACTCTTAGACATGGGGCAGAGCTGCTCCTTGCTCTCCCTATGCCCAGCTGCTCGTGAGGCGTTCGGGAAATATGGCGGGTTCTAGCCCTGGCCTGCCACCCCAGCAGAGCCTCACAACAAGCCAGACCACCCTCCCCTACTCCATGGGGCTCGCCATTTTCCATATCTGGACTTGCCTCTTGTCACAACTCCACCCAGCAGACCAGACTATCACAGCCCGGATCATCGACAGCCACCCTGAAGCAGTTTTTTTTTATCAATCAGGCCCAGGTATGCTGAACCAGAGACCCTCAGACATGGGGGCAGAGCTGCTCCTTGCTCTCCCTGTGCCCAGCTGCTTGTGAGGCGCCCGGGAGGCATGGCGGGTTCTAGCCCTGGCCTGTACATCATTAACAAATGCATAATGGCAAATACATTGTATGCATATATATATACATACTATATATACATACAGTTTCTATATCTATATCTGTATCTATATCTATATCTATATATCTATATCTATATTTATATCTATCTATCTATCTATTTATCTATCTATCTATCTGAATTTTTATATCAGGTCTGGTTAGGACGTCAGAGCTGTCCAGAGTCCCAACAGTATTAGGGTCCATTGGGTTCCCTGGATGCGTTTGGGGGCTAGTAGCTGATTCCTATAGCCTATGGACACAGAAGCTTGAACACCAGTTCTTTGAAAATCCAAGTTTTAATTATCCAACTACCATTAGAGAGAGAAAAATAGAGAGAGAGAGAGAAAGAGAGAGAGAGAGAAAAAAAAAACAATCAAGCAAAACTGACTCCTCACACCCCAGATTCCTCACTCACTTCCCTGAGCTGAACAAGAGTCTTTTTTAGTTTCCCAAGCAAGGTTATGGCTTTACAAAAGTAGGTGGCAGTACTTTCACAAATAATAGGAACAAAAGTTAAAAGGATTTTTTTACTTTGAAAACAAAGGAATTGAGAGGGACTTCCTCTCAATCTCATTTGGTGTAAAACTAAATTATGGGGGCTCAGCCTCAGCTCCCTGACCTAGAGTGAAATTTCAGAATGTTGATTTCTCTTATCTTGAGCTAAAACACACTTATTTCAGTGAGGGTTCTAGTCTCTTTTGAATAGATAAAGTAAGAGGGACAGACATTTATCTACACCAGAGATTAGGGTGACCTCTCCTGGGGAGATCACACCATATAATTCACAATGCATTCCTCTTATCAGATTGATTATTCCAGTTCCTCAGGGTTCTTATCAATTTCTTTAGGTAAACACTTTCTCCTTCTGTGGTCTTGCTCTCAACTTTTTGATCAGAACTTAGCTTGTTTTAGGTTTTGCCACTCAGGCGCAGACAAGTGTCCCATATTAAAGTCAGGGTGATCTCTCTTCCTGGTTCAATTCAGTACCTCAGTGGGACTCTTCTTGCTTGGGGTGTAAGGAATTAAAATCAATCTATAGACAATTGAGGTATTTAGTTAAGAAACATGATGCAAACGAAGGAATAACAAGTTAGCCTTAACTGACTTCCTGTATCTATACAAAAGAATGCAGTTCCAAAACAAGAGCATGCAAAGGAAGCAAGGCAAAGAGAAAAGCAACATTTTAGCAAACCACTGAGCTTAGCTAGGAATTTGCCATGACCAGAGGAGACACAGGGTTGTAAACAAAAGGAACGGAACAGTATTCATGTGTTTATATATAAACAATAGCTCCACTATCCTAAAATTCCCTGCATCTTCTATTTTTATCCCTTTCCTCTTGTTGCTTTCATTCTCCAACAATCAATTATTGTTTAGTTTCCATAGTTTTCTTTATTCATAATATTATAAGATTTGACTCATATACTATGTCATTTTTTATTGCTTCTTTTACTTAGCAACATTCATTTAAATTCATCATCCATGTCTTCTCATAATTGGATACCTTCTCTCAATACGCTGAGTAATCGATGTGTATGAGTATGTTTATTTTCCTATAGAAATACATCTTGATAGATTCCAATTTTGGGGAGTTAGGAACAAAGCTGTCATAAACATGTGTGCTCAATGTTTTTATGTAGAAGACTTTTCAATTAATTTAATTCATTCAAATGTCAAATAGTATGATTGCTGTCTCTGTCTCATTCTATGCATTTGCTTAGTTTTGTATGAAAAACCCTAACTGCCTTCCAAAATAGCTGTGTCATCTTGTGCTTCCGCCATCAGTGACTGAAACTTGTTGTTCCATAGTCTTTTCAGAATTTGGTTATTGTCAGCGTTCCAGAAAAAAAGACAACCACAGGATAACCTCACTTATCTGTGGAATACAGACAACTGGTTGAGAAAAAGTAGTAAAGGGAATGTGTTTAAATCATCCTTAACCCCAGTGTTTACAGAGAAGACAGACGGAGAAGTGAAATAAATCAACAGAGGAAGAAAAGAACAAGAAGCAATGGGTGAACAGGCATCAGGGCTCCATATATGAGTGAGGGTACAGCCATATACCCACAACACAGACTCGACAGAACTGAAAACATGAGATCTAACTGTCAACCACTGAAACTTTGTAATGTGCCTGTTAAGGTGATAAGTGGGGATGGAGTCAGGTTGTGATCGGAATAGAATCTGGGAATACTGGTGGAGGGAAGTTGACACTGCTGGAGAGATTGGAGCTGAATTATTGTATGCATAAAACTCAACTACCTCTAGCTTTGTAAATCATCACATATTAATAAAAATTAAAAAATTTAATTTTCTAAGGAGATGAAGTGGAGAAAGAGAGGTAAATTGGGTCACTGGTGAAGGGACATTGTCTTTAGTGGTGGGTTTGCAGTAGAAACATTGAGTACCTGAAAGCCTGTCTTTAACAGCTTTATAAACGGCAGTGAATATACTTTAAAATAAATTATGCTAAATATTTTAATTAAATTATCATTTTGTAATTAAAGTAAACAAAAGACTTCTTAATAGGCATTACACATTACTTATCCTTAGATATTTATAGATTTCATATGATTTGTTTATTTATTTGGGGGAGGTATGGGCAACACTGGGCTGTGCTCAGTGCTCACACCTGACTATGAACAGAAATCTCTCCTGGAAATTCTCCTGCTACCATATGAAGTACTGGGGATAAAATTTGGATCAAGCATTTGCAAGAAAATCAAGACAGATAACCTTATTTACTGTTACTTTACCCCTTTTTTAGAGAACAGGAACTCTTCCTAACACCTTCTATACCCACTAATACCCAGGTAGAAACACTTACAGAAAAAGAAAATTTCAGAGCAATCTTCATTATGAATACTGACACAAAAATAACTAACAAAATTTTAGCTAACTGAAACCAATTGTATATCATCAAAACCATACACCCTGATCAAGTAGTATGCACCTCATGGATACAATGCTGGTCCAAAAGCTCAAATCTATTAATATAATAATAAAAAGGAAAGGTAAAAATCATACAATCATATTAACTGATACAGAGAAAGCCTTTGAAAAATTCAACTTTCATTCATGATAAAAAAAAATTCCTTCAACAAAAAAAGGGTGGAAGGAACTTTTCTCAAGATAATAAAGGCCATCTGTATCATACCTACAACCAGTAAACATAGTTAATGGTGAAAGACCAAAAGAATTTCCTCTGAGATCAGGTCAGTAGAAGGTAAGGTTGTCAACTCTCTCCACTTCTATTCAGCACAGTATTAGAAGTCCTGGTTACAACAATTAGGCAAGAAAAACAACAAAGGGATTCACGTTGAAAAAGAGAAACTCAAACTATCACTATTTGCAAATGGCATAATAGCATGTATAGAAGACCCTAGAGTTCCCAAAACAGTTTCTAGAAACAATAAACCAATAACTCAATGTGGTCAGGTACAAAGGTAATATACAAAAGTCAGTCACATACTTATATTTAAAGAATAAAACAGTGTAAACAACAATCAACAAGTGTATCCCATTTAAAACTTGATCACTTAATCACTTGACATCCCATTATTCATCGATTTGCTTGAGTGGGCACCAGTAACATTTCAATTTGGCCCTATCATGTGCCAGTGTAGCCCAATGACATCTGGTTGCTTCAGGAATAAGAAGAGCCTCAAACCGTTGGTTTAGGGTCTTGACAAAAAAGTCTGACCATCTTGTAGGTGGGCGGCCACGTGATCTTTTGATGTCCCTTGGGATCCAGTTGGTAATGGCTCTAGTCCAGTGGTCATCACCAAATCGCATTACATGTCCAGCTCTTTTGATTTTCGATGCCTTGACAAACGAGACAGTGTCCCTGACTCTGGATCATTGATTGAGGTCGGAAATCCGGATTCCTTCTCTCACTTGAGTGTGGTGTAATATTCCAAGGATAGCTATTTCGATTCCTCTCTGGGAGACCTGAGTAGAGTTCTCATCCTGCTTTCGTAGGGCCAGGTCTCTGAGGTATATGTTAATGCAGGGGAGAAAGGTGGAGTAGAAGAGGTGTGCTTAGAGATGGAGGTTCTTTGTCCTTTTAGCTATTTCTTCGATGCCTTTGAAGGCATTCCATGCAGCTCTCTCCCTCCTGCGCAGCTCAGGTTTTAGGTCGTTCATCATGTTGACTTCTCGACCTAGGTACACATAACTGCTGAATTCAGAGATGTTTTTTCCATTGAGAGTGAATGGGGCCTCTGGAACTCGTTCATTTTCATGAACATAGTTTTGTTGAGATTCAGCTGTAGACCTATCTTTCCACATTCTCAGTCGAAGTCAGTCAGCATTTGTGCTGCTTTGCTAATATTTGGTGTTATTAGAACCATGTCATCACCGAAGTGGAGGTGGTGTAGTTGCCGACTGTTTATTTTCACTCCCATTCCTTCCCATTCTAACTGTCGCATGATGTTCTCTTGGTGGCGCTGAAGACTTTTGGTGAGATGGTATCACCCTGGCAAACCCCTCTTTTGACATCAATGATCACTTCCTTTTACAATGGTGAGATCCTGGTGGTGAATCCATAACACAGCTCACGAACTATCTTGATGTATAGGTTTTGAATGCCCAGTTTGACTAGGGCTTCGATGACCACTTCTGTCTTAACAGAATCAAAGGCTTTTTTTTTTTCAAAAACCAATGAACACGAGACAGAACAGCATCTTGTACTCCCAACAAACCTCAGTGAGCTTGGTTACAGTGCGGATATGGTCGATTGTGCTGAATCCTTTTGGGAAGCCAGCATGCTCACATGGTTGCCCTTCATCTAATGTTCTGCCAATCCTGTTTAGGATGATTTGAGTGGACATCTTGTAGATGATGGACAACAGAAAAATGAGGCGATAGTTGCCAATATAGTGAATGTCTCCCTTCTTGAACAGTAGAACTGTCCTGCTGGTTTTCTATTGGGAGGGGACCTTGCATTCAGACAGGTAGCATGTGAAGAGCTGAGCCAGTGTATTTATGAGTACTGAAGGCAGATTCTTCAGTTGTTCGTGTCTGACTTTGTTTGGGCCTGGTGCTATTTGCTTCTTTACCGACAAAATGGCACTTCTGTTTTCAGAAGGGAGAACATTGGGAACGACATATCCATCCTGATGATTTTGGTATGTGGGCAGGTGGACATGGCTGTCAAAGAGATTTGAGTAGATGTCACGGATAATCTTCTCCATTGCATTTCTGGAAGATGTGATCCATCTATCAGGATATCGGAGGGCAGTCATCTTGGTCTTATAGTTGGCCAAGGACAGGCCGGCGGTGTGAATGCTTTTCCCGGCTTCTGCTGCATCGGCCAGCATTTCTGCTCTTCTCTCTTTGAGGTCTTCTTTTATCGATTCTCTGCATTACTTTGCTGCCGGGGAGCACCGCCAGGGTCCCGGACAGTGCCCGGAAGTGAGTTCCCTTCTACCTCCGAAGCCAGAGGGGAATGGATGAAGACTCAGGAATCCGATGCAGTTTTAAAAGGCTTTACTATCACAGGTTCCAATATACAATCCAAGAGCAGGGAAAACCTCCAGACTCTGGGTTCCCAGCTAGGCCCCAGCCAGTTGTAGGCCAAGATGGCTGCCACCACATGTTGAGGCCCAACAGAGAATATAGAGGACGGAGAAGCAAAACACCAAGGGAAACCGAAATGGCAAAGGGGGCAAAAAAGAGGAGAGATTCTTTCTTCTTGCAGCTTATTTTATAGCTAGAAATCCGCCCAAACTCCCCAGCCCAGCCCAGAGATGAAAACAGGAAAATAGCTCTATAGAATGTAGCAACTTCAGGAGACCTTCTGGTTGTTTACAAGGACCCAGAGCTAATTAAAAGCCTCCTAGCAGAGCTGGGAGAAGCTATAAGCTAAATGTAACTTCCCCTAGCAGGAAGGATCAAATGCCCTCAGGTAAATTCTCCCAGCACCTCACTTAATATCTTGAGCCAAGATCTGCCTGGAATTGCCTTTATAGGATAGAGAAGGGGGTTTCTGAGATGGCATGTCTCTGTACCAAAGACTAGTACTAATGCCAGTTAAATATTTCTCCAAATTTTCACAAGAGTCTCATCTACTTCACGGTAGTTTTGTATTTTAGTTGCCTTTGAGTTATCAGGGAGCCATGCTTGCTTGCTTGGAGGCAAACAGCATTTCTCTCTGGTCTAATTACTTAGAGATCCAACGTGGTCAGGCAAATATGCTGGTAAAATCTAGCTAGTCCCACGATGATTGTGGTAGCATGATAGAATATTTATACCAGCCAGTACAGAATACATGGTCAGATAAGACTGCCACATTCAGACTATCCCCCTATCTATGAAGTGACCGGCAGGAGGCAATCCAGGGCAAATGCAGAGGCCTAGGCTTTTATCTGTCCTGCAACACTTTGCAAGCTTGGGCATTAGCATTTGGTAGCCTGAGTCTCGCGCCTTGCCATTTATTTAAAACATATCCAAAAAATATCAAATATCTAGGGGTCAGCTTAACGAAACATGGTGAAAATTCATGTCATGATAACTTTAAGTCACTTAAGAAAGAGATAGAGGAAGACTTTAAGAAGTGGAAAAATATCCCATGCTCATGATTGGAAGAAACAATAGCATTTAATGATTATCCTACCTAAATTATTATAGATTAATAAATATATGAAATTAGATATTTTTATAAGTAATAAATAAAAACAGTTTTTTTCCAATCCCCATCTAAATTTGTTCACATTCTTAAAGAATCTAGAAAAGCAATAATCAAGTTGTTGAAATCAGAGAAGATTGCATATTGTCAGAACCATATTGAAAAATAAGAAATAGGGAGATATTTCATTCACTGTATCACTGTATCACTGTCTTCCCATTCATCATCTATTTGCTAGAGAGGGGCCCCAGTAACATCTCCATATGTCCTGTCTCATGTTAGTAGAGCCCAAGGGCATCTGCTTGCTCCAGGAACATAAATAGCCTCAATCCATTCCTGAATGAGGTCTATAATTGTTATTGGTATTTGGCGTATCAAATACAACATGGGTAGCTTGCCAGGCTCTGCCGTGCAGGTAGCATACTCTTGTAGTCATCTCTAAGTCCAGCATTTATTGATGAACCGGCGTGGCCGCAAAACAAAATGATTTACCAAGAAAAATAAGAAAAGATCAAAACCAGGGTTATAGCTCCAGCGCCCAAGAACACAGTCCAGCATGTGTGGCCCCTGGCCTGGGTACCCGGCACCACAGGGCAGGGGAGAGGAGAAAGAAGAAACAGGTACCAGGTGCGACATCATCATCTCAGGAGAAAGTGCTATGGACAGGGGCACGCCCCCGGCACCAGCTGGGAGTTGCCCTCACAGCCTGTATGAGCTGTCTAGGCCTCCAGCTCACCAAAGTAACACTCAGGAATGTCAGAAGAGAGAAGGCCCAGGTTCCCAGGGTCTGAGACAGTCCAGCCCCTCCCGGCACCTCTGTGTCACCTGCAGCCGCTCCAGTGCCCAACCCGGCCCCTTCTCTGACAGCCCGTTCAGCAGCTGTGCCAGGGACGCCCCAGGTGGTCCTGATGCCCACTTAAATTTGAGACTAATTTACAGAGATAGGAAGAGGGTGAGGGTACAAACGTTAAATCTGGACACCAAGACACACTGAGATACACACTCAATAGGGCGGCGCTGATAAACGCACGTGCTGGTAGTGCTGTTAGGAGCTGAAGGCACCACCACTGCCGGTAGTACTGTAGGGCTGAAGGCACCACCGTGCTGGTAGAGCTGCAGGGCTGAAGGCACCACTGTGCTGGTAGTGCTGTAGGGTTGAAGGCACCACCATGCTGGTAATGCTGTTAGGGCTGAAGGCACCACTGTGCTGGTAGTGCTGTTAGGGCTGAAGGCACCACCGTGCTGGTATTGCTGTTAGGGGCTGAAGGCACCACCGTGCTGGTAGTGCTGTTAGGGGCTGAAGGCACCACCGTGCTGGTAGTGCTGTAGGGCTGAAGGCACCACCGTGCTGGTAGTGCTGTAGGGTTGAAGGCACCACCGTGCTGGTAGTACTGTAGGGGCTGAAGGCACCACCGTGCTGGTAGTGCTGTAGGGTTGAAGGCACCACCGTGCTGGTAGTGCTGTAGGGCTGAAGGCACCACCGTGCCAAGGCTGCCGGGCACTCAGCAAGTTACTCACCCGAGTTCGTCACTGCTCTGTGCTCAGGGTTTTGTTTATTCAACATAGCACCTAAGTGTTGAATTCTCAAGAAGCATAAGAATGCCCCAACTTAAAGGTCACCAAACTGCATGCCACAGTGCACAGGCCCATTCTTTGTTGGTTTTTTTTTTTTTTTTTTTTTTGTCTTTTTTGGGTCACACCCGGCGATGCTCAGGGGTTACTCCTGGCTCTGAACTCAGGAATCACTCCTGGCTGTGCTTAGGGGACCATATGGGAGGCCGGGGATCGAACACGGGTCGGCTGTGTGCAAGGCAAACCCTCCCTGCTGTGCTGTCGCTCAGGCCCCTCAAGCTCATTCTTGAAGGCCACAGGCTCTCCGGCTACTGGTTAAAGGGAGAAGTTTTCAGAAGCCGAGTCCGTTTCCTTCTGGGCTCCTGACATTCTTGAAGCCAGACCTGGAGTCTGCTGGCGTACCTGCTGTGTGTATCTGCTGGGGACAGCGGCATGAACGGGTGGGGCCTTGCAGAGATTCTCAGAAGGCAAGCAAAGCACTGTGGAGTCAAGAGCCACATCCTCGGAGGCTTTTGGTTTTGCTTTGGAGCCACACTCTGCGATGCTCAGGTCTTAACCTGGCTCTGCACTCAGGCATTACTCAATCACCAAAGCGGAGGGTGATACACCTCAAACACTGGACCCACTAACCTTCTTGGGCCCACCCCCACCCCCCCCCAAAAAAAAAACGCCCGAGGACGGGGAGGGAAAGGGACCCACACCTTGCAACAATGTAACTGCTGGCGCAAAGAACAGGGGACAGAAGGCTTCCGCCACTGGCTACTGGATTTGAAACATTGATAAAATATCCACAGTGTTTCCCTTTCTGCAACCCCACCCACTTGGTTCTCTTAAAAAATGTGGGTCTCCAGAAGGGCACTGGGTGATTTTTTTTTCTGAAAAAGGGGGCTATGGGCAGAACAGTGGGATTCGTCCTCCTTTGAGCAAGAACTGCCACCAGCTCGTCTGCAGCCGCACACATCACCCTGGTGATGGCATCCGGGACACCCCCACGCCCCAGCAGACAGCCCCGGCCCTGTACTCAGCATTCAGAATCTACTTCAGAGAGCCGCCTGCAGTGCCGGGAGTTCGCCCCAAGCGCTGTCCTGGGTCAGGCACCTGATGCACGACAGACCTGACCACGGGCCCAGCGGACCATCACCTTCTGCTACTTCTAGAACGAGTTTGGTCAGGAGAAGAAGAAACGTGGGGCCGGAGCAATAGTGCAATGGAGGGGGGTGCTTGCCTTAATGCAGCTGACCGGGTTCAAATAGCCAGCACCGCACATGGTCCCCCAAGTGTTCCCTGAGCACCACCAGGTATGGCAGCAAACACAGAGAGAAATCCCAGCAAAGTCCCAAGAGTGTATGTATAACTATATGGCTAGAGCTGGACTGTTCAAAACTACCCCATACAAAGAGATGATAAAATATAGTTTCTGGTTTCTTTTCCTTTTTGGGTCACGCCCAGCAATGCTCGGGGTTACTCCTGGCTCTGTGCTCAGGAATTACCCCTTGCGGTGCTCCGGGGACCATATGGAATGCCGAGGATCAAACCCACATCTGCGCGTGCAAGGCAAAAGCCCTCCCCACTGTGCTATCGCTCCAGCCCCGATTTCTCAAGTAATCATGCGTGCTTAAAAAGTAAATCAGGGGGCCCGGAGCGATAGCCCAGCAGGTAGGGTGTTTGCCTTGCACGCGCCAGCCTGTGCCGGCCCGGGTTCGATTCCCGACATCCCATATGGTCCCCCGAGCACCGCCAGGAATAATTTCTGAGTGCAGAGCCAGGAGAAACCCCTGAGCGCCACCAGGTCTCACCTGGATATTTCATTACAATATTATAAAGATATGGTGATCAAAAGTGCACAGTACCACAAACTGGAGTTTAAAAATTATTTCCTTATTATAATTTGGATCACATGTTCATTTATTTTGGTGACCTTCATTAAGTTGTTACTTCATCTAATCATTATTGAAATGTCCCAGACCCTTGACTGACATGTTTATATTATCCCCTGTGGGCATCTCATTTTTCCTCCTACTCCTCTCATTCCATGACAGTCTCATTTTTATAATCCAAGACCAGAGGCTTACCATCATTTTATATCTTTCACATTTAACCTGCTGTGAACTCAGAGAGTCTTACTGGCGACCCAGTGTCCTGTCATGATCCTTATTAGATATTTGTGATCTAGATCCACACCCACTTCTCCTGCTGCAAAATCCTCACAAGGCAAAGCAGTAACCAGAACTAGACATCTAACTAGGAGATTCGTATAGTGTACAGCACACTGGCTTACTGATTAGGCCGTCTGAAATTGAAATTGTATCCTTAACATTCACATGTCATTAGGATAATGAATAAACAGAGGAATTCAGCACCTTTATTCGATAAGGACAAAAGTATAGTAAGTCATGATAGGGACACAAGTACAATAAGTTCTCAAGTTTATCAAAACTCTAGATACTGCCAAATGATGGTCTCAGAACAATAGTCTCAAATATGGCTACTAAACTTGCTTAATCACACAATGTTTATTTAGACACACATGTATCCAACACTACTATCAGTGTTTTAATATCATTTTTAATCATTGCATGAACTATATGAATAAGTGTCATATGTATTATTATGATGTAGACAGGCTATAGACATGAAAGTTATACAGGAATTTACCCCACCAGGCAACAAAATTTATGGAGGTTCAAGATGTAATTGCTCTAGTTGTATATTTCTGTCAGTCAGCAATTAAATTTTAAAGAAAACGTTAAGGACATTTTGTGAAAAATTAGACAAGAGAGTAACTTACAATCATGTTGTTCCACTTCTACCTTCCTAATTCTGAATATATAAAAATCTTTGTCATAAATACTTAATTGCAAATGCTTATACAAGAATTACTTATAATAGGAAAAATATAGAAACAGTTCAAATGCAAATAAATGAATCAATAAGCAGAATGGAAAATTTAATCAGACAATGCTATATTCAGTGAAACAAAGGCAAGAAATGCTGAACCATGACACTAGGATACTTGAGTGTACTTAGCATACTTAATTATGCTCTTCTTAAATGATGATATCCTTAAATTATACTATACTTATTTATACTATATGTATAGATATATACTTAAATATACTACAAAAAAGTAAAACAAAACACAAAATATTAGATGTTTTTTGATTCTATACCTCTTAAACACCCAATAAACACATAAGGAGAGAAAATTTATTAGTATTTGTCTAGAGATAAAAGTGAAAAATGAGTCCAATCTTGTGGCACAGTCTTGCGGTGATGGAGACATAGCTGTGAATCTTCAAGACTCAATCATGCATTTGCAGTAGAAGACATGAACTTTATGGACAGAAACTAAGCACATGTGATGGATGCACAAAATTTGAATATATCAAATTACTTCATTGTACACTTAAAGTCGTTCACTTTATATAAGATGAGTTTCATCTGAATAAAAAATTGAAATCTGTCACAAAAACTGTGTCATTAGAAGGTAGTAGCTTAAAGTAATAATAAATGTTTTATTGTACTGCCTGAAGTACTGAAAACTGTTTCAGGTAAAGCAACTGCAAATATTTACTAAATCTGTTTTAATTTTCTGATCCTATGAGTACTAATCTCAGTTCAGTTCCACCAGAAGAAAAATAAACTACTGATGGAAAATGTATGAATATGGTATTGCTGTAGAGTTGCAAATTATTTCATTGGAGGAAAGCAAATTAGCACAAAAAAGAACAGTTTGGAAGATAAGGTCTCCAGAGAGTGGAGCGGGGACCCTAATTACTATAGAACTCAGGTACTGATGTGTTAGAGCTTGTTGTGAATCCATAAAAAAACAGTATCAAGCAGAACAGTGATTTGTGGACTATGTCCCATAGGGCTCTAGAATTTTAAGGAATTTTAGCAGACTATCAGTGTGCTTGTAAAAGATACGTCTTCAGCATGTAATAGGCTGCTTTTTCATCCTTTCTGAGTGACTGGAACATACTCTAATTGTATCAGTTTTATATATTACATTTTGGCAAATACTTTTAAACATGTTCACCACTGAAAGGCAACTAGAAGCCACTAATTTAAAGAACTCTGAAATCCCTTGATTAGAATTTTTCATGTGATGACCTTTTAAATTAGTTGCTTATAATCATTAATCATTCTAAAATTGAATCTCAACAGTACTGAAGACTATAAATTTGGAGCTACCATTTCAATCACAATTTGTCTTTTTATTTCTGCAGCTCAGAAGTAGATTCCATAAAATGTACATGCTCTTCTATAGTTGGAAAGTAATTGTTTTTTCAAAGGCGATTTATTAACATTTCAAGTAGGTGTGGTGCAATCTTGAGTTAGTCATTTTTAATCACTTAGAGCTTTCATTATAATATACCTTATTTGTCTGAAGTTCCTTGCCATAAAATTTTCCACTTAGATGCTTTCTCAATAAAAATTAGATTCAGTTATTTATTAAAATATATCTTAAATAAGCTCATATTTTTAGAGTCTGTCATCACAAAAGACTAATTTTTTCAAACTTCAGCTAATTTCAGTATTCTATATCTGGATTAGCTGGATATATTTTTTATTTTACTTATTTTTCATTTTTATTTTTTTTATTTTTACTTTATTTATTTATTTATTTTTTGCTTTTTGGGTCACACCTGGCGATGCTTAGGGGTTACTCCTGGGTCTTTGCTCAGAAATGACTCCTGGAAGTGCTCAGGGGACCATATGAGATGCCAGGGATCAAACCCCGGTCAGCCACGTGCAAAGCAAATGCCCTACCAGCTGTACTTATTGCTCCTGCCTCTTAATATATATTTTTACAAGCTTGAGACAGCACCCCTCTCCCCACCACATCCCAGACCAAACTTATTATTTTACATGAAAAAAGATCAACAATCTAGGTATAAGTTCCCTGATGGCTGATTCATATTTATTTATTATTTAAGGCCACATTTAAGGTGCCCAGAGCTTAGCCCTAGTTCTGGAAAAATCACCATTGGTGGGGCTTTAGGGGCCATATACAGCATTGGGGATTGAACCTAGGCTGGATGTGCAGAAGATAAACATCTGCTCTGGCCTGATGATTAATTTTTAAAGTATTCTTTCATGATAACTAAAATCATTACTCATTTGCGAATAACATGGAAATTATTAAAGTGGGCACTCCACTTTGGAGTGGTATAAACCTTGCTTCTATTATCACTTACTTATATTTTTATATACAGATTCCCAGTCTATTAATATGTAAGTTACGTTACTGGTATATTTGTGAAAGCAAATACTGTTGTGTGGTCTTAGACATTTCATCCAGGATACAGTCTTAAATATTTCATTATACTGCAGCATACATCTGTTTAGTTAATTGAATATTCATGACAGTCATTCTCTTAAGGCAAAGTTTAAAAGTGCTAAGTTTTATAATTTTTCAGTATAATTAAGATGTTGACAATGATGTTGACATTTATGATCTTCATGTGCAATTACCTCTCTTCAATGTCACCAAAGTATCCAGGACCGCATTCCCTATGCTTCTATGTCATTCCCATCTATCTACACCACCACCTTCTAGTCTCAAGTTTGTATTCTAATGATTTTTAAAGTATAAGTTATTTTTTCTTTAACTTATGCAGGTTAAAATTTTCTTTTTGAAATAAGATAAACTCAGGCCGCTCAGTTTTTTATGTTTTCAGAAAACTTAGAAACTTCTGATTTGTTTGATTGGATCATGTATGATCTTACATCTTTGGCTGTTGCTACTTCATGGTAGTCTAAAGATGGCATCTAACATTGCCTCCCTGACATTGATGTAAGTGAACCTGGACACATGACACAAAAGACAGGGTCAGCCAAATTCTCTTTCAAGGAGGGGATTTTAAAATAGTGAATAAAAAATAAGTGACTTGCTTAAGAAAATTTTAGCACATAAAATTAAGAACTGCAACAAAGTACGATATTACATATAGAAAAATATCCAGAAAGAATAATTTTGAAGTTACATAAAAGAAGCATAATTATTAGGAATAAAATATTTCTCTATGCTTGTCAATGTAGGAGACCTGAGATGAACACTGAACTAGAGCCATTACTGACTGGATTCTATGGGACGTCAAAAGATCATGTGGCCACCCACCTACAAGATGGTCAGACTCTTCGCCAAGACCATGAATGAACAGTTTGAGGCTTTCATATTCCTGAAGCAACAAGATGCCATTGGGCTACACTGGCACATGATAGGGTCAAATGGAGATGTTACTGGTGCCCGCTCAAGGAAATTGATGAACAACAGGATCTGTCTAGTGATCTAGTGATCTAGTGATTTATCATAGGAGATCTTTCTTAGGAGATCCTAAAGATCTTATCTTTAGGAGAGCCTCGCAAGTAGCCAGAGGAACTCCCACACCATGAGGGGCCGCCATTTTCCACATCTGGACTCCCCAACTCATCAGAGCTTTGTGGCCGTGCATTGATCAATAAATGCACGAGATGAGGCAACTACAAGAGTATCCCACCCACATGGCAGAGCCTGGCAAGCTACCCATGTAGTATTTGATCTGCCAAATACCAGTAACAATTATAGACCTCATTCCCATGACCTGATGGAATGGTTTGAGGCTCTTTATGTTCCTGGAGCGAGCAGATACCCTCGGGCTACACTAGAATGTGACAGAACGTATGGAGATGTTACTGGTGCCCACTCGAGCAAATCGATGAACATAGGGAAGACAAGTGATACAAGTGATCTTTCTGCAATTTTGTCTAGATTATAAATGTCAGTTATCTTTCTCCATTTTTCATAGAATATTTTGTTCTTTTTCTTAAGCAAGTCTGATTATTATTTTTTATCTTGCAACTAGTTTTATCATTAAATAATATAATAAATGACAGTATAAAAAGATGCTCAAAAAATATAACATTAAAGTGTTATATTTTATAACTTTTAAAAAAAGTAACCTTCATCTAATCTTGTTCTCAAACTGAAACTCTTCTTTAAACACAAAAATTCTTTCTATTCTGATATTCAATAACTGTTTAAATGAAGGATTATATGAAATTATTTTATTTATAGGCTAAATATTGAAGAGTTACATTTAATAAAGCTGGTTTCTGCTCTGCTGGGTGACCTCCGTCTGCTATTCCAGAATCAGGGACGCTGTCTCGTTTTGTCAAGGCATCGAAAATCAGATGGGCTGGACATGTAATGCGATTTGGAGACAATCGCTGGACTAGAGCCATTACTGAATGGATCCCACGGGATTTCAAAAGATCACGTGGCCGCCCACCTACAAGATGGTCTGACTTCCTTGTAAAGACACTGAAGGAACGGTTTGAGGCTCTTCATATTCCTGAATCAACTAGATGCCATTGGGCTACATTGGCACGTGATAGGGTCCAATGGAAATGTTACTGGTGCCCGCTCGAGCAAATCGATGAATAACGGGATTCAAGTGTTCAAGTGTTCAAGTACATTTAATAAAAACAAAGTACCTGTCATAGTTACATCAAATGAACTCTTATTGAGTTTTATAGTGAAATTAAAGACCTTATTTTTTACAGCTTGAAATTCTGACCATTATGTTAGCCAGTCATTTATACTTTAATCTTATTGACAAAAATGTAGACATATAAAACATCATGTCAGTCCTGTGCTGACTACTGGTATGTAAAATATAAAAAGATGCTTTTAATTTGGACTAATGTTAATTATTTTATTCCTACAGTGACTACTTAAATATTTATATTATATCTAAAACTTGTGTAGTTTTAAATTTGTATTTTTAGAAAGTGCATTTGTATGTGAAATACGTTGACATTGTTAGAACAGTTTTTGATTTTGTGTAAAGGGAAGAATATTGGTTGTATGTTTGATCAATTCCTCCAAGATTAAGTCTCATTAATTGTAATATAGATTGCTGCATGTAGGACAGAACCTGTGACTTCATCCAGCACATCATCTCAGTCTTCAGAAGAAGCAAACACTTTGGAAGCAGTGGTTCAAGTTACTATTTATCTCATTACCTGACAAAACTTGACATGTGTCATCAACAATGACATGCCAAAGATTCATATGTCTTTGGCATAGTCTCTGAAAGTTAAGACAATTCTCGACTATTTATGTTCTCAGCATCTCTCTATTCACGTCCCCCTTGAGAGCATGTTAGCATTTCTTGAGTTCAGTAAAGTCAGAATAAAAAGCATTATTCTCCGTCTCTGACTACTGGTTTGTCTTTCTGTCTTAGATGACAACCAGTGGCAGAAACATTACTGGCACCCACTTGACTAAATCGATGAATCATGGGATGTCAAGTGATCAAGTGGTCAATGAATTACATAAATTTAAACATAAAAATGTACTTATAAAATATAAAAATTTAAATATAAAAATTTTGAAAGTAAGTTAATCATAACTTAATAATACACATATTAATTTTGCTATATTTTAAAATACTTTATGGATCCTTTCTATATCTACCAATTTAATAGGTTAATAATATAGAACATTATGTCTATTTCAGATCATATGAATTTTGAATGGTTTCCTTTCAGGGATGTAACCTTAGAAAGCTTCAAGTAACTTTTAATTGTCTTATTTCATGCTGCATTTCACTATATAAATATTAGTCAATACTTGCTATTTTGTTTAAAAACATTAAATATATGATAGTTTTTCTTCAATTTTGCATTATTTATTAAAATTATGTAATATTGGTAGCTCATAAATCTATTAATGTATTATGATAACAGAATAACTTTTAAAAAGTTTTATTTTCTCCTTTAAATTACATGGGGCAGAACTGCTACCGGCTCTCTCAGTGCCCAGCTGATCATAAGGTGCCCAGGAGTGAAGACAGGTTCTAGCCCTGTCCCGCCTTCCCATAAGAACCTCCCAAGAAACCAGAGGAATACCCACACCATGAGGGCCTCCATTTTCAACCTCTGGAATCCAAACTCGTCAGAGCTCCACCCAGCAGAAAAGCTGATCACAAGCCTTGTTTATCAGAGTCCCACCCTACAGCAGTCTATTTCAAGCCCAGCCCTATTCAGAGACTAGGCTACATGGGGCAGAGCTGCTACCGGCTCTCCCTGTGCCCAGCTGATCATAAGCCACCTAGGAAAGAAGGCAGGTTCTAGCTCTGGCCTGACATCCCAGCAGAGCCTTGCAAAAAGCCAGAGAAACCCCCACACCATGAGGGCCACTATTTTCAACATCCGGACTCCACAATTCATCAGTTCAGCAGGAAAGCTGATTTTTCCCTGTTTCGCATGGTTCATCAATAAATGCTTGAGATGATAGGCTACTAAGAGTATCCCACCTGCACAGCAGAGCCTGGCAAGCTACCCATGTCCTATTTGATATGCCAAAAAACAATAACAATTATAGACCTCATTCCCATGACCTGAAGGAACTCTTCATGTTCCTGGAGTGAGCAGGTGCCCTTGGGCTAAACTAGCATGTGACAGGACCTATGGAGATGTTACTGATGCCTGCTCGAGAAAATCAATGAACAATGGGAAGACAAGTGATACAGGTGATATTTTCTCCTTAAACTTTACACAAATACCGCAATTTACAAAGTTGTGCCTGATGATTTGTTACAGACAATCAACATCAATCCCACCACTTGATCACTTGATCACTTGATCACTTGAATCCCGTTATTCATCGATTTGCTTGAGCGGGCGCCAGTAGCATTTCCATTGGACCCTATCACGTGCCAATGTAGCCTAATGGCATCTGGAGTTGATTCAGGAAATCAACCAGATTTCCAAAAGTAATGAGAATATAGCGCCCGCATGGCAGAGTCTGGCAAGCTGTCCGATGCGTGTTGGATATGCCAAATCCAGTAACAAAAAAAATCCCACCACCATTACCAAATATATTCTTTGAAGAAAGTTATTGAATATAGTTGTAAAAGATGTAATGTAGCATTACATCCTTGTATTAGAGATTGCTAAGGTGTTGTTACACAAGCCTTCTGTGTTTATATTGTGTTCATCAGTTGGATGCCTTGTACATTATATACCATCCTATCATTTTGCTACACCTGGTTTATCAGTGTTGTGAGTTTGATATGCTGCACACTCCAGAAAGTCAAAATTTTTAATTAGGTTATATAGCTGGATTTAAATTTTGAACTGTGTAGAGGCTTGGGCATGTACTTAACAGCTGCAGATTCTGAAAGTACAGGGTACATGGGGAGAGGTAGTTCACCCAACTCATGAAAGTCTTGAGATTTCAGTCACAAAACACATATACCTGAATTTTCTAGCAAATTAATCTCTAGATGAAGCTCTTCCCAAGCAGTGGAGTTTGTCTGGGAGAGTGATAAAGATTGTGGAGTATGCAGGCATTTGGCCACTGGGGAACATAACAGAATAACTTTGTATAGACTTTCTTGTTCCACAGAATTTCAATTTATAATTTAGAGCTGAACATTTGTCATGAGGAATCATAAATTTTCTCTGAAAAAAAACTTATAAATGGATTCCCCAAATTCAAATTTAAAGTTACTTGAATTTTTTCTGTGAAATGAATAGAGAAAAATTTTTGAGAACTCGTTGTAAAAATATCTATATCACAGTATTATATTATAGAAGTATTACTTGCCACATTAGAGAATATTGTATTTGATTTACTTATAATTATATTAATATGTATGTTGTATATTTAATACATATAATTTTTCTTATAGTTATATATTAATAGAAAAGACTAAATGATAATTGGATTTAATTTCGTTTAATATCTTGATTATAATAACTCTGAGAAGTAATTAATGTAACTTTTAAGATTTATGAAATTCACGCAGACTTTAAAACTCTGCAAAAAGATTACATTTATTGGCAAATAATAAATAAAAATTAACCCCCTATGGCATCTTAAAAATATCTAAATAGTATTAATTTTGTTAATATTTTAAAACTTGTACAATATAGCAGGAAGGAGGACCCACTTCGGGGTGGCAGAGGGAGGCCCCTCACCCTCTCTCTGCACTGCCAGCCCTCCACCCCAGCTTCCCTGCCTCTGAGTACCTTGTAGGCAGATGCTCCGGGAAGCTTGGGGTGGGGGGGTAGGGAAGGGGGGCAGGCCTGGAAAGGCAGAACCCAACTTGGGAGCGGCTCAGCACTGCCCAGTGCTGGAAGGAGCCTGATAGCCCAGATTCTCTTGGCCCACATGTTCCCTTTTGCAGACAGGCGAGGTACATGCCTGCTTCCACTGACTCATCGTTCCCCACTTGGCCTGTCACTGTTCCAGGCCTCCGGGGATTCTCAGAACTTCAGTCCCAGCCTCTGCCCTGAAGTCCCTGGAGGCAGACACACAAGAAACTGGACCGTCCAGCCCACTGGTGCCCCATAGAGAGGCCCTGTTCCCTGCATGGGCTCCACCCCTGCAGGGGATGGAGGCGCATCATAAGCCCCCACCCCCACTTCCGGTGGGATGTACCCCTGTTTAGGAAGAGGACTGGGTGAGACTGAGGGACATGGGGATTTTGGGGGGCAACCACCCATGGACTAGATCACCTCTGGCCGTTGGCAAGTCTATGCTACTGCTGCTTGTTCCTTCGGCTTTGTTGGTTTGGGGCCACACCAGGCTGTGCCCAGGGTCTACTCCTGGTTCTGTGCTCAGGATTCACTCCGCTGGTGCTAGGAGGAGGGGACCTTGCAGTGCTGGGGAACTGGCCCAGACTTCCTGTATGCAAAAGCAAGTGTGTGCAAAGCAAGTGCTCACCCCCTGGGCTTTACACCTTTAGAGCTGGTTGGACCATCTGGGATCCTCCTGGGTACATTAGTTCTCTCTCTTCTTTGGCATACAGGACTGTTGGACCTGCCCTGCCCATGAATGGGAAGAGTGGAAATGGGGTGAGGTGGAAGAGAGGAGGCGTGGGGGGGTCTGTGTCTCGGGGGCGGGGCTCAGGGACTCACAGACAGTGATGGCGAGCATTTGGACCCTTTTCAGAGCAGGAACGGAGACTCTGGAGCCCTACTTGGGATGGCTGGGTCTCCGCAATGTCCAGGGGCTTCCCTGGCCCTCCACATCCAAGCACAGGGGCTCAGGACCCAGCTCAGAGCAGAGGAGTAGAGGAAGGAAGCAAACGTGGGACACAGAACTTTACCGAGCACAGTGTGCCCAGAAATCCAGCCTGGTGACTGACCTCCCAACTTTGGGTTTCTGTATAGCTCCCTGCATGGGCCCCTGGGGGGTCCTGCCCTCACCCCACTCAGCCGGGTCACCTGCCATGGGAGGCAGATGACCCGGTCCAGCCTTCCAAAGGGAAAGACTCTAGCCTGCCTTGTCTGGCTCTTTGCCTCAGTTTCCCCATCTGCAGGGCAAGGGTGATAATGAAGTGAGGTTGAATAGGCCAAAGGGTTGGTGGGAGACAGTCTCTGCTGAGCCTCTTGGGAACCTTGTGGCTATCCCTGGGTCACCCTCACAGCCCAGGAGAGCGAGGACAGGAAGCAGCTCACCGAGAGCCGATCCCTGGAAAGCAGGAGTGGAGAGTGGAGAGAAACAGCCTGGCGGGGGGGGGAGCAGAGAGTCGGAGACACAGGGTGCGAGGCACAGCCATCCATGCAGGGCATGGTTTATGGTGGTAACAGCGGAGGCCCCCTGGAGTGCCACCCGGTGGTTTGGGCGATCCCTGGCACGGCAGCCCCTGCCCCTTGGGCCCTCGCCTTCACCCACTGGACACTTGTCCAAGAGACATCACGAAGGCCCTGTCCACACTCCTGAGAACTGTTTAAGAGATTCCCACCCTGTACCCCACCAAGAAAAGAGAAAAACAACTTTCATAAGACAAGGCAGCTCCAAGAACTCCAAAGTCAGTTGCTCTCTCTCTCTCTCCCTCCCTCCTTCCCTCCCTCCCCTCCCCCCCCCTCAGGAATTATTCCTGGAAGTGCTCAGGGGGACCATACGGGATGCTGGGGATTGAACTGGCTCAGCGCATACAAGGCAAATGTGTTCCCCCGCTATGCTTTCACTCTGGCCTTCCTATGTAAACTTGAATGAAATGATGACCTTGGGGATTCGCTGTATCTGGCCCCTGTCATGGGCTCCGCAGCTTTGAGGGTTGCCCGAAATGGGCATCAGTAGGGGAAGGGGCGTAGCCCTGAGCTCAGCCAGGGCTCAGAAACAACACACCAGACCCCAAAGCAAAGACCGTCCTTTCCCCACGGGAAGGTCTTGGCATCATAGACAAAAAATCAGTCGCTTGTTGATTTCTGGGCATCATTCTGTTCCGTGCTCTGTCCGTGTGGCCCTCGTCTGCTCTTGTGAAGCCCAGACTCTCAGGAAATGGGAAACCTGCCATCATCCTGTCTGCCCCCCTGTGTCTAGGCCCCCTTAGACGCTTCATCAGCTGAGGGGCACAGTGCGTTGTTTATTTGGGGCCACATCCAGCAGAGCTCAGGGATTACTCCTGGCTGGATGCACCAAGGTTGCTTCTGCAGTGCAGAGGGTTAAAGCTGGGACCCCGCATGCCAGCCAAGGCAGTGTTCCAGCCCTTTGAGTATCTCTTCAGCTACTCAAAGCTGCAAAGAGGACATGCTGGTTTTTGAGGAAGCAGAGCTGGTGAGAGGGCAGAGGGCAGGGGGGGTAGAGGCCAGAGTCAAGGTGCCTGGGCCACGACCTCAGTCTCTGGCTGTGCCTGTGGTGTTTGAGAATCCCAAGCCCCTTCAGCCGGCCCCCCCCACTGCATATGTAAGGGGGTCGGGGGCTCTCCAGGGCTCTGAGGATCTGCACACTCTTCCTGGACTCAGGAAGCGGGGCCCCGCCCCGACCATCAGATGAGCCCAGAGCATCCTCCCTGCTGCCTGCCCATTCCTCTCTGCTGTCGGCCAGGTGAACTTTGTGCCTCCAGGAGGTGACCAGAGGGAAGCAGGGTTTGTAGGAGCTACTGTCCTGCCTGCAGAGCCCAGAGTGCCCCCAAAGAGCTGTCCTGTGAGGCCAGGGCCCCCTGACTCAGAATCCTCTGACCTTGGTTGGTGTCAAGGGAAGCCTATGAGCCTTGATTGTGTGTCGGGCCCAGCCGCTGCCCAAAGGCAAGTGACTTTGGTTTCTTGCAGAGATTGAGTTTGACCCTATGTGGGCTGCTGGGGACAGGGGTAGACAGTCCCTGAGGTTTGAGAGGCCTGTGATTTCTGAGAGTTGGGGGACCCTGGTTCAGGGACCAGAGTCCAGCCTGCACAGCAATGTGTCTATGTCCTTGTCTGTCAAGTGGGGGTATGGAGCACTGCTTGTGGAGCACTGCTTTATGGAGCACTGTGAGACTTCACGGTGAGAAAGGGTATAGACTGGGTCCTCCCACAAGAGGGTCCTGCTATCCTGCCAGTGGTCACTGATAGGCATAGGTGGCTGGA
The DNA here is from genome assembly GCA_021461705.1 of Cryptotis parvus. NCBI lineage: Eukaryota > Metazoa > Chordata > Mammalia > Eulipotyphla > Soricidae > Cryptotis > Cryptotis parvus. Next base: position 118,692 of record JAJIBD010003678.1, read on the forward strand.
CCCTGACAGCTGGGATAAAACACTTCTGTGGGGGACCAGAGAGATGGCACAGAGAGGAGGGTGTTCCCCTTGAGTGTGGCTGCCTTGGGCTCGATCCTAGGCATCTCATACGGTCCTCTGAGCCTGCCAGGAGAGATCCCTGAGCTCAGAGCTCAGGGATTGTCAATATATTGTCAATAATATAATAATATCATTAATGTATGCAAGACAAACACCCTACCTGCTGGACTATCGCTCCGGCCACTTAATGCCCATCTTGAAGGTTGAAGTAGAAAAGATTTTTTGCTCCTTTATTTAAAATTATTATTTTTTTTTTGTTATTGAATTGTGAGTCTCTCACAATTTTATTTTTATTATTAAATTGAGAGACTCACAGACATGGGGCAGAGCTGCTATTGGCTCTCCCTGTGCCAGCCGCTCATGAGGCGCCCGGGAGGGATGGCAGGTTCTAGCCCTGGCCCGCCACTCAGCAGAGCCTCACAACAAGCCAGACAATCCCCCACTCCATGAGGGCCTCCATTTTCCACATCTGGACTTCCCGTCGTCAGAACTCCACCCAGAAGACCAGCCTATCACAGCCCGGCTCGCGCAGCTGCTTGTGGCCGCACAGTTCACCAATAAATGCTGGAGTTTGAGATGACTACAAGAGTATGCTACCCGCGGCAGAGCCTAGCAAGCTACCCGTGTCGTATTTGATATGCCAAATACCAGTAACAATTATAGACCTCATTCCCATGACCTGATGGAATGGTTTGAGGCTCTTTATGTTCCTGGAGCAAGCAGGTGCCCTTGGGCTCTACTTGCATGAGACAGGATATATGGAGATGTTACTGGTGCCCGCTCGAGCAAATCGATGATGAACGGGAAGACAGTGACAGTGATACAGTGATACAATATAGAATTGAGTCTTTAATTTTATAGATTAAATTTCTCTAAAAGTCTGAATTCCAATAAAATTTCTAATAACACTTAAATGTAACTTTTTTAATAAAAGGTAAATTTATTTTCTTTGATTTAGAAAACCATGTTCTTATATGAAAAACTAAGTGACATTTTCTGATAAGGCAGCTACATTTACATAAATTTTAAAGAAATTTTTTTAAAGAATCTCTACCCTTGAGAAAATGGTAGCAACATATCTAAAATGAAAGTAAATAATTATAATATGTTGCTTTCTTATCTTCTACTTATATAGTGCAGGGGAATGCATACTAAAATTGATTTGATATCAGTACAATTCACAGAGGAATGTTTGATAAATGAATAAGTGAAGTGTAAGGAATGTTTGATAAATGAATAAGTGTAAAAATCTATTCATATAATGAGCATTATATTTGAAATACTCTATGTGAAAACATGGCAAATAAAATCATATGATGTGTTCAGTTGAATTTGAAAATTTCAGAAATTAAGGGAGGAAGATAGCATTTCTATGATACAAGATTTCTAGGCAAGTCTATCAATAGATGAGTAGGAAGTTAATACACTCAAAGCCTTAGTATTCTACTAAATTATTACACTAGAAAAAATTTCTAGTTTCACAAAATGTGATACTTAAAACTATAGGTATGGAAGCACAAATTTATTAGTAGTGAGTCAGGTGACAGTAGATCAGTTGAAAGCTTATTTTTATCATTTAAATAGTAAATGAAATAATACCTTATTTAAAAGGGCAAGAATAATAGCTGAGTAATAAATTAAGAGTCTGAAACAACTCAGTGTTACTGACAAATAAAATATGTGATAAAATTAATACGAAATGTGGCAATGACAGAATCAAACTAATAGCAGAGATTATGCCATTTTATCAGGAAAATAATTATGGAAAATTGATCTTGAAGTTCCTATATGGAACACTGCTTTTATGCACACATAGCATATATAACTGTGTATTTAATTACACATATATTAATAATAAATATTACAGGTACACCCGGGCAGAGCAGAAACCAGCTTTCCCTGTTGAACCCCCCTGCATTCCATGGACCACTAGAGCAACTTCCGACCCGAGTCCACCATCCCGATGGAGCCTTGGAGGAGCCCAGAGGAACCCCCACACCTTGCTGGCAGCCATCTTCACAATCCACACTCTGCAGCAGGTAAGATCTCCACCCAGCAGACTAATCCAGTCCCCAGCCCCCAGATTAATCCAGTCTCCAGCCTGGCTTGTCAGAAACCCAGCCTACAAGGACCCACCACGCAGAGATCCGCCCCTTCAGAGGAGAGTATTTCAAGCGCAGGAATGCTTGAGCCTAAGACACAGGTACACCCGGCAGAGCAGAAACCAGCTTTCCCTGTTGTGTGTGCCGGCAGCGGCCACTCAATTTACTTCCAAATTACCGTAAATATTCAACCCACACCTCTGAGAGAGTCCCACAAATTAATGAGAATATAGCGCCCGCATGGCAGAGCCTGGCAAGCTGTCCAATGCGTGTTCGATATGCCAAATCCAGTAACAGAAATGTTTATTTTACTGACCCCGAAAGAGCCCTTAATACGGCAGCAGTAAGAAAGACAAACAAGCAGTGCCAGACAAAATTTCATGGCCATCCTAGGCTGCCAAAACGAAGAAGGACTAAAATGACTGTCTGTACTTTCAATGCACGTACACTGGCATCGGAAGCATATATTGAGGATCTGATGCTGCAGGCAAAAAGATCAAGTACGACATCATTGATCTGACTGAGACGAGGAGGCGTCAGTTGCATCATGCTGTATTTGACACAGGAGAAGAATTGTTCCTTGGAACATGCGACGAAAAGAGGCATCGGTGGCGTTGGTGTCCTTGTCAACACGAACATGGCTGTAAACGTTGATTCATTTGAATGCCTTACAAACCGAATAGGACGATTACACTTGAAGAGATGTGGCCCACTGCCAGCAATTTCTATCTTCATTGTCTACGCACCAACATCCACTTACAAAGAAGATGAAATTGAGAAATTCTACATGGAATTGGAGGAGTTCTATAAAAAAAGATCACACCTTCTACAAGATCATAGTCGGTGATTTTAATGCCAAGATAGGACCAAGAAGATCGGCTGAAGAACTCCACATCGGGACCCATGACCTAGAATGGAACGAACAGGGTGAGAGACTATCTGAGTTCATCATGTCCACCAAGACCATTCATGGGAACTCACAGTTCCAGAAAGCTGAAGCAAAACGTTGGGCATGGGAATCTCCTGGCGGACAGTTCCACAATGAAATAGACCACATCATCTTCAATCGATGGTTTTGTCTGACCGATGTTGCTGTCGTCCCCAAATTCCAAACAGGATCAGACCACCGTCTCCTTCGTGCAAAATTCTACTTCCCACAACGGGGAGAAAAGGCTGCAAAGTTTAAGAAGAGAACTCCCAGAATGACCACCAACTGGGAACTCTTTGGCACCATTGCAGCAACATGGGAAGATACCATCATTGACAACATTGAGGAAGAATACAACCGACTGGTTCAGCATCTCCATGATTGTGCGAAGAATGCTGAGAGAGAGAAAGACACAAAAAGGACACCTGTCTTCAGAAACTCTCGAGCTCATTTGCCAATGTGGCAAGGCGCAAGCCTCAGGAGACCAAATGCTAACATCCAAGCTTGCTAAACAGTGCAGAGAAGCGATAAAAGAAGACCTCAAAGACAGAAGAGTAGAAATACTGGAAGATGCAGCAGAAGCTGGGAAAAGCATTCGCACTGCCCGCCTGTCCTTTGCCAACTAAAAGACCAAGATGACTGCCCTTCGATGCCCTGATGGATCTATCACATCTTCCAGAAAGGCAATGGAGAAGATTATCCATGACTTCTACTCAAATCTCTTTGACAGCCATGTCCACCTGCCCACATACCAAATTCCACAAGATGGATATGTCATTCCCAACGTTCTCCCTTCTGAAATCTGACATGCCATCTCGTCGGTAAAGAAGGGAACAGCCTAAAGAAACTGTGGTTCATCTACACTATGGAATACTATGCGGCTGTCAGAAAGGATGAAATTATGAAATTTACCTGCAAATGGATGGACATGGAGTCTATCATGCTGAGTGAAATTAGTCAAGAAGGAAAAGGACAGATATAGAATGACTGCATTCATTAATAGGATATAGATACCAGTATTTTAATAAATATGGGAAATGGTAATGGCAGATTAAAACTCACCACTGAATATACACAAAGAGACTTAAGTGATAAACTCTAAATATCTGCAGGGCTAGCCACAATGTGTAAAATAAGAGGGAGAGAGATGCAGAGACAGAGAGAGAGATAGAGAGAGAAAGAGAGGAAACTGGGGTACCTGCTATTAAGGTGGGTGGGGGAGGGGGGAGGGAGGGGTACATTGGTGGTGGAAATGGGCACTGGTGGAGGGATGGGTGCTGGAATACTGTATTACCAAGAACCAATTATGAACACCTTTGTAATTGTATGTTTCACGGTGGTATAATAAAAAAATTAAAAAAAAAAAAAAGAAGGGAACAACACCAGGCCCAGACAAAGTCAGACCTGAACATCTAGAAGAATCTGCCGTCGGTACTCATCAATACACTAGCTCGGCTCTTCACACGCTACCTGTCCGAATGCAAGGTGCCCTCCCAATGGAAATCCAGCAGGACAGTTCTACTGTTCAAGAAGGGAGACATTCACGACATTGGCAACTATCGCCCCATCTGCCTGTTGTCTGTCATCTACAAGCTGTTTACATGAGTCATCCTGAACAGGATTAGCAGAACACTAGATGAAGGACAACCATGCTAGCAAGCAGGCTCCCGGAAAGGATTCAGCACAATTGACCATATCCACACGGTAACCAAGCTCATTGAGGTTTGTATGGAGTACAAGATGCCGCTCTGTCTCACGCTCATTGATTTACAGAAAGCATTTGATTCTGTGGAGACTGAAGCAGTCATCGAAGCCCTAGCCAAACAGGGTTTTCAAACCCAATACATCAAGATCCTTCGTGAACTGTACTACAGATTCACCACCAGGATCTCACCATTCTACAAAGAAGTGATCATTAATGTGAAAAGAGGGGTTCAACGGGGTGATACCATTTCACCAAAACTCTTCAGCGCCACCCTCGAGAACATCATGCAACAATTAGAATGGGAAGGAATGGGAGTGGAAGATAGATGGTCGGCAACTACACCACCTCCTTCGCTGATGACATCGTTCTAATAACACCAAACATTAGCCAAGCGGCACAAATGCTGGCTGACTTTGACCGAGAATGTGGTAATATAGGTCTACAGCTGAATCTAAAGAAAACTATGTTCATGAAGAATGAACTAGTTCCAGAGGCCCCATTCACTCTCAATGGAACAAACATCTCTGAGTGCAGCAGTTATGTGTACCTAGGTCGTGAAATCAACATCATGAACGACCTAAAACCTGAGCTGCGCAGGAGGAAGAGAGCAGCATGGAATGCCTTCAAAGGCATCGAAGAAATAGCTAAAAAGACAAAGAACCTCTGGCTCCGGGCACATCTCTTTGACTCCACCGTTCTCCCTGCATTAACAAACTCCTCAGAGACCTGGGCCCTACGAAAGCAGGATGAGAATGCTATTCGAGTCTCCCAGAGAGGAATCGAAAGAGCTATGCTTGGAATATCACGCCTCACTCAAGAAGAGAGAAGGAATCCGGAGTTCTGACCTCCATCGCTATTCCAGAATCAGGGATGCTGTCTCGTTTGCCAAGGCATCGAAAATCAGATGGGCTGGACATGTAATGCGATTTGGAGACAACCGCTGGACTAGAGCCATTACCGACTGGATCCCACGGGATATCAAAAGATCACGTGGCCGCCCACCTACAAGATAGTCAGACTTCCCTTGTAAAGACCCTGAAGGAACGGTTTGAGGCTCTTCATATTCCTGAATTAACCAGATGCCATTGGGCTACATTGGCAAGTGATAGGGTCCAATGGAAATGTTACTGGCGCCCGCTTGAGCAAATCGATGAATAATGGGATTCAAGTGATCAAGTGATATTAATAATTCCATTAGGCTGCATATAGAGACAAATTATATTAATGTGAGCAAGATAAAGGGAACATATGCTTTTTGACACTACAACAAGTGGTGCTCAGGGCTTGCTCTAAGATCTTTACCTAGCCATCTCCCCTGGTGGGCTGGGGGACCATAACGATGCCATAGATTGAACCTAGCTGGTTGCATGCTAGGAAAGTGCCTTACCCACTCTACTGTCTGTCCTGTTTTAAAAGCTTACTTTCTCAGGGCACAGACAAGATGGGAAAGGAGAGATTTTAATCAAGATGAATACATAGAAACTTCAACATGAAAGAACCAAAGGATATCTGTCCCCTATAAGTGTGCCAAGCAAGGCATGAAACAGTCTGAGCAGAATACTGTGACAGCAGCACAATAAGAAGAAATAGTTACAGCCATTGTCACAATATTACTTGACACTACGGAAAAAAAAAGCGTCATAATTTAAAATATTATTAAAATATTATAGTCTATTAGGACATATAGAAATAAGACCAGTAAAATATGTGTTGGGTGTTACAGATGGTGGTATTAGAAAAAAAAGCAGGGGCCAGAGCGATAGCCCAGCGGTAGGGTGTTTGCCTTGCATGCGGCTGACCCGTGCCGGCCCGGGTTCGATCTCCAGCATCCCATATGGTCCCCTGAGCATCGCCAGGAGTAATTCCTGAGTGCAGAGCCAGGAGAAACCCCTGGGTGTGGCCCAAAAAAGCAAAAAAAAAAAAAAAAGAGAAGAAAACAAGCAGTATTTGTGGGGTGGTGTGAACCAAAGTTGGAATAGAACAGGTCAATGCTGGGGTTAATGCTGAACACAGGAATTTCTGGAAGTATAGAGGTTCCGTTAGTTTTTTGATAAACCTTCATATTATTTTCCTGCCCCAGACAGACATGGGACAGAGCTGCTACTGGCTCTCACTGTGCCCAGCTGCTCATGAGGTGCTTGGGAGGGATGGCAGGTTCTAGCCCTGGCCTGCCACCCCAGCAGAGCCTCACGACAAGCCTGACGACCCCCCCACTCCATGAGGACCTACATTTTCCACCTCCGACTTTCCCTCTTCAGAACTCCACCCAGCAGACCAGCCTATCACAGAATGGCTTATGCGGCCGCTAGTGGCCTCGTGGTTCATCAATAAATGCTAGATTTTGAGATGACTACAAGAGTATGCTACCCACGTGACAGAGCCTGGCAAGCTACCCATGTCGTATTTGATATGCCAGATACCAGTAACAATTATAGACCTCAATCCCATGACCTGATGGAATGGTTTGAGGCTCTTTATGTTCCTGGAGCAAGCAGGTGTCCTTGGGATCTACTTGCATGAGACAGGTCGTATGGAGATGTTACTGGTGCCCACTCGAGCAAATCGATGATGAACGGGAAGACAGTGATACAGTGATACATTGATTATTTTACAAAGGATTTGAACCAGTAGATGTTCTCATCACAGGAAATGAAGATTTATTTTCCCAGCATCCACACCAGCACTTGTTTTTGTTCATTTTTATGTGTTCAAGTCTAACTGGTATGAGATGATATTCATGATAACATTTAATATTTTTGTATGTTTTCATGCTAGATTTTTTTTTTGCAGTGACATAAATCAAACCTAAAACCTTACTAATACAAAGATTGTGGTCTACCCTCAGCCATGTCTAACACCTTAATATGCTCTAGTTTTAGATCTTATAAATATTGCACTAGGAATGCAGCAATATCTATAGTAATCAGGAATTGCAATTCTCAGAAGAATATAAACTACTAAAAGGTGTCTTATTTTCTTGGATCCTGAAGCACACGTGCTAGTGGCCAAACAAGATACCATGGACAATATTAATTTAAGGAACTCTCAGCCTGGTTTTCTGGGCCATGTACTGCTCCTGTCTGATCATGAAGTATATTTTCTGTGGATATAGTCCACTGCTGAGAAGAAAGAATCCCTTTATCTTTTTAAGCGTAAGGTTTCAAATAATATCACTGAGCAGTAAAAGCAGTAAAAATATGTGGAGATTTTAAAAGTTATAGGAGGCTCCCATCTTCAGTCCTCAACCATTACAAATATCTGTAGAAACTCTTTTACAATAGGGTATCAGTGTTTAGGAGTTCTAAATGGATTAAAAGTGATTTTGAGTTTCACCCCTCCCCATTCCCAGGGATATTTAGCAATGATGAGATATTTAGTACTCACAATTGCATTTGTGATGCAAACATCTAGTGGCTAATAATGCTTCTAAGCATTTCATATTGTACAAATTTTATATAAATATAACAAAGAACTACCCAACCTAATATGATAACAAATGTATGTATAGCGTTCTCAGGAATGGAAGAAAGTAAGAAGTCACAAATTGCACACCCACTCAGTTATAACTCAATAGGAGGGATTGTTAAGAGTTCTTACTACATGAAGTTGCAAAGTTTCAGAAGTAAACGTTTATGGGGAACTGTTTGAGGGTATCGACCCATAAAGATATCCCAGCATACCAGAACATTGATTATGGTGGGGGGAGTAAGACAGAGTAGCAGAGTAATTATTCTGAATAGTAAATAAGTTACAAATTATTATCTGAGTTTCTTCCTGCACTAGATGTATGCTAAAAACAATTTTGTTTCTGTTGACCCTAGGAACTTGGAATCAAAGATTAGGTGCTCATTGCCATTAAATAGCACTGACAAGGGATCTCATGGAGATAGCAAATGTTATCAATACTAGCTAAACATGAGAAATGCTCATCACAGTGAGCATAAAACTCAGTGAATGTTCTCAGCATAAGTGACTGTTGAAGTACACTGTTGCCCAGATTCTCTGCATCTTGCCTGGAGTTGCTTCCTGCAGTCCACTTTGTAGATAAAGGGCAGGAGGAGAGTTTGCTATGAGACAGTATATTTTACCATGTATTCTATGTTGGCTAGAATAAATATTTTCTCTCATGCTACCACAATCATTGTGAGACTAGATAAGATTTAACAGTATATTTACCTGGCCATGTTGGTCTCTAAGTAATTAGACCAGACAGAAATGCTGTTTGCCTCCAAGCAAGTAGGGCTCTCTAATAAGTCTTAAGGCTAATATAAAAAAAAAAACTGTGATGTGAACACAAGAATCTTGTGAAGGCTTGGAGAAATATATAATGGGCTGTAGAATATCCATTGGTACAGATACATGCCCTTGCCCTTTCCGGTCTCTACCTTGCAGGGGCACTTCCAAGGCAGATCTTGGCTGAGGCAATATTATCACTTCAGTGGGATTAGGTGAAGTCCTGGGAGAAGTTACCTGAAGGGAACTGACCCTAACTGCTTTCCAATGGTATGGGCGGTCTGAACTGAAAAGATATAAAAGCTGTAGTCTGCTTTCTTTTGAGCCTTTTGTCTTTTTGCCTTTCCCCCTTTGCTTATCCTCCTTCTCCCTCTGTTCACCACCTCCGCTGCTCTTCCCTGTTGGGCCAGCACCACACCTGGTGGTGGCCATATTGGCCTAGTATCCTGTATCTTCACATGGCCAGGGCCCAGCCAGGAACCTGAAGTCTGGGGTTTTCCTATTGTTAGATTTTATACCAGAACCTGTGAGAGTAAAGCCTTTTTTGAAACTTTGCTGGATTCTCTGCGTCTTTCTCCATCCTCTGGCCATTGATCACCTGGGGCAGAAGGGGATCCTATATACCCTGCTCCCGATATTGTCAGGGTGTCCAGCATTCCCTGATAAGTGGAGGCCCCAGTGAGATTACTGTCCTGCTTCCAGATTTTGTCAGGTATCCAGCGTGCCCTGACAAGTAATCATCCCAAGAAAACAGTGATAATTATCAACCACAAAACACTTTCATGTCAGGAGCAGATATGGGCAGAGTTGGAGTTCTCCCCAAATCTGGGCAAATGGCCTTAGACTTTACTGTGTGATCTCAGAAGCACATGGTCACGTCCAATTGAGACGACCCTGTGAGCAACTGAAAATTAAATTTCTATAAGATATTGATTGCTTTCTAAATATAGTATAATGCCATCTTCAAGTTGTGACAGCTTGGCTTTTTCATTTCCTATTTGTATGTCCTTAATATATTTTTCTTACCTAAGTGCTATGGCAAATACTTCTATTATTATATTAAATAGCAATGGCAATAGCTGGGATAATTATCTTGTGCATGACCTTAGAGGGGAAACCTTTAATTTTCTCTGTTAATAATGCTTGCTGTGCGTTTGTGGTAGGGACTTTGACTATTGAGGAAAATTCCTTTGACAACAATTTTGTTCAGATCTTTTATCATGATGTGTGCTGAATCTTGTCACATGCATTTTCTGTTTCTATTGATACGACCATATAATTTTATCTTTTCTTGTACTTATATGGTGTACTTTGTTGACTGACCTGCAAATGTTAAACAGTCCTTGCAACCTTGGGATGAACCCTACTTGATAGTGCTGTGTGATCCTTTTGATGACTTGCTGGATGATATTTGCAAGTATTTTGTGCAGGATCTTTCCATGTTTGTTCATCATGGATATTGGTAAGTTTCATATGTATATTTTAATTTTCTTTTTATTTTTTGTTGTGTATCTGTCTACTTTGGGTATCAGAGTGATATTTGCCTCAGATAAATTGTTTGGGACTATTTATCACTGTATCACTATATCACTGTCTTCTCATTCATCATTGATTGGCTCGAGCGGGCACCAGTAACATCTCCATATGTCCTTTCTCATGCTAGTAGAGCCCAAGGGCACCTGCTTGATCCAGGAACATAAAGAGCCTCAAACCATTCCATTAGGTCATGGGAATGAGGTCTAAAATAGTTACTGGTATTTGACATATCAAAAATGACACAGGTAGCTTGCCAGGCTCTGCCGTGCAGTTGGCATACTCTTGTAGTCATCTCTAAATCCAGCTGTGATAGGCTGGTCGGCTGGGTGGAGTTCTGATGAGAGGGAAGTCTGTTTGTGGAAAATGGAGGCACTCATGGAGTGGGGGGGTCGTCTGGCTTGTTGCAAGGCTCTGCTGTGGTGGCGGGCCAGGGCTAGAACCCGCCATCCCTCCTGGGTGCCTCGTGAGTGATTGGGAAAGCCAGTAGCAGCTCTGCCCCATGTCTGTGAGTCTCTGTGAGTATATTTTAATTTTCTTTTTATTTTTATTGTGTATCTGTCCACTTTGGGTATCAGGGTGATATTTGCCTCAGATAAATTGTTTGGGACTATTTATGCTTCTTGAAATTTCTGGATTAGCTTGAAAGGTATTTGCAGTAGGTCCTATTTAAAGGTTTAAAAAGTTCACTAAAGAATCCATCTAGGCCTAGGATTTTGTTGTTGTGACTTTTAATTACAACTTTAATTTCTAGTAATAGATCCATTCAAGTATTCCAAATCTTCTTGCTTCAGCAAAGGGATATTGTAGGAATCCAGGATTTATCCATTTTTCAAGAATATCTTGTTTTTTTATCCCCACAAATGGCACTATAACATCATTGTGAGATATAAAAAGTTTTACTAATTTTCTTTTACTAAACCCTTCTTTATTTTTTTATTATTTTATTATACTATCGTTAGATATACAATTACAAAGCTGTTAATGATTAGGCTTCAGTCATACAGTGTTAGTGTTCCAGCACCCATTCCTCCACCAGTGCATATTTCTCACCCGCCACCAAAGTTCCCTGATTCCCTGGGAACCTTGACACAGGGAGGGGAGATCTCCCTGTGTCCCCTGAATCCCTGGGAAAGGGGGAGGGAGGAAGGACTTTGCTGCTGTTTCTTCTCTCTCCCTCTCCTCTCTCTCTCTCTCTCTCTCTCTCTCTCTCTCTCTCTCTCTCTCGTTATCTTACACATTGTGACTTGCATACATACATTTATGGGTTACCATGTGTAACCATTTGACTACATTCAATGTTCAGTTCTAGGCTGGTATTATCATTTCCAACAATTAATAGCACACTGATCCCTTCTCTGTCTTACCTAACCTCTGACTTCCACACACATGCAGTGGAATCTTTGTTTCATGGCATAAAGTTTCTCAAAGTAACCTCTGATCATCCTCTGGATTTTTGCAACTGTCCCACTTTTGCATTTTTGATTTGGTTTATGGGTTTCTCTCTCTGTTTCCTTGTGAATCTTAAAAGAGCATGGTTTTGAGCAAAGGAAGACTTTAAGATCAATGAACGAGAGTTGAATAACCTGTCATGGACCCTCAAATATATTATCACCTAATCTTTGATAAAGGAACATGAAATATAAAAAGGATCAAAAGAAGCCTTTTTTAGCAAGTGGTACTGGGAAAACTAGAAAGCTCATGCGAACTATTGAACCTGGACTTTTCTCTAGCACCAGGTACAATACTCAGATCAAAAATGCATTTAAAAATCTCAGTATTAGACCTGAATTCATAAGTCATGTGGAGAAATTGTGGCAGAACCCTTCATGACAGTGAATATTCAAGGATGAAATACCACTGACCAAGCAAGTGGCAGCAAAAATAAACAAATAGGGCTATATTAAACTGAGAAGCTCTGTACTCAAAAGAAACAGTAACAAAGATACAAAGATAGTTCACAGATTGGGAAAAACTATTTTTTCTGAAAAACCCATCTGATAAAGGGTTAATACCCAAAGTATAGAAGTAACTGGTAGAAATTTACACGAAAAAAAGTCTGTCCAACCCCATCAGAAAATGAGAAGAACAATGAAGAAAACATCTTCAAAGAAGAAATTCAAATGGCCAAAATTCATATAAAAATGTATACATCATTAACTATCAGGGAGATGCAAATCAAACAACAGTAAAATATCATCTTACACCGTAAAGATCGGCGCACATCAAAAAGAAAGAGTTACAAGGGCTGACCTAGATCTAAGGAGAAAGGTACTTTCCTTAATTGGTGGGAATACCAACCGTCCAACCATTTTGGCAGGCAAATGCCTACCCTTTATACTATCTATCGTTCCCCAGACTTGTGAGAAAAGATAATCTGTTCCTCCTACTACTGGAAAATATTTCTAATCTGGTTTTGTCTCTATGCTTTTATGTTTGCAATGCCTCAACCAACATGATTTCAAAGAATTCTTCTATTGAGGTGCCATATGCATGATGTCCTTTGTGTCTTTGTTTTGTATGCACATTACCCTCTATTTGATATCCTCAGAGGACAGATGATACTAAAATTTAACCATCTGATCATTTTATTTATTTAACTGGAAGCAGGACACTTGGGCCATACCCGGCTGTGCTTTGGACTCACTCATCGTTCTACTCAGTAATTACTTCCAGTGGTGCTCAGGGACTTCTATGTGGTGCCAGGGATCAAACCCATATTGGCTGTGTGCAAAACCAGCTTCTTAACCCCTATGTTATCTCTTTGGCCCATTTAAATTTTCTCTGTGAGGCAGCAAATTATTTTTTCTCTGCCAATTTTGCTTGTAAGGCTAATGGCCTTACATATTTTTAATTGTTATTTCTATTTACGCCCATATATTTTTACACTTGCTTGAAATAATATAGCAGCAAGATTTTTATCCCCATGACTGGTGGACACCTTGGTCATTCCAGTGGTCATTTAGAAATATTCCCAACCTGTGGACAAGCTATTTCTATGTGCTCACTTACTTGGCTCAGCAACTTCCCTGTAAGCCTTGTTTCTGTAGTAAAAAAATTCCCCAGAGACAAACCTTATTTCATTTCTTTGAATGTATGAAAATTTAAAACCAAAATCAAATTACGAATAAAAAATCTTATAATAACACTTACTTTGTCAAGAAAAGTTATTTCTCTAATCATGGCAATAGGCTACTTTATATGTGATAATTTATTCAAATTATTTCTGGAGCTTAATTTTAATTTAGATTTATCGAGGTAAAATTTACATACACTTGCAAGATCTTTTAAAGTATTTGCACCAGTGATTTACATGGCATATATGCTGGAAGTAAGTTCTCCAATATAGTTAATTGACATCATAGTTAAACTGACATATGCATCAGTCTAATTTATTTTGTTGGGAACATTTAATTTCTGTTTTCTTAGCAAATTTTAACTAAACAATATTATCAATTGTAGTCACAGTGCTTTTCATTAGGCCTTCATATTTTATTCATGTTATAGCAAAAATTGTGTTATCAACTTGTTGAACTTTACCTAGATACCCTGCCTCCAGTACTTGGTGACTATACAGTTTGTGTGTGCATGTGTTTGTATGTGTGCACATTCACATGTATACACTTAAATTTTCATACATAATACTATGCAGCAATTTCATGATTGTCTTTCTCTGACTTATTCACTTGACAGATTGTCCTCAGGAATGATTTATGTTGTTTCAAATAGCACTTGCTGCTTTACCATGGTATTGCAAATAACAGTTCCATGAATATGGGACTGCAGGCTTATCTTTTCATTTCCTTTGGGTACTTACCAAGAACTGGCAGTACTGAATCATAGAGCAACTCCATTTTTGAACCAGGTCTTCCAGATGCTAGACATTCACTGTGTACCTGATCCACGTCTCTGGTTTCAGTTGACTGTTTTTGGTACTTCATCACTGGCTTCCAAAATAGCTAAAATTTACATTCCTCAAGAGGAAATATTCCATTTACCCACATTTTTGCTAATATGCTAACACTGTATTTTTTATTTTATATACCACCGTGAGATATACAATTACAAAACTGTTCATGATTAGGTTTCAGTCACACAGTGTTCCAGCACCTATCCCTTCACCAGTGCACATTTCCCACCCACCAGGAATGTCCCCCCTGATTTCCTTCCCCCCTCCCCCCCCATCTGCCTCTATGGCAGGCACTTTGCCTCTTTCTCTTTCTCTTTATGTCTTTCTCTGTGCCTCCCTCTGTCTCTCTCTCTCTCTCTCTCTCTCTCTCTCTCTCTCTCTCTCTCTCTCTCCCTTCTCTTACACATTGTGGCTTATAATACATACATTTAGAGGTTATCATATATATCCCTCTGCCTACATTCAATGCTCAGTTCCAGGCTGGCATTATCATTTCCAACAATAATTAGCACACTGGTCCCCTCTCTGTTTTACCTAACTTTTGACTCCCACACACTTGCAGTAGTTCCACCTGTTGCAGGACTCCTCTAAGAACCTCTGCATCTGTCCTGTATTGCCTCCTGAAGGTCACTTCATAGATAGGGGGGTAGTCTAAATGTGGCAGTTTATCTGACCATGTATTCTATACTGGCTGGTATAAATATTCTCTCATGCTACCACAATCGTGGGACTAGCTAGATCTTACCAGCATATTTGCCTGGCCACATTGGATCTCTAAGTAATTAGACCAGAGAGAAATGCTGTTTGCCTCCAAGCAAGCAAGCATGGCTCCCTGATAACTCAAAGGCAACTAAAATACAAAACTACAGTGAAATAGACGGGACTCTTGTGAAGGCTTGGAGAAATATTTAACTGGCATTAGTATTAGTCTTTGGTACAGAGACATGCCATCTCAGAAACCCCTCTCTACCCTATAAGGCATTTCCAGGCAGATCTTGGCTCAAAACATTAGCATATAATAGGGACTAGGTGAGGTGCTGGGAGAAATTACCTAAGGGCATTTGACCCTTCCTGCTTCCCATAATAGTGGGAGGTCTGAGTTGCAGGGGTATAAAACCAGCCTGCTTTCTCTCTCTCTCTCTCTCTCTCTCTCTCTCTCTCTCTCTCTCTCTCTCTCTCTCTCTCTCTCTCTCTCTCTCTCTTTGGGCTCTCTTTTTGGGCTCACATTCTTCTTGGGAGTCTTGTCTGTGTCTCCTTTCTATAGGGCCTTAACACGTGGTGGCCGCCATCTTGGCCTACACGTGGCTGGGGTTTTAGCCCAGAATCCTAAGCACCAGGTTTTTCCTATTGCTGATTTGTATGCCTGAACCTGTGATAAGTAAAGCATTTTAAAATTGCATCGGATTCCTGAGTCTTCATCCATTCCCTGCCGGCTTCAGAGGTAGAAGGGAACTCACTTCCCGGGACTGTCGGGGACCCATGGCGGCATTCCCGACATTCACCCACTGACAAGTCCTCCTATCCATGTTTTGCCTGGCCTTGGATATTAGTACCATATTATTTTGTTATATCCCACAAATAAATGAAGTCATTCTATATCTGTCCTTTTTCTTCTGGCTAATTTCACTCAGCATGATCCTATCCATGTTCATCCATTTATAGCAAATTTCATAACTTCATTTCTCCTAACAGCTGCATAGTATTCCATTGTGTAGATGTACCACATTTTTCTTTATCCATTCCTCTGTTCTCATGCACTCAGATTGTTGCCAGATTCAAGCTACTGTGAATAGTGCTACTATGAACATAGAAGTACAGACAAGATTTTTTTTCTGTGTGTTTTTGGCCTCCCAAGATATATTCCCAGGTGTAGTATTGTTGAGTCAAATGGGAGTTCAATATCTAGTTTTTGGAAGAATGTCTATATTGTTTTCCAAAGGCTGTACCAGTTTGCATTACTACCAACAATGGATGAGAGTCCCTTTCTCCCCACATCCATGTCAGCACTGGTTGTTCTTTTGAATATGTGCCATAATATTGTATTTCTTATATTTTCAATTTAGGTCATTTTCACATGAGTAAGATGTTATCTTGCTGGATATTGATTCAAGTTCCCTGATTATTAGTAATATTAAAGAAATTTTCCTTGGCCATTCATCTTCTTTGGAAAATTGTTTTCCTTGTCCACATTTTAAGTGATTTATAAAAACTATCAAGTTGTGATCTATCTGGATATTTTGTATAGTAACCCCAAACGATATATATATGACTAGGAAGCATTTTCCAAATGACTCTAAGTCACCTGCTTAATACATTTTATATATGGTTACCTTTGCCATTCAGAGATATCATAGTATGATATTCCTTCACTGATGTTTTACTTTCACCTTCCCTATTCTTTTGATAATAAATTCAAAATTATAGCCAAATCATATCAAGGAAGTTGCTTTTTGTTTATTACTACTATAACTTTTACTATTCCTACTTTAATTAAATCTTTAGATGATTTTTATTTTTGTGTGTAGTTTAAGACAGTGGTATAATGCCAATCTTTTGTACATAATTGTCCAGTTTTTCCTATGCAATTTTTTAATTTTTTATTTATTTTTCTCTTTATTTGAACATAGTGATTTGCAAAGTACAAAGTTTTATACAGTACAGTTGTTGCAAGCATTCATAATTTAACAGCAATCCCATCACTAGTGTGCCCTTCCCCCCCAAAAAAGACCTTCTTTCTTACCCTCCTCCCATCCCCATGCCTACTCTCTAGCCGACACGAATTGTGTCAATGATTGCAATGGTATTGATAAAGTTATAAGCTTTTCCTGGGTTGTTATGTGTGAATTTGGATCATCATTATTTCAGATTTTTGCTACTTCCATTTGAACCTATCCTGAGTCTATACTGAATAATCTGACTTACATTGCTTTGTTAGAGCTAATTTGCTATATATGGTCAAAAAAACATGTTCTTTGAAGAAGCTTAATAGAGATTATTAAATCTCATCTTGGACCCATTGGCCATCTGATCCCACTGTATAAGAAACTAATGCTATGTTCTTTCAGGGTAGATATTGTGCTTACACACTTTACTATGTTCTTACAGAGTAGTAATTATGTCTACATTTTTTTTTTTTGAGAATTCATTTGGTTGCAAAGAGGCCACTGGCCCATATCATGTCCACTGTTTGTTGGTCTCCTTGGGGATTTCTAGATATTTGTCTCGACCATGGCCAGAGTGAGGTTGCAATGACCTCCCTGTGAAATTGTTTTGACTTAGCTGTCTCTTTGTTATTTTTTCCTATATTGTTCATTAACTAACACATTTTCCTTTGATTTATTTCTGGGGTTTTCTTCACTGTTCCAACTATCTATGTGTTTGGTTTTATGCTGGTATCACATTATCTTGATTTCAGTAATTTTATAAGTGGTTTAAAATCCACCAAGTTTTTTTTTTTTTTTTTTTGCTTTATGGGTCACACCCAGCAATGCTCAGGGGTTACTCTTGGATTTTTGCTCAGGAATTACTCCTGGCAGTTCTCGGGGACTATATGGGATGCCAGGAATTGAACCCGGGTAGACCACATGCAAGGCAAACGCCCTACCCACTGTGCTATAGCTCTGGCCCCCTATAAGTGATTTAAATCATGATGTATAATATCTAGGACTATTCTGATTTGTCCAAACTGCATTAGCTATTTCACATCTTTTTGTGGTTTCAGAATGATTTTGGACAGTTTCTCTTATATTTCTTGGAAAAAATTGGGAATGAGATTTTGTTAGAAATTGCATTAAAACTAAAGTTAATTTCAAGAAATATGAGATTTAATGACCTTAAATCTTTTAATCTATGAGCACAAGATATTTTAATTTTATTTGTTGTCAAAATTTCGTTGTTTTTAATATATATTACAGTATCTTGAAGTGTAAACAAAAATTAACTTCCTTGAATAATTTTATTCATAGTTATTTTGTTCTATTTATGATTGGGATTGCTATCTTAATTTCTATTTTTGATATGATCATATAATTTATTCTTGTTCTAATAATTTTTCCTAACTTAAAGCTTTTACTTAGAGTTTTTTTGTTATTGACTACTAGAATAATTTAATTTTATGGGGGGTTTTTTTTGGTCCTGGTTATGCACTAAGAAAAAAATGTTTATCAAAGTTCAAAAAAGGAGAAAACTTCAAAATTGAAAATTAAGAATTCTGGAGGGACTGTTATTTTCATGAAATTTATTTTTAGTTGTTCTGGAATTTACAAATATTGAGAGAACACAAATTATTTTGTAATTAATAATACTGTTTTAGAAAGTTTTCCCCCAATATTTTCTAATCAAGAGAGAATAAATATATCTTTAATCCCAGCAATCCTTAAATATTAAACAAGTTTGGATTACTCCAACAAAAAATTTCTAAGTCTGCAGCAAACTTTACAATTAAAAATATGCATAGAAATGTCAATGACACAGCCTGTTCTCTAAGACTGGGTCTAGAATTACAATTGCCATTGGCTAGCACTTCCTGGCACAGATGGGCAAATCCTGGTGCAAGGTTGCAATGGATAGCACAGACTAGAATCTACTGAAACAGAGTGAAACTTCCTCACATGACTTTGCAGAGCCTGGAACTGTTCAACTAGGCATAGACTGGCAAGTGGGGCCAAGCCTCGGTATCTCCTCGCATAAACAACCCCTTGCAGCGGGACAAATTAACATTAGGCTGGCCTTCAATTATATACACCTGTTCCCTGAAACTGGCACGAAATCACAGGCTGCCATAGGCTGGCACTTCCTGGCACATGTTGGCAGTGCTTGAAATGGAAAGGAGAAGGTAGTCATTTTCTGGCACTGGCTGTCATGGAAATGCATCATCTGGCAAAGCTGGCACTGCTTGGCAAAGGTAAAAATTTTTACCACCTGGCAAAAATTGGCACAGGTTGGTACTTCCTGGCATGTACGGGAAATATCTGGAAACAGACCCATCATCTGTCACTCCTAGGTATCACCTGTGACTGGCCTCTTGGTGCCATTCTCAACATCCCCCCTAAGACTCTCCCCTTGAGCTGACGCAAATCACTATCAAATTGATGACCTTCAATTGTCATCAACTATTCTCTGAAATCAGGCCTAGAAGCTCTGCCTAGCAATTCCATAGTCTGGCACAGGTGGCATGAATGTGTATAGGTTGTCATTGTCTGAGATTACCTGGCACTACCTGGCACCTCCTGGCAAAATTTGGAAATGCCTTACAGAGGTTGGAAATGCCTGGCGCGGTTGGTACTGATTGGTATTGGCAGGCACAGCCTGGATCAGACCATCATTTTCTCTCACCAACTGGCACAAGACACCAGCTGACAGGGCTGGCAATGCTGGCACTGCCTAATATGAGCTGGCACTTTATGACACAGGTCCTCAATATCTCCTCTGAGGAAACTCCACTGCTTCTGGGGCAAAGACAATCAAGCTAAAAACCTACAATTGCACACACCTGGTCTCTAAATGGGCCTAACACTGCCTGATACAATTTCACAATTCTGTAACAGGTGGGCACATCTGGCATGGGGTGGCACCGGTTGGCACATAATAGCATTGCTTGACATATAGACAGGACTGGCACTGGCTGGCATTGGCTGGGAATGCATGGCACAGAGTTTTACAGGCTGCCATAGCATGGAACAGTTTGGCATAACTGTCTAATTGGACACATCTTCAGCATAACCTCTCAGGAATTTTCCAATGCAGATGAGGCAAATCCTAATCAAGCGATGGCCTTCAGTTGCACACATCTGCTCCCAGAGATGGTCTGCAAGCTCATACTGCCTTGGGCTTGCTCTACCTGGCATAGACCTGCACAGGAGGGCACTTACTGGCACTGCCTGGCAAGGCTGATATTGTCTGGAACCGCTTGGGATGGACTAGTAAGAATAGATCCTCTGGGCATACTTTGGCACAGGTTGACACTGCCTGGATGGGCCTTCACAGATTGGTACTGGATGGCATTACCCTGCATGGGATGGGGCTGTCTGTCTTAAGTAAGCAGCTGATTAATTAGGTATATTCTCAATATCTTATCTTAGGAATCTCCCCTGGTAGCTGGGACATATCATCATCAAGCTAATAATTTTCAATTGCACACCTAGAAATGGCCTTGGGGCACAGACTGCCATATGCTGGCACTGCCTCTCATCAACAGCAAAGGACAGCACTTCTAGGTACCACGTGGCACTGCCCTGCACAGATGACACTATCTTGACAGGCTGGTACTGCCTTGGGCCAGATTGAACTGAATAGGATGGGCTGCCATAGATTGGCACTGATAGACGCCATCTGATATGGACCAGCAGGGATCCACCACCTGGCATAGAATGGCAAATATTAACACTGCCTGGCACTTAAAGAAACTGCCTAGCACTATGCGGATCAGGTTGGTATTATCTGGCACTGCTTTGTTAAAAGGTTGGTGCAACTGGATAATTGGGTATTCCCTCAATATCTCCTCTATACATAGCCATCTTGCAGCTGGAGCAAATTACAATCAACCTGATGACCTGCACTGTGTAATATGCACTCTAAAATGGGTCTAGAAGTACAGACTGCAAAGGATGGCACTGACCCGGTATGGACAGGCACAGGTTGGCACTGCCTGGCATAGACTAGCACTGACTGGCATGGACTGGCAGAGGTTGAGAACAACTGACAAAGATTGGCAACGGATATCGTGGACTGGTATGACCTGGAGAATTGGACCCAACCTCAATCATTCGACTTGATCTCCTGAGACTCCCAGTTGGGAACTGGCAATGGGTCCCCGGCAGTGGGTCATGTGGGTCCCCGACAATATTGGGGTTCTTTGTGTCCCCTGGTCAAGTTTAGGGACTGACAACTGATAAAAAAAGTGCCACAAGTTCAGTACGGATAATCCAAAGCTTTTACTTCTACCACACCCACAGTCAAGCAACTCTGCCTCCACCACCCTGACAGACTCGCACAGACTCAGAGCTGCCGACCAGATGCCCTAACCATGTGCTCTGACGAAGAGCTCACCCACACAAGTGTGTGTCTCTTGAACAATCTCTTTGCCAGCACACAGAATCAAACACTTCTCATTCCCCTGGGGGCAAGGTAGACAGGACCAAAGTTCAAAACCAGCTTTTAGGTGTAACCTGGTTTCCTCTTACAAAATCTTTACGGACCATTCCTGCTTCCCAGGCTTGAGAGATACTAACGTAGAGCATCTCTCTTTCCAGGTTGACAAGCAATCCAATAATATATCTAGTTTCTTATGTAAACAGAGCGAGAGGGCCTGGCCTAACTACTACACCAGAGGTAAAATATCTATAGGGTGTACTTTTATGGGAATTTTATGTTCCCCATGCTAGATTGATATCTCCTCCATCCCCCACAAGTTCCTTTGTCAGGTCTACTCTGCTCCAGGGTAACTTAAGTATTCTGCTCTGCTTCAAGACTTTTCATACTGTGAGGCCCTACAGATTTGTCTTAGGTGAGACAAGCTAATGTGAAATTCCCTTTAATCTTCCTAAAGGTGGTCCTGATGCAGGTGGGCCTCACGGGTGGCTTATGTGAGATCGGGAGGAGAGAGAGATGGTCGCTTTCTCCCCAGCCGCCTCTGCCGCCTGAGACCTGCTGGGCAGGCAAAGGACTGATAAAAGGCAAGTCAGTCCTAGGCCTTACCCTGGGTTTCCTCAGGGTTCTTGTCTTCCTCGCAGAAAAAGAATTCTCAGGAGCCTATGAGCAATGAAGTAAAACAGGATTTATTAAGGAAGTTTTAGGAAAGGGAAGGAGGAGGGAAAGTGAGAGAGTACACATCTCAAGAGGGGAGATGCGGGCAACACATGTGCTCGGACACCACATGTGCTCGACCACATGGGTTCATGTGTGTCCATGCATCATGTGCCGCAGTCCTTTGGTCAGGACGGCTTTTATAGATTTCTCCCCAAGCTACTCCCATAAGGGGTGTCAACCTAGGCTGCTAGGGCTGTTGCCAAGGGGAACAGACTTTGGGAGTTGTCTTTGAAAATCTCCTTTTCTTGACCTCTGTCCCTGCTGGAACTTCTGTCCTGGAATGTAGTGGGATTAAGGGCTGGGCAGAGAAAGGTTGATCCAGCTCCCTCAGGGTTTGTTGTTGGTTAATGGGTCTCATCAAGTCCTTATTCCTGGTTCCTAAAGGTGACTTTGAACAGCCTTAGGGCAAGAATTCATTGCCCTGTGGGCCCTGGCCCCCCATCTGCCTGCCTACATCAGGCAATAGTAATCAGCGTGGCAATTCTGGGGAGTCCCTGACAGTACCAAGGGAACAAGTTCCCTTTTATTTCAGGTCTGGTGATGGATGGATAAAATCCATGAGTTCAGAGCAGTTCCAAGGGCTTTAATTATCACCAATAATTAAACATACTGCTAATACAAACCAAAACGAGAGAAACTCCCAAACCTCTGGCTTCTGGAAAAACCTCTGACCATGTGCCCAGGCTGAGATCTTCTACCAAAACAGATTACCATCTTCTTCCCTGCACTTTTATCCCCGAAAGCCCATGACAGGCCTCAAGCCAGCCCTTAATGAACTGGGGTTTCCAGAGACAAAAAACAGGTTTCTCATGCAGATCCCAGGTGAACACACCCAGCCCAGTCTTACAAATGCTAATTTGCCAGAGCCAATTCCTTGCCTCTTGAGTTCCTGTACAAGAAATGTGGAGAGGGGGCAACATGTTGGATGACAGGTTTAGCTATTCTGGGAGCTTTGTGGTTTTGCCCACTCACAGCTTAATCTATTTAACCCAAGATTCATTCTAATGAGAACTCTCTTCTATATAAACACTGCTAGAGGGTGTGGCAGTTACAGAAGTCATATTGATTGAATAACTTCTGACTTATTTACTAAGATTTCTATGTTTTCTAGATTGGGCACAGCTCCTCTTTATACCCACTGCACCCAGCGTGGGACAGTTAGAATTTACAAGGAGACTACCACCCTGCTTATGTTGAGACTATAGGAAGACTATAGGAAAGATCATACTAGTTTGCTCTAAGCAGGCGAGTGTGACCCTTTCAGTACATGAGAACTAGATACTCAGAATGACCCTGGTGCAGATAACAATAAGAAGGACCTTGTGGGTACCATCTAGATTACATGAAGCTCATGAAATTAAGATGTATTACTTTTATATCAGCCCTCTCTCTCTCTCTCTCTCTCTCCAGTGTTTTACATAAGAGATAATCTCAGGATTACTCCTTGGCAGTCAGTATCACTATCATATCTTCCTGTTAATCATCTATTTGCTAGAGCAGGCACCAGTAATATCTCCATATGTTCTGTCTCATGCTAGTAGAACCCAAAGGCATCCGCTTGCTCCAGTCCTTGGCAGTAACCTTTGTTTATACCTGCAATAGGGTGTGGCACTGCTCTTCTATACTCTGTTTAGGGTTCTTTGTTGACATGACCCTCCCTGTCACAAATCGGATTACTTTGGTGTATATAAGGGGACTGACTTGAGGCCCCTTCCCCTTTTGCTTTTGGCTTTTTTTGGCTCCTGAAGCTTTTAGCTCCTGTGGCTTTTGGCTTTTGGCTTTGGGCTTTTTGCACTTTGACCTTTTGCTTCTTCTTCTGGGTAGGACTCATCTCGGGTGAGATCCTCTCTCTTTTGGTGGGAGACTTAGGCTCTTTTGTATGATCAAGTTCTGACCAGAGCTAGAGTTTGTTCATTATATTGGAGTGCTGTGGAAGAGCTTTTGTAGTATTAAAAGCCTTTTTTGGAATTGCGCTGGACTTGTGAGTTTTCATCTGTTCCCCGGTGTCCTCGGAGGTAGAAGAGACTTCTGTCCTGACACTGTCGGGGACCCAGGCGGCATTCCTGAAAGCAACACACCTGAGAACAAAAGCAACTCAGGATTTGATACATGGGAATAAGAATATAATTTCCAATCCATGAATATCATGCAGCCAGAGGATCTCCAAACATCCACATGCTCAATATCTATTCCAGAGTAATTTTGTGTGCTCTGCCTTCTGTTTTACAAAGAGTCATGTTCGCTTGCCTGGAGGAAACACCTTGTTCAATCTCAATAGAGCTGATTTTAATGGTGGATCCAATGCCAACAGGCTTTCTCCCCTAAAACTCTACATGTGTAAAAGGTCCCACATGGGGGCCATGGGAGTTATGAGAAAAATACTCTGCAGCTAGTGATAAAATACTATAATGCTACTCCAACAGTTATTTAAATTAAACTACCTTTCCAATACTGCCCACAACCTCTTACTTTGCACAAAGCTTAAGGTAAATGCACATGGCTTTCCACAAATACAAATGGCTTTGAGCTAGCAGAAATCCAAAATTCACAAGGGCATGTACTCCAACAGTTCCTCTTAGAGGACCTTGGGGCATGAGGATGGTTGGGTCTTATAGTTAGAAAATATGACAGAATATCCAGGAGCATTCAATTTAGAGTAAAACTGACTATACTTGTCCCACAATCCAATCTTGTTTACACATATAAGAAATTTCTTTGGCTTAAGCCACCAGGCTAAGGATATGCAAATTACTTCTATGGAGAACAATCCCTCCTCAGCAATACAAAATCCAGGGTCAAGTAGGGTGTGGTTAAACAGGTTATCCAACATGACCCATCCTCAGTCTCTTCTAAGAACCTCCTCTTGTGCTGGGGTAAATCACCTGCAAGCTAATCACCTTTACTTGCTTCCCTGTTCTCTAAAACTGGGTCGAGAAGCAAAGACTGCCATAGGCTGGCGCTAACTTGCACAGATAGGTACTACCTTGCACTGATTGGTACAGTTTAGTACCAACTTGCATGGCTCTATATTCCTTGTATGGAAGGCACCATCCAATGTTTGACTTATGATCAATATTTTGGAAACCTCAGTAGATGAAATAAAATGGTTTCTATAATTTTCATTGCTCTCCACTATAGTCATATAGATTTGCACTTAAATCTACTTGCACTTGTCAACCAAAGAGAGCAAAAGTCTGTATTTAGAGCATGTAGCATGTAATTGTAATGAAATTAAGGCATCATCTATGTTTAGCATAATTAGTATTTCAGGCAATCTTTTCTACTGAAATGTATAGAACACACAACTCTCTCATATCTCTGAAAGTATTTACAAATGACTTGCATCAAAACCATTTTTTCTTGCCAGCAAATGTGATGGCTGCTGTTCCATCATTTCTTGGGAAGTTTTACAACCGCCAAAAGAGTTCATGTCCAATGGCTGATTGGCTTTATGTTGAAAACCTCAAATTTGAAGTCTAACAATTATAGGAGCAGTTGTAGAAATTTCAGGGCATAATGAATTTTAAGATAGGAAAATAAAGATAAAGATCAAAAAAGAACTTTGCCAAGCAACAAAGAACTTTGCCAAGGACCTGAAATATCTAGTCACCCTGACACCAAAGAAAAATGTCTATATTAGTGTTTTGTATCAACACATACATAATCATAATGTCACATCCAACTCTCTTTTCTTTGATCTTGACATGCTAGCATGTTCTAGTCAATAAGTTATTAAAGCCTGTTTAATTAGCTGGTATTATCCTCAGAGAGACAGACCATCATCCCATATTTTGAGAGGAACATGATGTAGATTGAAGGACATTAATTTAATGGAGAAACACCCAAGTCTTCCAACAAAATGGGCAATGCACCATGTCATTACCTGTTGACTGAAAAGGAGATTAAAAATCTCCAAAATGACCCTTCTTCCATTTTAACAATCTAACTCCCAACAAATTACACTGCTATAAAAAGAATGACTAATTATGCTTCAACTAGGTACTATAAAGTGTCCAATTATGGGTCTAATTAGAAGGGAAGGACATAAAGTATTTGGGACTTTATTTAGCAATGTTGTTATTCTCAGGACACCCTTTTAAGTGGTTTCTGTGTTTTGTTTTATGTGTTACATTTATTCTACCTTTCCACAACTTGCTCAGATTTATCTCAATAGGACAAACATCTGTCACATCTTGCATATTGCTTTAATTTGATCGTCCCTGACCCCTTAGGCAAATACAGACAGGTGGAAAACATACTGGCTATTTCACACAACATCTGTAGTCACTTTAGCCAGTCTTTTTTTATGGTTTATCACAGCATGGAAGGGCTGCACAAACTAAACTGCTTCTCTCTCATTGTTGCTGGCAGAGAAAGCCAGGTGGAATTCCACCCTGATCGCTTGAGCAACTCTGAAACTCTTTGCTTTTATAAATGCAGACTGAGCACAGCTGCTTGGTTATGGGACTAGTTCTTAAGAGTTGAGGGGAAAGGTATAAAAAGTTAAATAAAATGCACAGGGTTTGACTTTCAATTAAGTCATTAATTTTTATTCTGTGATTCCAAAGGAGTTTAACAAACGGCCACATACAACCACACACACACACACACACACAGACACACACGCACACATGCACACATACATTCATCCACAAAATGTCTTTAGCATCAATTTGATGTGATTAATGAGGCTGCTGTGTCACATCTTCAGGATAGCATATTAGTCACAGTTAATGACTCTTGCATAGCCTACTCAATGTGCAATACATCCTTATTAAATGCTTCTGGCATAGAGCTAGGAAAGACCTTAAAACACCCTATGCCCAATGACCCTATTTCTAATATTGGTGAAGAGACACCCCGCACAATATAACTAGGGCTGATGGAACTTTATTATTACTTTTTTGAAGTAAGACAAAACAAATAGGAATATAGATTCTCCCAAATGCACTTCATGGCAGTTCTAGCTTGTAATCATTATTTAAGTCACAAAATCTTTCTTTGTAAATGAGTTTTTTACTCTAATTCAAGTCGATTTTCTCTTTAATATACAACAATAGAAATGGAGAAAAATTACTCAGGTATCTATGTATATGTATATAGATACATACATACATTTGATGATGCATATTAAATCATTCATCTGCATTCTTTGATACTAAGGTTAAATCCTCTAAATTCAATGAATTTTGGTTTTTGGTCTATCCTACCACTCTATGCCCTTTGATGGGAGACTTTATGCCATTGATCACTGATATCCAGGCATACTATTAATATAAAAGGCTATGTTGTAATTTTGTGTATGAGGTTGTGCTTCTACAATTAACTATTTGCCTTAACAAACCCTGCATTTCTGAAGCATGAAATCTGGTGCAGCAAAATTTTTTAAAGGATTAATTCAGAGAAACATGAAGGATTCAGATGATATGCAGGTTCCTCAGGATTAATTCATGGATTTGTCATCTATCTGAATACAATGTTTAAATAAGTATATTAAACAACAGAATTATTTGTTTTGTTTTTTTTCTTTTTGTTCATATCTGGTGATGCTCAGGGGTTAGTCCTAGCTCTGTATTCAGGAATTACTCCTACTGGTGCTCAGGGAACCAGATGGGATGTCATTCAGGTTAATTCCTTGCAAAGCAAATGCCCTGCCCACTGCACTATAACCTTGGAACCTTTTTGTATATTATATTGGTTACCTATGGAGTTATGACATATAAATACAAATCTTAAGGAAATAAAAATGTGTTCCTCCAGTTTTGGGGCTAAATATCTAAAATCAAGGTGTCAGTATGTGAAACTACATAATCTTTGAAAAATTTAGGCATGGAATCTTTTTAGGCTCTTTCTAATAGTTCCTAGAAATCTGTGTTCCTTGGCTTATATAAACAGTTGATACCTGTCTCTACCATCTTTCTGTAACCTAATGTAACTAACATTTTTGCTACTATGTCTACCATGTTTTATTCTTACAAGGAGACCAGTCATGGGATTAGAATGCATTCTAACCTGATATGGCTTCATATTAATTTTTTCCAAGTTAGATTTAGAAATTGGGGGGTTAACATGTAAGTTAATTAAGCATGATATTCATTTGGAGAATAACAACAGGTGAATAATAAGAGACAGAGGGAACAGTTAGAAGGATTTAACTGGGACACATAAACACGAGCTGGTAAACTTTGTGTTTACAGGCATAAAATATTTGTATTAATATAATTGATTCTTGAAGGAGAATCAGCAATAGTTGCTTCAATATTACTGTGAGAGTTCCTAATATAATGATTGCTATTATATTCAACCAGAAATGCTTTATATACTATATATTATACATGTATTCATATATTCTCTCCATATATATACATATATATTCTGTATACTATGTATTATATTATAAAGCTGCACTAGTAACACTTATCAGCATCACTGACAATAATATTAACAATAAATTGAGAAAATAGACATGGGGAGAGACTTATAGACATGGGACAGAGCTGCTACTTGCTCTCCCTGTGCCCAGCTGCTCACGAGGTGCCAGGGAGGCATGGCGGGTTCTAGCCCTGGCCCGCCACCCCAGCAGAGCTGCACAACAAGCTAGATGACCCCCACTCCATTGGGCTGCCATTTTCCACATCCAGACTTCCCTCTCGTCAGAACTCCACCCAGCAACAGCCTATCACAGCCTGTCTCACGCAGCCGCTTGTGGCCGCAAGGTTGATCTATAAATGCTATATTTAGAGGTGACTACAAGGGTATGCCACCTGCACAGCAAGCCTGGCAAGCTGCCCGTGTTGTATTTGATATGCCAAATACCAGTAACAATTATATTATTTCATTCCCATGATCTAATATAATGGTTTGAGGCTCTTTATGTTCCTGGAGCGAGCAGATGCCCTTGGGCTCTACTAGCATGAGTCAGGTACATATGGAGATTTTACTGGTGCCTGCTCAAGAAAATAGATGATCAATGGGAGGATAGTGATAGTGATAGAAATTGAGAAAATTATTTTCATGGTTTCTCTCTTGCGGTTGTGGATGAACGGTGACACCAAGATGGAAAATAATGGAAATACTTTGGTATGCGATGTAAGTGAACATCCCATCATCTTGATCTGCATTTCTGTTGTGTGTTTATAAGGTTCTAGGCTTCAGATAAAGTGATGAGTCTATTATAGGTCTTCCCTATGGAGTTTTCACCAGACTGATCTCACAAGAGTTTATTTCTGGGGCTGGAGCAATAGCACAGCGGGCTGGGCCTCTGCCTTGCACACAGCCAACATGGATTTGATCTCTGGCACTCCATAGGGTTCCCCAGCACCACCAAGGTAATTCCTGAGCACAGAGCCAGGAGTAACCCCTGAGCATTGCTGGGTATGACCCAGAAATAAAAAAAAAGTTTATTTCTGCCTTAATTAAAAAATTTCATAAACTTTAAGACATAGATCACATGTCTACTGCAGTATATATTTTATATCAAAGTTTTATAAAATTGTGACTGCATCTGTTTTCCTTTCTGTTGATTTCTGACTCTCAATTCCCAGGTCTAAACTGTATCACTGTATCACTGTCTTCCCATTCATCATCGATTTGCTCAAGCGGGCACCAATAACATCTCCATATGTCCTGTCTCATGCAAGTAGAGCCTCAAACTATTCCATCAGGTCATGGTAATGAGGTGTATAATTGTTACGGGTATTCGGCATATAAAATATGACATGGGTAGCTTAACAGGCTTTGCCGTGTGGGTAGCATACTCTTGTAGTCATCTCTAAATGCAGCATTTATTGATGAACCACGCGGCCACTTGCGACCCCGCGAGCTGGGCTGTGATATGCTGGTCTGCTGGGTGGAGTTCTGATGGGGGAATCCGGATGTGGAAAATGGAGGCGCTCATGGAGTGGGGGGTCGTCTGGCTTGTTGCCAGGCTCTGCTGGGGTGGCAGACCAAGGCTAGAACCTGCCATCCCTCCTGGGCAGCTCGTGAGCGGCTGGGCACAGGGAGAGCCAGTAGCAGCTCTGCACCATGTCTGTGAGTCTAGGATCAGCATACCTGGCCAGATTTAAAAAAAGACTGCTACAGGGTGGATCTTGATGAGCCGCGCTGTGATAGGCTGGTCTGCTGGGTGACGCCAGTTCTCATGAGGGGGGAGTCCGAATGTGGAAAACTGTCTGGCTTGTTGCCAGGCTCTGCTGGAGTGGCGGGCCAACACTTTCCTGAATACAAATTTGTTTAATATTTTGATGGCCAGTTGTCTGTTTCTAATATTTCACTTCACTTGTATCACTTATTTTCCCATTTTCCATCAATTTGCTTGAGTGGGCACCAGTAACATCTCCATACCTCCTGTTGCAAGCAAGTGTAGCCCAAGGGCATCCATCTGTTTGCTCCAGGAACAGGAAGAGCCTCAAATCATTCTTTTAGGACATGGGAATGAGGTCCATAATTATTACTGTTTTTTGGCATATCAAATAAAACACAGGTAGATTGCCAGGCTCTGCCATGTATGTAGTATACTATCAGTAGAAGGCTCTCATCTTGAGCATTTGCTGATGAAACTCAACAGGGAATGATTAGGTTTTCTCTTGGGTGGAACTCTAAGGAGCTGTGGAGTCTGGATGTTGAGAATGACTGACCTATTGGTGTGGGGGTTTCTCTGGCTTCTAGCTAGGCTCACTGGGATGACAGTTCACAGCTAGAACCTGCCTAGAACTGTATACAGTGTATAAATGTGAAAGGTCCTGGGAAGGACCTGTTCCTAATACCCAGTACTATCTAAGATAGTTCGTGGCCATGCACCGATAGAGCTGTGGATCTGGCGTGTTTCTCTTCCAGGGTTGGATGTGGAGGTGGAGGAACGGGAGGAGGGTCCCAAATCCCCGCTCCAGTGTTGCCCCTCCCCACATGTGAGCGAACCCTTGGAGCTATTTGGGTCAGCCAGAGGCTGGCCAAGCCCGAGCCCTTTACCGCCACCAGAGCTCCATGGGTTGCATTTATAATTTATATGCCTGTGAAATTACTTCCTGTAGTATCACCTGACTTCAATGCCCATATTTCCCTTCTTTATAAGAATAACTTCTAATGATTCTTTTCATTAAATATTTTTTTCATTATTCTTCTCACCTAGTCTTTTTTGGATAAAAACCTGCACTAAATTTAAATTTATTCTATCCTCTGCTCTGAAACCTAAGATCATGTTTCTGCCTTTGGGTACCTTGATAGTAAATATATTTCTATCTATAGGATATCCACTGTCTCTACAATTGCTGTGTCACATACAATTAGAGATTTCAGTGGCCCAGGCAATCCTGTTCATCACTCAATCACTAATTAATTAGTTCATATTTTAATAATTTACTCACTCAGATACTACCTTATTCTAGTCATTCAGTATCCTCTTCAAAGAGCAATGTGATTCAAACTCTCAGTTTAGAAATGAGATGCACATATGCCAATTGCCCATTACCAAAGTGTCTGATTATAGCCTAAGGTTAAGGGGAAATAACAGGTAGAACACACTCCTGCCCTTCTCAAAAGATCAGTGCCAAATCCAAAAAGGTTTATTACCACAAGACAAAATAAAACAAACCAAATAATTCTATAGCTATTATACAAATATATATATATATATATATATATATATATATATATATATATATATATATACTGTGTTGAGATTAAAGTGGGGAATGGAAGATGATGTTGGAATCATAAAAAGAGAAGATGGTTATAAAATTACACAAATTACTTTTGAAACAAAAAGTTAGATTATTAAAGCTAGACATGACATTCAGAAAAGGGTATCACTGTATCACTGTCTTCCCGTTCATCATCGATTTGCTCGAGCGGGCCCCAGTAACATCTCCATATGTCCTGTCTCATGCTAGTAGAGCCCAAGGCATCTGCTTGCTCCAGGAACATAAAGAGCCTCAATCCATTGCGGAATGAGTCTATAATTGTTACTGGTATTTGGCATATATATCAAATACAACAAGGGTAGCTTGCCAGGCTCTGCCGTGTGGGTGGCATACTCTTGTAGGCATCTCTAAGTCCAGAATTTATTGATGAACCAAGCGGCCGCAGCGGCCGCGCGAGCTGGGCGCTGATAGGCTGGTCTGCTGGGTGGAGGTCTGATGAGAGAGAAGTCTGGATGTGGAAAATGGAGGCCCTCATGGAGTGGGGGTCGTCTGGCTTGTTGTGAGGCTCTGCTGGGATGGTGGGCCAGGACTAGAACCCACCATCCCTCCCCGGCGCCTCGTGAGCAGCTGGTCACAGGGAGAGTCAGTAGCAGCTCTGCCCCATGTCTGCGAGAGTCTCTGGACCAGCATACCTGAGCCAGATTTAAGAAAGACTGCTGCAGGGTGGAACTCGATGAGCCGGGCGCTGATAGGCTGGTCTGCTGGGTGGAGGTCTGACAAGAGAGAAGTCCGGATGTGGAAAATGGAGGCCCTCATGGAGTGACTCTCCCTGTGACCAGCTGCTCACGAGGCGCCTGGGAGGGATGGTGGGTTCTAGTCCTGGCCCACCATCCCAGCAGAGCCTCGCAACAAGCCAGACGACCCCCCCCCCACAAAGGGTGACATTTTAATTATATTATTTGTTGTAGGGAATTCAAAGTATTTTATCGTTGGTCTTAAGATGAAAATTGGATGGCACTGACCTCAGCTGGATGTCCAAAGAAGTAAACCTTAGAGAGAACTGGTGGAGAACAGAGGACAATTTTTAATCTTCTGAGTCATACCCTGATGAATGTCATCTTTAATAATTCTGTCAGCTTTGTTTATTGCACAGAAGTTTAGTTTGGCTTTTGCATATTTCTCATCTTTCTCCAATATCACATGGAGTTTTCTTACTTTCATATCTGTATAAGTCTTTGACTAGAAATGTGATTTGAAATGTAAGGTATAGGTAGGTTCTGAGATCAGATTTTGATAATACTATAAGGAGTATTTTGAGTGAAGTTTGAATAAAGCTACCACAGCTGTTTTAAAGAGTTGGAAGAGGAGTAGAGTAAATGGTGAGGGTTGAATTCTTAGTGAATATGCTGACTGAAGTTCTTCATGGAATGTCTGAGAACACAGACTCTGGGTTTGATTGATTGCCTACCTACTATAGATATAATCTTGGGAAGTTATTTTCCTTCTCTGCTTTAAAATAGGGATTATAATGTTGATAATCTTTTTTCAAAGTTTAGTTTTTAAGGATTAAACAAACCAATACAAGGATTTATGACTTTGCTAACACATGGATATTTCCAAAAGATACTCCTCTATTCTGTAACCAATGTTATCTGTAATGATAAAGACCCATGTTGGCAAAACAATAATTCATTGTAAAAATACATTCTTCACAAAATGGGAGATAGCTCAAGGTTTGCAGCATATACCGCATATGCTGGAAGCCCCAGTTTGATACTTGACATTTCATAGTCTCCTTAGCTCCACTGGAATTTACCCCTGACTACCAGCTGAGAATAGCACCTGAGCACCACTTAGCATGACCCAAATCCTTCTATCTGCAAAAAAAAATGCATCAATGGTACATGGAAAAAGTTGTAGTCTATGTGTTTTAGATCTGCCTAATTAAAATAGTTGCTACTTTGCATTTGTATTAGCTTCCTAGTGGTTCCATAAACATTTCAAACAAAACAATGGCTAAAGTAAACTAAATGCATTGTCTTGCTGTTCTGAGAGCTGAAAGCTTGAAATAAAGATGTTGATAGAGTTGTGTTCTTCTGAGACCTGTAGAGAGAAGATCCCTCATTTTCTCTTCTACCCCTAGAAGTTTAGGATAACCCATGGTTTTTGAAACCTAACTCCAATTTTCACCACAGAGTTCACTATGTCTCTGAATAGTTTTCCCAGGACAAGACTGTCCAACAATTATTTTATTAAAAATTGTTATGGACTACATAAACAGTAAGAGGAAATTGTTCAGTCATACATTTATCATATATTGCCATACACATAAAAGAGTGTATTGGTGCTTGAAATTTAATATTATATTTCCCTACATTGAAACTCCATTGCCCCATGTCTGAGAGTCTCTGGTTCAGACATGGGGCATGGGGACTCTCAGACACGGGGCAGAGCTGGTATTTGCTCTCCCTATGCCCAGCTACTCGTGAGGCACCTGGGAGGCATGGCGGGTTCTAGCCCTGGCCTGCCACCCCAGCAGAGCCTCACAACAAGCCAGACCACCCTCCCCTACTCCATGGGGCCTGCCATTTTCCACATCCGAACTTCCCTCTCCTCACAACTCCACCCAGCAAACCAGACTATCATGGCCTAGATCATCCAGCCACCCTGCAGCATTTTTTTTTTTCAATCCTGCCCAGGTATGCGGAACCAGAGACTTGCAGCATGGGGCAGAGCTGCTACTTGCTCTCCCTGTGCCCAGCTGCTTGTGAGGCACCCGGAAGGCATGGTGGTTTTCTAGCCCTGGCCTGCCACACCCCAGCAGAGCCTCACAACAAGCCAGACCACCCTCTCCTACTCCATGGGGCCCGCCATTTTCCACATCCAGACTTCCCTCTAGTCACAACTCCACTCAGCAGACCAGACTATCACAGCCCGGCTCGCGCGGTGGCTAAGCGGCCGTGCGGTTCATCAATAAATGCTTTATTTAGAGGTGACTACAACAGTATGCCATCCGCACAGCAAGCTTGGCAAGCTGCTTGTGTAGTATTTTATATGCTAAATACCAGTAATATTTATATTAGGTCATTCCCGTGACCTAATATAATGGTTTGAGGCTCTTTATGTTCCTGGAGCAAGCAGATGCCTTTGGATTCTACTAGCATGAGACAGGACATATAGAGATATTACTGGTGCCCACTCTAGTAAATAGATGATGAACGGGAAGATAGTGATAGTGAAAACTCCATTGAAGAAAACTGAGGGAGGCAAACAGGTAACAGGAAATTAGAAAATAAATTTATAATATTTATCATTATAGTTACCTAAAAAAAGATCTGCAAAACATCTTATTTTTGCACTTGGAAGTTTTATAGAATATAAGGGAAGTAATTATGTTTTAGAAATTTATTAGGATATGCAAATATTAAATAGGAGGGTCATTGAAAATCCTTTTTAGAAATGGAAGTATAAATTGTTAAAGAACATAAATTAACAGAATATTTTTAGTTATTGCTTTCACATTTTATTGATTTTTTCATATAGAAGAGAAGAGAAATTAAAAAATGAAAATATTAATGAAGGTCTTTTCAGGTAATAATTATACCTAAATAATCAAATTCAAGAATAGCTAATCAATATATAATTAACAGGACAACAGTTTTTGACAAGTTATTACAACACATTTAGGGTTATCCATAAAGTAGTGACAATAAAATATTTCACAGAAAAAATAAACTTAAGACCTTAATACTGATGAGGAAGTATTATAGTCCCAGTACTTCAAATACAAAGTAAACTTGAGAAATAGAGAGAGAGAGAGAGAGAGAGAGAGAAAAAGAAAAGAGAGAGAAAAGAAAAGTATCTGCTATAGAGGCAGGCTGGAGGGTAGAAGGTGGGGAGGGTGGCAGAAGGGAAACTGGGACATTAGTGGTAGAAAACATACACTGGTGAAGGTATCAGTTTTGGATCATTCTATGACTGAAACCCAATCATGTGCAACTTTCTAACTGTGTCTTATACTTATTCAATTAAAAAATGTTCAGTATGTAGTCTTAAGGAAAAAAATTTACTTAAGAAATACTATAATAACTAGCAAAATTATTTTATATCTTCAGAAACAATTCTAAGTGAGAGAAAAAAAGTCAAAGAAAGAATAGATCAAAATATAAATATTTGCAATATTAGGCCATTTTACAACTATTAATCTGAATCTTTACCAGAATTCTGTAACGTGAGCACTCCTATTTGATAGTGGAGACAGATAACCAGCATACATGGCTGGTTCCATAAATAGTGTTTAGAGAAATAGCATTAAATAATTTTTTCTACGTCTGAGAATTCTCTAAAATAGACTAAAGAATACCTAGAAAAATACTTTCTTTATAAAATATGTATTGTTAAATTCTTCATGCAAAACAACCTCTTAAGGGGTTGGAATTACTATGAGGTGGGCTGAGCACTAGGTTTGCATGTGGCTTCCCCAGATCCCTGGCACTCTAAATGTCTATTAAACCTATCAGCAGTGTTCCTGTGTGTAAAGCAGAAGTAAGTACCACTGGGTATAACTGCCAGTCACCCCCATAAAAAAAAAAAACCAAGAACAAAAATATTTTTGAATACATAAGTTTTTTCCCACAATTACCCAAAGCCCCGCTTTGTTTTGCAAATTATTTTCTACATCTTTAGAATACAGTAGTATACATTAGCAAGGTTAAAGATTGTGAAATAATAGAAATCATTTAATGCTTTTGATGAGAAAGTATGATTAGGTAAAATAAGTATCTTTGTTTTAACCTCTTGCTGAAGTATCAAATCCATCAAAATTATGGTTACTAAAACTAGACACAGATGCTGACTTTGTTCTGCTGAGGCCAGTAGAAGGCTTTTAGAGAATCTCTAATGCCACAAATTGTTAAAACTACACTACTTCATTCCTTCCTATTTTCATTGTACTGTTACTTCATTAATCACTGACTCCCATAGTTCAGTATTTTCCTTAATATTCCATTTCTATATTCCTTCCTTTCTTGTTACATGGCAATTTCTTTTTACTGTCTATGAAATTTGTTTATAAGCTTAGCCTGCTCCTGCGCTGTTCAAAAGGTTAAGTGGAAATAATTTGGGTAATGCATATTAAAAATGGATGATCTTATTTATATTCAATAATTTTAGTGAAAAAATTGTATGAGTTAATTTTTTTGTCTATGCTGAATAAAAATGCATTGGAATATGTGAATGAGAAAAATAAAAAATAAAGAAACTTCATATAATACATTAGGTTTAAAACTATTATTCCAACCTTATAATACTAAAAGTTCATGGAAAACCTTTTAACTACTTCAGTTAAATCAGAAGTGTCAAGGTATATGAGAATATGGATGAAAATGCTTTCACAAGAATTAATCGCAATTGTATTTCAGTCATAGGGCAAACATTTTAAACACCTATCTGATTTTATGTTATATTTTTGCATATGCAGTTGATAGGATGCATATTTTCATGAAATCCTCTAAAGATCCTTGTCTCAGTATTTATGCCTACCTATCTAAATACCTTAAATCAGTACTGATTCAAGTGAAAGTAAAATCCTTCAGAATGACGTCAACATATAATGTTCCTTCCTATTGTCATTTGGAGCAAACCAATTGCCATATTCTAAAAGATATCAGAATAGACCACAAGGTAAAGGACCAACTAAGCAGTCTGAAAATCAACAAACTTTGAAAAGTTATAATTGTCACTGGTTAGGAGAAAAATGCTCATCAAAACAACAGTGAGGTTATCACGTGTTGTCTGTCTAAAAAGGACTAGAAGCACAACTCCCTGGGCAGAAGGGGTGAGAGGTATAGTAGTGGGGAGGAAGTCCCATACACTGTTGGTGGTAATATAAACCAGTTCAACCTTCATGATTAATGGAATGGGGTCTACAGTGATAGTATAGCAAGTATGGCACTTGCCTTGCACACTGCTAACGTTGCTTGGTTCAATCCCTGGCTCCCCATATGTTTCCCTGAGTCCTCCAGGAGCAATTGCTGAGCTCATAGTCAGGACTGAATAATCTCTGAGTACTGCAGGTATGGCTCAAATACCAAAAAATATTTTTTAAAAAGTTAATTAATGGATAGTATGTAGTCTGATACGTGTAATCTGATATAATGAATTTTATACGATATATTTCTGTTTCATAATTGACAATCAGAATTTGCACCTTAAGGTAATATATTACTATCATAGAGTTCTAGATTTATTTTAGAAAACTTCATATGCATTTGTTG
The DNA here is from genome assembly GCA_021461705.1 of Cryptotis parvus. Lineage (NCBI taxonomy): Eukaryota > Metazoa > Chordata > Mammalia > Eulipotyphla > Soricidae > Cryptotis > Cryptotis parvus. Next base: position 156,882 of record JAJIBD010003678.1, read on the forward strand.
TGGACTGTGTTGTGTACTTGCAAGTAATTTCCTTTTTATTTTTATTATTATTTTTTTTTACTTTGGGCTACAATTGGCACTTTTAATTGCTTACTCCTGCTTCTGTGCTCAGGGATCCTTCTTGGCAGTTCTTAGCGAACTATATTGACTACCATGGATCAAATCCAGGTCAAATGTATACAAAATAAATGTCCTAATCACCGTATTAGCTCTCTAGTTTCCCAAAAAGATGTATTTAATGAATGAATTATATTATCTGGAGTCTTTAGTAGATGTGCTATTATCTTTTTTTTCTAATTTTTCATCAACTAAATTTGAACATTTTAAACCAAAGATATTTCAGAATTCACTTTCAGACTAACAGTTAATTAAAAGTTCAGTAAATTAATGTTTTCTTGGATGTCTGACTCAAGTGCTTTAGGCTAATGCCAGAAACAGTAATGGAAATCAAACTAGAGAACAATTTCCAGGTTTCCTATTGGAGTTATCTCTATTCTTTCCCAGGAATCTTGGAATTGCTGCTTTTCAGTAAAATGTCCTAATGATGTGCGCTTTCATTCCCTAGTGCCTTCCTATAGCTTAATTAGCTAATTCAGGTCAACTATCTGATTCATAATTTTTCAGCATTTGAGACTTGGTCTTAAATTCCCTTCTGAGAAATGAACTCCCATCTCAAGGGCCTCATGAGTATACATGTGTGGGAAAATAATTTTGTGCAATTAGGAATTGATGACAACCTTATAAGGGGCAGAAGAAGACATAATCCAAAAAATCAAAAAAGTTGATCATACATCACTAGCAATAAATAATGTACTCCCATTAGCATAATTTGATAGCAATGAAATATAAATATCTATAATTATTGTGATTTAGGAGCTTCTGGAGAAGTAAGTCAGTACCAGAAAGTGCAAATTTCGGTACCATTCTGAAATATGTTCAGTGATTATTTGGAAGCATGTGCAATGAAATCGTTAAGGTTAGACTCTGGAAAAGTAATCTAGAAAAGTAAAAACAGAAAAAAATGTATATTGCAAATGGAAAATTGAAATAAATATGCTGTGATTAGATACTTGTTATAAAATATCAATCTAAAATTTTTTGCATTGAATATTGATATTAACATGATTCATTTTCTTGCATCTTAACTATATGGATTTAGAAAATGTGGTTCACTGTAACTCTGGAGGAATTTCTAGTCTGCTATTAGTTACTACTTCATAGGCTTGCTCTAAGGAATGAGTTAGTAATCCCTAACTCACTTCTCTGTTGCTGGATAAAAAAATCACACTAACAGTTAAAGGCGAAAATAAAACTTAACTAATTTTTTGGAGTTTTTCCAATGAACTATAGTTATATGTTGGCTGCTCAATTGTGCCAAATGTACTAGGAAGTCCATTCTCATGCATGGTTGCAGTGAGGAGTCCTGCCTATCATATTGGTTTACGCAAGAACAGCAATGAAGTAGACAGATATAGAATGACTGCATTTATTTGCATTATATATATATTTATATATGTATATATATATACATACATATATATATATATATATATATATATATATATATGCACGTATTACAATACAAATATACAAGGTCAGGTGAAGCATGAATCAGGAGGTCTTGTCAAAGCTGGAAATTATTACAAACACATGCAAATCAGAGGCTAGGTAAGACAGAGAATGGAACAGTGTGCCAATAATTGTTGAAAGTACTAATACCAACCTAAAACTAAGCATAAAATACAGGTAAAAAGATACACATGATATTACTTTAATGTATGTATTGTAATCCACAATGTGGAAGGGAAGGAAAAGAGAGAGAGAGAGAGAGAGAGAGAGAGAGAGAGAGAGAGAGAGAGAGAGAGAGAGACCTGCCTTAGAGGCAGGCTAGGGAAGGGGGAGGGAATCGGGGACATTGGTGGTGGGAAATGGGCACTGGTGGAGGGATTATCACCTAAAAGTAAAAGGGGCACTGGTGCTGGAACACTGTGTGACCAAAACCCACATATGAACATCTTATGAACATCTTTGTAATAGTGTATCTCACGGTGGTATAATAAAATATTTTTTTAAAATTTGCAAGAAACTAATAACTGAGTCTGCTTGTCAAATATGAAGAATTTCAGGGGCCAGAAATATAGTACAGAGGGGAGGGATCTTGCCTTCCATGTGGCAGAGTCAGATTCAATCCCTGGCACCTCATTTGGTCCCTTAGCTTTGCCAGGGAGGGAACCCTGAGTGCAGGACCAAGAGGAAGTCCTAAACACTTCTGGGTGTGATAAAAAAAAAGAAAAAATAAACAAAGAACAAGGAACAAACAAAAATGTCCTGGGGCCGGAGTGATAGCACAGCAGGGAGGGTGTTTGCCTTGAAAGCAGTCTACTCGGGTATGATCTCCAGCATCCCATATGGTCCCGAGCACTGCCAGGAGTAATTCCTGAGCGCAGAGCCAGGAGTAACCCCTGAGCATTGCCCTGTGTGACCCAAAAAGCAAAAAAAAAAAACAGTAAAAAAGTTCAGACAATGGCACCCTCAATAATACGCCCATGAATTGGAGGTGTTTGAGTACCGGTCTCTTGCGGTATGCGAGATGGGTTCTCAGAAAAATCTTGGAATGCATTCCAAGAAAGTTCAAAAATTGTGAAACCACATCCTCTCATCTTAGCACACAATTACTTTAGCACCAACACTCCTTTGGTGAGTACCTCCAGAGATGAACACTGGGTCCAATGAGCACTGCTTGGGTGGTCCCAACCAAAGAATGAGAAAGCCGCAAGCCATTTAGGAAATGATCATATTGAACACATTTTTATTTATCAGCAGTCTTGGGGCCTAAGTGATATAGGATAGTGGGTAGAACGGTTGTCCTGCCCACTGCCAACCAGTTTGATACCAACCAGTTTGATACTTGGCATTCTATTTGGTCCCACATCACTGTCAGGAGTAACTTCTGAGTGCAGAGCCAGAAGTAACCACTGAGTATTGCCAGCTGTGGCCCAAAAATCCTAAATGCAAAAAAAACCCAAACAAACAAACAAACAAAAAATAAAACGTTAAAAAGGGCCATTGAAAAGCTGTTCTAGGAATGTGGAATATAAAACTCGACAATTTTTTTTTTTTTTTTTTTTTGCTTTTTTTGTGTCACACCACTGAGCAATGCTCAGGGGGTTCCTCCTGGCGCTGCACTCAGGAATTACTCCTGATGGTGCTCAGGGGACCATATGGGATGCTGGGGATCGAACCCGGGTCGACTGCATGCAAGGCAAACGCCCTACCCGCTGGACTATCGCTCCGGCCCCAAAACTCGACTTTTTAATATACAAAGCAGTATTCCTGTACAGAAGGAAAAAAAAATGACAGCAACCATATTATAAATTATACACCCTGAGGCCTTGAAAACTGTAAAATATATTTTAAGCATAATAGCACCGATAAGTGTTCCTGCTTTATATAATGTGCGGATCATAATTGCTATCATTATTATTCTGTGCTATACATTTGATGTTTAAAATTTAATTACGTTATTTTATTTATTTTCTCTATGACTGATTTTAAAACTTTTATTATAAATATGAAATGGTCTGCTTAGTACTGCCAGGAGTGGTCTCTAAAGATCACACTATATGGCTCCCCCACAAAAAGTAGGTACTCACATAGATTATCTTAACAATTTTAAGAAATCTGTGTTGCAAATATGAGGAAATTCAATTAACCATTGCTGTTAGATTCTAGATTATTTATGTAAAGTATATTCTTAAGATAATAGTTAATGAACTGAATATTATTCTCAATTATAATAGACCTCGTTCACCTAAAAGTATTTTGTTAAAGTGTATAGTTTAATTTTGGCTTTTCTGCCCATTAAATAATCATCTGCCACCTGTAGTCTACTGTCTCACAGCATTTATCACAGATGAGTACAGAATACAAAAAAATGAAAATAAATTGCTTTAATATAATGCTCTCTGCTACACTTTGCCATAATGTACCGTATTCCTTGAGTACATCTTTTCTAGAGTGTAACATGGGATTCCAGGTTATAAAAGCATTTTATAATCTTCAGTAATTTAACACAACCTACATCTCATTTGATGGATTTTTTTTTGGTCTGTGCCAAAAGCAATATAATTTTTCAATTAGGAAGTAAACATGCTTTTTAAAATGATATGCTGTTTCTGACATCCAAATTTTGTTTATAGGCACTGACAATATTCTAAAAAACTGTGTGCATAAAGATAATTATAAACAAAAAGAACTGCTAAATGATCATCCAGGGTTCTGTGGAACAATTTATTCTGCTGTGATAAGACAAAAGAATTGAGTAAATTACAAAACTATGGTTGTTCTACTGTGTAAATCTGGAACACACATAGAAAAAAAATGTAGTTTTTAGAAGTCAATACCCAACTAATGTCACCGTTATTGAATGAGGAAGTAGGGCTAAATCTAAGTAAACCTATGCTTCAATTATGAATAGATCATTTTTATTAATTACTAAGCTATACATCTTGGTATTCAATTTATGAGTACATTATTTCTTATAGTAGACCTTTTTACTCTCTGTGTATTTCTATTCATTTTTATTATTTTATATCAAAGATGCCATATACAACAGAATCTTTTGATAACAATTTCCAATATAGTGAAAATTCCTTACCCTACTCAAGAAACTCACTGGACACCTGCTCAGTTTCCCATGATTTAACTGAATTATGGCCCTCTTTTTATAGTGATAGTATTAGCTTACAAGGTAAGAGGCCGGTCCTATAAAACTCCACACCAACATCCTCATCTTCTTCAAGTGCAAGTCACAGAGAGGCTTTTCACTTGGGTAAATCCAAAGTTCACTCACTGTAAATCCAAAGTTCCCAGGACCCACTCATTGAGTTCAATTAATTTGCTAAAGTATTTTGTACTTTAAAATATTTATATTGGGGCCAGAGCAATAGTACAACTGGTAGAGCATTTGCCCTGCCTGTGGCCAATCCAAGCTTGATCTCTGGTATCCCATATGTTCCTTTAAGCACTGCAGGAGTAACTCCTGAGTGCAGAGCCAGGAGTAACCCTGAAACATTGCTGGAAGTTACCCAAAAAAGCAAAATAAAAATTTATATTGATCCTATCTGGAATTATAGAACATTTACTAAATAAGATTTGTTCCCCCTTTCTCACTATCAATTAAATCTGGTTACTCTTATTTATTCATTATTCTGCCATTCTGTTTATTTATTTCTGTACCAAATACAACATTTCTTTGCTTGATTGAGACAATGCATTTTTCATTAAATAAATTAACAAATATTATTGTATAATGTGGGAAAATAGAATGTAGTTTTTTCTTTAGCTATTTTTTTCATCTAAGATTTCATTTGTCTTTTTTCTTATTTCTTCTTAAGAGTTCTTAAATATTTTAGATTTACATTATTTTTCCTGAGCAACAGAGGAATCAAACAGAAATACCTCACCAAATATTTTTTATGTGAACAGGCCATACCAATATCTGATTTGCTATCATTGAATCAGAGAGCAAAATCTAGATGGCATCTACATAACAATTAGAAAGAAAAATAAAATAAGTAAAATAAAGTAGGGACCATAAAGTGGAGTAGGACTCTTCTTCAGGAAATAAATGGTTTTACTTTAGATAAAAGATAATAGTGTGGAGGATATAAAATTAAAAAAATACTATAATATTTAGCTTAAATCTGTGGAAAAATAATACCCCCTAACAACACCAAGGCCTAAACAGGGAGCAAAAACAGAATAGTCATTAGAAAATAACTAGGCAGTGTAAAAGGACCAGGAAAAAATAGGATGAAATAGTTTCAATTTTCTAGCTTTTGAGGGCAGCAAGGGCAAAACTAGAATAGGAAGTGGTCCTGATGTTATCCAAAACTTAAAATATTCTAGTCCCTGATTTCAACCCATTGAATTTTGATGTACTTCCTAATTGTCCTTAATGTCTATGGCAACTTAAATAGCAACTCAACAAATGTTGAGTTCTGTAGGAGACTCTGGGAAAGTGATATTGTATCACTTTATCACTGTAAATGGTATACACTCAAGACTTCCTAGGTGATCCTAAAACTTGGACAGCATGGGTGTATTTGTATACCTCATTTTCTTTGGTTAACCTTCTCTGAAAGAGGTCAAAGGTGCAATCCAATTAGCATTAAAGGAAAATCTACATGTCATCTCTTCTGTATCACTGAATCACTGTATCACTGTCTTCCCGTTCATCATCGATTGGCTAGAGCGGGCACCAGTAACATCTCCATATGACCTGTCTCATGCAAGTAAAGCCCTAGGGCACCTGCTTGCTCCAGGAACATAAAGAGCCTCAAACCATTCCATCAGGTCATGGGAATGAGGTCTATAATTGTTACTGGTATCTGGCATATCAAATATAACACGGGTAGCTTGCCAAGCTCTGCCATGCGGGTAGCATACTCCTGTAGTCAGCATTTATTTATGAACCACGCGGCCGCTTGCCAGGCTGTGATAGGCTGGTCTGCAGGGTGGAGTTCTGATGAGGGGGAAGACCGAATGTGGAAAATGGAGGTCCTCATGGAGTGGAGGGTCGTTCGCTTATTGTGAGGCTCTGCTGGGGTGGCGGGCCAGGTCTAGAACCTGCCACCCCTCCCGGGCACCTCATGAGCGGCTGGGCACAGTGAGAGCCAGTAGAAGCTCTGCCCCATGTCTGTCTCAGACATCTCTTCTGTAACTTTGGGTAATTGTCTCCATACCAAAGAACTCAAATTTCTAATCTGAAAATGAAACAAACCTCAGTTCCTACTCCTCTGTTCATACAAGACCTTCACACAGTCGTGTATGAACATATTTTACCTATTCTATAAAATTCAACTCCTACTCCTCAGTTCCTACTCCTCTGTTCATACAAGACCTTGACACAGTCTTGTATGAACATATTTTACCTATTTTATAAAATTCAGTTCCTACTCCTCAGTTCCTACTCCTCTTTTCATAAAAGACCTTCACACAGTCTTGTATGAACATACTTTACCTATTCTATAAAATGTTCATAAGAATGTCCAAAATATCCCACTGTCAATATCCCAATACCATTTTTAATTGTAAATTATTACGCTTATAGAAATGACTTTTCCTGTACTCAGTTTATATTCCTTTGCATCTATTATACTGATTATAATATTGTGTTTTTTCTTACTAAATTAAATTTAAGTTTCTGCATTGACTCAAGCTTCTTTAACATCAATAATTCTGTGCTATGTATGCTAGTATCATTTGTTACTTGTCTTCCTGTTGTTCATCGATTTGCTCAAGCAGGCACCAGTAACATCTCCATACTTCCTATTGCATGCTGGTATACTAGTGTACCTATAGAAAGAAATTCTGTCAGAACCAGTCGTTCAGGGGATTTCTGGATCAAATTATTCTGAAATAGGTGAAATAAATGCTAATTCCATATTGCTTCATGAATACCTTAGCAATGATTAACTAGCAGAGCAGTTTTGAGCCTACTTATTACTGTGTAACTCCTTCCAAATTTGTTTATTTATTTTTAAAATATTTTTTCTTTTTAATATTTGATTATACCATTGTGAGATATACAATTACAAAGATGTTCATAATTTGGGTTTCGGTTATACAGTGTTCCAGCCCCCATTTCTCCACCAGTGCCCATTTCCCACCACCAATGTCCCCAATTCCCTCCCCCTCCCTAGACTGCCTCTATGGCAGGTTTTTTTTATCTCTTGATCTTTCTCTCTCTCTCTCTCTCTCTCTCTCTCTCTCTTCTTCCCCTTACTACACATTGTGAATTACAATATATTCATTTAGAGGTTGTCATGTGTATCTCTTTGCCTGTATTTAATGTTCAGATTTAGGTTGGTATTAGCACTTTTTATAATTATTAGCACATGGTTTATTTCTATGGTGCTCCCATCCACCCTGTTCTTCCTGTTCACCCCCTATTTTCCTGCCATTATGACTAATTTATGGGATTTTTAGCCTATCCCTCCCTTGGAATATCATGGAGGCCCTTTTGTGGGTATATAGACCCTATTGAGAAAAATGACTTAGAGTTTCCTACATTTATTTGGCACATTTGCCACATTAAAAAAATCAGTTACCCAGTGATCCCCTAGAAATCTACATTTGTTTAAGTGAACAATCAGAGATTTCACCCCAACTTTGCTGGAGGATGTTAGCAGCCCTCTAGATCATTCCAGCATCCATCTTGAAGTGATAGTATGGGCTTTGGAAAACATTGAATTCAGAATTCTATCCACAAGCAATTATAATAAGATTGCTTTGTAATATGTGGCACATATCATCACGATCACGATCCACGATCTTCCCGTTAATCATCTATTTGCTAGAGCGGGCACCAGTAATATCTCAATATGTCCTGTCACATGCTGTAGAGCCAAGGGCATCGGCTTGGTACAGGAACATAAAGAGCCTCAAACCATTATATTAGGTCATGAGAATGATCTAATATAATTGTTACTGGCATTTGGCATATCAAATACAACACGAGCAGCTTGCTAGGCTTGCCGTGCGGGAGGCATACTCTATAAACACCTCCAAATAAAGCCTTTATTGATGAACCGCTGCGGCCGCTTGCTGCCTGGGACCGGTCTGTGATGGGCTGGTCGGCTGGGTGGAGTTCTGATGAGAGGGAAGTCCAATGTGGAAAATGGTGGCGCCCATGGAGTGGGTGGGGGTCGTCTGGCTTGTTGTGAGGTTCTGCCGGGGTGGTGGGCCAAGGCTGGAACCCACCATGCCTCCCGACTGCCTCATGAACGGCTGGGCACAGGGAGAGCAAGGAACCGCTCTGCCCCATGTCTGAGAGTCTCTGGATCAGGATACCTGGGCCGGATTGAGGAAGAAACTGCTCCAGGGTGGGTGTCGATGATCCGGGCTGTGATGGGCTGGTCGGCTGGGTGGAGTTCTGATGAGAGGGAAGTCCAATGTGGAAAATGGCGGCGCCCATGGAGTGGGTGGGGGTCGTCTGGCTTGTTGTGAGGTTCTGCCGGGGGTGGTGGGCCAAGGCTGGAACCCACCATGCCTCCCGACTGCCTCATGAACGGCTGGGCACAGGGAGAGCAAGGAACCGCTCTGCCCCATGTCTGAGAGTCTCTGGACCAGCATACCTGGGCGGATTGAGGAAGAAACTGCTCCAGGGTGGGTGTCGATGATCCGGTCTGTGATGGGCTGGTCGGCTGGGTGGAGTTCTGATGAGAGGGAAGTCCAATGTGGAAAATGGTGGCGCCCATGGAGTGGGTGGGGGTCGTCTGGCTTGTTGTGAGGTTCTGCCGGGGTGGTGGGCCAAGGCTGGAACCCACCATGCCTCCCGACTGCCTCATGAACGGCTGGGCACAGGGAGAGCAAGGAACCGCTCTGCCCCATGTCTGAGAGTCTCTGGACCAGCATACCTGGGCCGGATTGAGGAAGAAACTGCTCCAGGGTGGGTGTCGATGATCCGGGCTGTGATGGGCTGGTCGGCTGGGTGGAGTTCTGGGCGGATTGAGGAAGAAACTGCTCCAGGGTGGGTGTCGATGATCCGGGCTGTGATGGGCTGGTCGGCTGGGTGGAGTTCTGATGAGAGGGAAGTCCAATGTGGAAAATGGCGGCGCCCATGGAGTGGGTGGGGGGTCGTCTGGCTTGTTGTGAGGTTCTGCCGGGGTGGTGGGCCAAGGCTGGAACCCACCATGCCTCCCGACTGCCTCATGAACGGCTGGGCACAGGGATATGTTCATGAGGCACATATCATAAGACATACAAAATAGATTTAATTTAGAATTATTATATGAACTGATAAAAGGAATGATCAAGACACATATAAACATGTTTTGTCTAAATATAAGGATTTAGAAAGACAAAGTAATAGAGCCATTTCCTGATTAAGGTTGAAAATGAAGTTCTTAGCACTAAGATAAGTTTGATAAAAAACAAAACTCTTGAAATGCTGAAGTAGAAAACTCATCATTAAAGCTGTTCAAGGAAGCCAGCGCAGAGGTCAGGTGGACAAGCAGAATGTGGTTTGCTTAGGAAACCCCTTATTTCTGTGCTGCTACTTAGGACTCCAAAAGGGAACCATCAGATTATACATTTCACCATTTGAAAGTCATTGGAATCGACAATAAAAATAAATTAGCTTTGAATTCTGTATTGACTCTTGACTCTTGGACTTTCTAGCTCTGTGATCAGAAGAAAGCCACTTAAGCTTCTTGAGGCTCAGTTTTCTAATCTATAAAACTGGGATAACAACAGCAATTTTAAAGAGTGATTCTGATGATATAATCAGTCCGTGTAAGTGAATGTTCCTTGTGCAGTTGTAAGAACTTGACTCGTGTAACAGGAATAGGTTAACGTTTCATTCTGAGAGGCCTTCTCCAGTTCTTATCGCAGCCCTATGAATCTCAGAAAGCTCTGCAGCAGAAACTGTGTTCTCAAGTCGGTGCTTGAATTTCTGAAGTTCAATAGCTCCCCAAGCCTGGCTATTTCTAGGCAAGTGAATGAAAGAATGAGACTGAGTATTGTTTTCTAGCACAGCTTTATACCTATGATCAGGAACTTGCTCAAATGCATGAGGAGTCAAAGTACACACAAGTTAACAGTCTTATCAAGGGAATTACCTAAATTTTCTGTCCTGGGTTTTATTAAAGTAATAACAAAGAATGAATCTCTTTTTTGATCATTTTAGAAGTTTATTCAATATTCTAAACTTCTAGACACTATTTCTACTACATTTATTATTTTCTCTTTTTTTGGTAATATATGAGACTTTCCCACCTACATGGCAAAGCCTGGCAAGCTACCTGTGTTTTAGTAACCTGTTATGCCAAAAACTAGTAACAATTATGGACCTCAGTTCCATGACCTGAGGAATGGTTTTGGGCTTCTCCTGTCCCTGGAGCAAGTAGATGCCCTTGGGTTACACTCGCTTGTGACAGGACTAATGGAGATGTTACTAGGTGCCCACTCGAGCAAATCGATGAACAATGGGAAGACAGTGATACAGTGATACAGTGATTCCTTTTACCTTTCTATTTTTTTTTCATTTTATTTGTTGTTTCACTTGCTGCAGTGCCAGGGATCACATATCCATCACACATCCAAAACTTTTGCTCTATCATTAGAGCCAGGTTACCAGTCTCAATATGTCTTATATTTTTTCATGTCATGTATTCTCTTGTTCTCGTTCTTAAACCTGTAGTTGAAGGAAGACTGGCACTCATGTATCTGTGCATTATGTACAGTATGTTATTGTCTCTGAAATCATCACTTATTTTTAACTTGTCATTTTTGATTGGAAATGGCATCATCAAGTTTCCCTACTTCCCTTATTCTTTGCCTTTTGCTTTAATCAACATTGAATTTTGTGGGAAAAATCAGTTAGAGGTTTAAAAATTGGAAATGCAACATCATTAGGGAAATGTAGTGATTGCAGATCATCTTTTGAAGCCATTTAAAAAATCTTGCAAAAGACCATTGAGTATGGCAGCAGTATCACAGCAATAAATCTTAGACATAATTCACTGAGTATTTATTGTGCATCAAGTCCTCTTCCAAATACTTATTGCCCCTTAATATCATTTTATAAATACAAAAGAAATACTACCACTTTTCTTATTTTGCTGATAAGGACAATGAGGCACACAATGGCTAACTCAGAAGTTAAAGCAATATGAATTAAATCTCAACCATTTGACTCCAGAGATGTGCTTTCAGAGTTTACTGTCATAAAGTTCATCCATAGTCCCCATGGTGAGCAGTTCATCAAATGACTAGAGCTTGTCATTCCTATTCCCAAGATAAAACCTCCAAAAGACACAGTTAACCAAAAGAAGAAAATGTTTCAATATAACTCCTTGATAACTCTGTGGAATGGAATAGAGGGTGTCATTTTTATTGTCTCATATACTTTTTGGACGCTACACTGCAGCAGGCATTAGAGGATTCAACAGATTGTTCCTAATCATCCAGATCCATGGAGTTTCTCATGAATAAAAATTCACAATATTTTAAACTATTTATAGAGCTTAGAAGTTGGATACACTGTTAATTCCTTTTTGGAGCATGCCACTTAAGATGGGCTTTAATGAATGCAGTGTTTTAATTTTAATTAAAATACTTAGTTCAGGGAGTATTTATTAATAATTCTAGCAGGAACAGATGGTCTGCTTATGTGTTATAACAATCTTTACCCAAAATCAGTCAAAATAATTAACAAAATGTAAATTATTAAACACTTAAATATGTATTATGTAGCATTACCATTCTACAACATATTTTAATCATTTATGGAAAAATATGATAGCTATGCATTAATATATTGGATACTGCATATAAAATATTTAGAAAAATAAATCTTATCTTGGTATGTTAAAAGTAAATTATGTATTGCTAACATTTTCTAGTTTTCAGCCACCTCGAAATAAAGTTAAGTCAAAGCTAAATTCACAGATTGTGCTTTGGTAAGAGTGTATAGAGCATACTTTACCAAAGAATTGCATCTCATTTTGGATAAGATCTTGAAAGCTCAGATATATCATTAAAGTTTTGGTTAGAACCCTAGGAATATTTGAATCTTGTATGATGCATTTGCTCTGAATCATGGTCTTTTTAATGCTATTGAGAACGCTAGGCAGAAAGTTAATGCAAGTGCCTGAAGTAGTCACCTACATAGTTTTGCTTTCTATGACTCCCCAGCTCCTATCTTCCTACCCCAAGTTGCTGATTCTAAATCTATTTCTCATTACTCAATAGAATAATGTGTTTGGGAGGTGGGGATCTAAGTATTACTCAGGGCCTGGGGTTAATATACCATGCTTTGCTTAACTTGGCTGGAGTCTTTACATTCTGGGGCTTCAGAGATTAGTGAGCTACTGTGGGGATTTTGGGTCCAGCAGTGCTTGGGAATTCCAGTACCTCCTGTACTTTAGCTAGATAATTTTACTTAAAATAACTTAAACTGAGAACTAATAGACTTAAAATTCTTTTATGGATAAAGGCATATTCAAGAATGAAACACAACTGAACAGACCAAGCAAGTGGAAACAAAGATAAACAAATAGGATGACATTAAGCTAATAAGCCTCTGCACCTCAGAGGAAATGTTTACTAGGATACAAAGAAGGCCCATAGAATTGGAAAAAAATATTTACCCAATAATCAATTGGATAAGATGGATAATATCAAAGATAAATAAGAAACTGCTAGAATTTAAAAAAAAATAAAAATTCCACCCAATGAAAAATGAGCAGGAATGATGAATAGAAACTTCCCCAAAGAAGAAATGCAATTGGCCAAAAGGCACATAAAAAAATGCTCTACACCATTAATCATCAGGGAGATTTAACACAAAACAATGAGATATATTCTCATGCCGCAGAGATGGGAATAAATAAAAAGGACAAACAGCCAGCACTGGCATGGATGAGGGAAAAAAGGGACTTTCTTTCACTGTTGGTGAAATGATGATGGGTCCAGCCTTTGAGGAAAACAATGGAGACATTCTTCAAAACTCTAGAAATTGAGTTTTCATAGGACCCATCAATATCAGTCCTGGGAATACACCCTAGAGTCCCAAAATAACAATGCAGAGAAGCCATTTATACTTCTGTGTTCATTGAGGCTCTATTCACAATAGCCAGAATTTGGAAATAACTCAAATGTCTAAGAACGGATGACAGGATAAAGAAATAATGGTATGGAATACTATGCAACTACCAGGAAAAAAAATAAAACCATGAAATTTCCTTATACATGTATAGACATGGAGAGTATTATGCTGAGTGAAAAGAAAGAGAGAGGGAGAGAGTCATTCATAGAATAATTGCAGTCATTTGTGGGATTAAAAAAACATAGTATGATACTAAAGCCAAATACAGTAGAAACAAGGTGCAGGAAAACTAACTGGCGCTGTTTGGAAGCTTGCCATAAGTGTTGAGGGTGAGGGGAGTGCTGTTAGAATACTGCACTCCCCAACTATCATGACAATGATAGTTGAAACTGATAACTCTGGACAAGAACCCAGTGTGAAAGGAGGGAAGAGTGGATATACATGACAAACTTTGAGTGTCTGTTTTGCAAACTACAATGGCCTACAAGGAAAGAGAGATTTCCAGAGTGGGGAGAAAAGAGAGAGAGAGGAGAGGGAGAAGGAGAGAAAGAGACAGAGACAGAGAGAGAGAGAGAAAGGAAAAGTGTCTGCCATAGAGGCAGGTTTGGGATGGGGATGAAGGAAGGAAATCTGGGGACATTGGTGGTGAGAACTGTATACTGGTGAAGGGAAGGACCTCATAACATTGTTTGACAGAAATCCAATCATGAACAAATTTGTAAATTTGTATCTCATGGTAATGAAGTTAAAAAGGAAAAATTCACGTATGTTTGGGAGGTAAACATAGCTCTAAGAGACACTAATTCTGTGCAAGTTATTAAATACAACAATCTGCCCTGAATATTAGTGAAAATGAGCTATATGTCACAGATTCTGAAAGTCATGCTATGCTGTGGACACAGTATATATACATGTAAAGATGACCTAATTTTATTTTTAATCTATGTGGCATTTTAAAATTGATTTTTTTTTTGTTTTTTGGGTCACACCTGGTGATGCTTAGGGATTCCTCCTGGCTCTGCACTCAGGAATTACTCCTAGCAATTGTTAGGGGACCATATGGGATGCCAGGGATCAAACCCAGGTCTACTGTGTGCAAAGCAAAAGCCCTATCCATTGTACTATCACTCCAACCCTCTAAAATTGATACTAAATAAAACTTAACACAAATATTTAATGTCATTAATATAATTAAGGATGTATTTAAATTGCAATGGCACAGGTAAAAGGAATTTATTTAATTTACTTAAGTTTATAGGAGCAGTGCATACCTGATGGTTTCATTAAATTATTTTGTAGTTTTTACCAGAATGCATGGATATAAAAGGCCTCCCTCATTAAAAAAAAATACTAAGAAAAAATTATATTCAGAAGATTAATTGATTTTATTTGGCATCATCAATCAGAAAAAAATTGTTAAATGCAGAAATAATAAGACATCGAGTTAGAGTTAAGCGTCATCTTAAAGATAATTTTGATGCTTATTTGTTGGTAAAATAGCAGTTGTTTATCAAAATTTCGTATATGGTTGTAAGTAGTCATAATTATATTCATGGCAAGAAGCATTAGTAAAAAAAAGTCTTGTAAAGTAGTTTCTAATTTTGATTTCTAAGCTGTATACAGAGGTATTTTGTTTTATTTTAAAGTAATTTTTAACACTAATTTAGAATTTTATGGTTAGCTCTCAACCTCATGGACAACCATGCGAGCAAGCTGGCTTCCGGAAAGGATTCTGCACAATTGACCATATCCACACAGTAACCAAGCTCATTGAGGTTTGTAGAGAGTACAAGATGCCGTTCTGTCTCACGTTCATTGATTTACAGAAAGCCTTTGATTCTGTGGAGACTGAAGCAGTCATTGAAGTCCTAGCCAAACAGGGTGTTCAAACCCAATACATCAAGATCCTTCGTGAGCTGTATTACAGATTCACCACCAGGATCTCACCATTCTACAAAGAAGTGATCATTGATGTCAAAAGAGCGATTCGACAGGGTGATACCATTTCACCAAAACTCTTCAGAACATCATGCGATAATTAGAATGGGAAGGAATGGGAGTGAAGATAGATGGTCGGCAACTACACCACCTCCGCTTTGCTGATGGCATCGTTCTAATAACACCAAACAGTAGCCAAGTGGCACAAATGCTGGCTGACTTTGACTGAGAATGTGGAAAGATAGGTCTACAGCTGAATCTAAAGAAAATTATTTTCACGAAAAATGAACTAGTTCCAGAGGCCCCATTCACTCTCAATGGAACAAACATCTCTGAATGCAGCAGTTATGTGTACTTAGGTCGAGAAGTCAACATGATGAAAGACCTAAAACCTGAGCTGCGCAGGAGCAAGAGAGCAGCATAAAATGCCTTCAGAGGCATGGAAGAAATAGCTAAAAGGACAAAGAACCTCCGGCTCCGAGCACATCTCTTTGACTCCACCATTCTCCCTGCATTAACATACGTCTCAGAGACCTGGGCCCTACGAAAGCAGGATGAGAATGCTACTTGGGTCTCCCAGAGAGGAATCGAAAGAGCTATGCTTGGAATATCACTCCTCACTCAAGTGAGAGAAAGAATTCGGAGTTCTGACCTCCGTTGCTATTCCAGAATCAGGGACGCTGTCTTGTTTGCCAAGGCATTGAAAACTGATGTGCTGGACATATAATGCGATTTGGAGACAACCGCTGGACTAGAGCAGTTACCGACTCGTGGCCACCCACCTACAAGACGATCAGACTTCCTTGTCAAGACCCTGAAGGAATGGTTTGAGGCTCTTCATATTCCTGAATCAACCAGATGCCATTGGGCTACATTGGCACGTGATGGGGTCCAATGGAAATGTTACCGGCGCCGCTCGAGCAAATCGATGAATAACAGGATTCAAGTGATCAAGTGATGGTTAGCTCTAATAATTATCTTTGGTAAATTACATTCTCAGATATTTAACGTCACTCTTCATGTAGTCTCATTTCTGTGTGAACTTCAGTTAACATCACTGTCTGAGAATCCTGGGTTTCCTGACAAAATTCTGGAGCAGGATCATGGGTCCCCCTTCTGCCCCAGGGGAAATAGGGGCCTGTGGATAGAGAAAGGGCGAGAATCCAGCAAAGTTTCAAAAAAACTTTAATCACACTTGTTCTCGTATACAATTCAACAATAGGAAAATGCCAGACTTTAGGTTTCTAAATGGGCCCTGGCCATGTGTAGGCTTAGAATTCTAGACCAAGATGGCTGCTATCACATGCTAAAGCCTACCAGGGAAGAGAATGGAGTAAAGGAAGAGCAGAGGCAGAGAGCAAAGAGGTAAAGAGGTAGGAGGGCACAGAAGAGAGCAGGCTTTACATCTTTTCAGCTGTGACAGGCCCACATCAATGGACAGTAGTTAGGGTCAATCTCCCTCAGGTAACTTCTCCCAGGACTTCATCTAGTCCCATTGAAATGTTAATATTGCCCCAGCTTAGACTGCAGGCCCTTGGTTTTCCGGCAGGTCCATGCAGATGGGGGAAAGGACCTGTATCTGTAACCAATGAATATTCTCCATCCAGGTATACGTTTCTCCAAGCCTTCACAAGAGTCTCATCTTTACTTCAGAGTTGTTTTGTATATTAGCCTTTAGTATTATTAGAGAGCCATGCTTGCTTGCTTTGAGACAAACAGCATTTCTCTCCTTTCTAATTAAAACTAGATTATACTTAGTAATCCAACAAAGCCAGGTGAAAAATACTGGTAAGATTTGTCTAGTCCCACAATGATTGTGGTAGCATGAGAGAAAATATTTATATCAGCTAATATTGAATACATGGTATATAGTCACAGATCATACTGCCACATAGTCACAGATCCAAATTGTTTTTGCCCCTTATCTTCAAAGTGACCTGCAGGAGATAACTCCATGCAAGATGCAGAGGCTCTGGGCAACAGTGTACTGCAACATACCACCAAATCATACCTTGACATTCAGTACAAGGGTCTTTCTTCATCTGAACTGTTCTATAGCAAAATTAAACAATCTCCCTTAAAGTCAGGTCAAACACAAATCAAACAAAACAACTAGAGGCTTTATTACAAGTAAACTACTCTTTGACTACTTTTGGACATTGAAAACATTTGCTCTGTTTCCCAGCAGCTGTCTTCTTCTGAAACAGCTGCTAATACTATATATAACATTTGTCAGGTTCTTTTTACAAACCATATAAACCACAAGTGCTGCTGTAAGGAAAATTTACTACCACGTATACCAAATGGCTAAATTACTTTCAAATATTTTTGACAGATTGGTAACATAATTCAATGATTCTCCTCCCACCCCTTCTTTAGTTATTTGTCATTTTTCTATAAATTTTGCTTTTGTTTGGGAGAGGCAAATATTTCCTTCTATTCTACAATATGATTCAGTTTGTACTGAGTTATTGATTCCTATGACATGTTCCAAGATAAGGCATAGACAGTTGAATTTTTGACACTAGAGATTATATACTTATTAAAAGCGCCAATTTAACACTGCATTGTGGTGAGTAGCACATTTTACCATTTTGTTGCCTTCTATACTACCCCAGGCCCCCATGAATACCTGTAGTCTGCTCAGAAAAGCTGCTGCTACACTGGGACATAACTAGCCACTACTGTTCAAATGTCGTGAGCAGACATCTTGAGCCTATGTGGTCTCCCTGCAGTGTTGGAAGACAACCCCTTATTCTGCATTTCCTTTTCAGCCTGCCCAACCCCAGAAGGTTGCTAAGCTTTGCAAAGTGCAGTGCAGTTGCCTTGGGGTTTCTAGGGCAGCTTCATGTCTAGCTGCTCACAGGCATTAATTATCAGCTGCTTCTTCCATGCAGGGTGTCAGGGAGGAGAATTAGGGATTAAACAGGCCAAGTAGAACTTGAAGAAAAACACAGAGTTGTCATCTCCCTGCATATTTAAAATTCTGTCAGTTTCCTGGTCAACAGAACTGGCAAAGGGCTTCTTCAATCCCCTGAGTCAAGCAAAGATTTATATGTTCAAAGTCTGGTAATCAAAATATGGGTCTTAACTCTAGGTTAGGAGTTTAGACTCATTAACTACAGTCAAGTGTCTACCTTCTTAAACTTTTATAAAACGTGAAGGCTTACATAAATAAGTCCTTGGTGGAAGGAGAGGGAGGAAGGAAGGAAACTAAGATCAATTTAAAGAGTTTAATCCTTTGATAATGAAGGCCCCTATCCCCCAAATCACATCAATATTCTCAGAGATAGATCATGGCATTTTTAGCATTTTATAAAAGCTAGTTTTGCCAATTTGAATTTGTAGCTAAAGTGCAAAGTGTAATTTACTTTATTTGAATTCATTTTAGTAATCCCCTTAAGATACTCATACCCACATATTTTTTTCACTTGTTCATATCCATCAATTATTTTTAAATGAGTTCATCTATTCCATTAACCCCTAACATGTAGATGTTGGTCTTTTTAATTCATCCTTTAAAAAAAACTTATCATTTTTATGCCTAATAGTTTTACAGCACTTTTGAAAGCAAATTTTGGACTCAAATTTCCTTTCAGTTCAGACACATTAAAATCTTTGTGTTTTATCTACTTGATGGGCTTTCACCTAATGATTTGATGTATCTTAGATATCTAATTCTTACAAATGCATTTACTTAAAATGTCCAAACATTCTGTTTTAATATGCATTGAACATGTTTTAAAATTTCAAATTGACTTTTTTTCCCCTCAAAGAATTTTTTTTTTTTTTTTGCATGCTTAAGGCTGGTTTTGAAGCATTTGGACACTTACCACTGTCTCAGGCACATGATTATTTTTTGAAGAAAAGCTGGAAAAATGTGTCAGGTTTTCTAAGTCTTTCAAACATATTAATTCAGATCAAAAGGAGTAAGGATGTAGGAAATTTCAATTATTTATTTATTTATTTATTCATTTGTTTGTTTGTTTGTTTTTGCTTTTTTGAGTCACACCCGGCGGTGCTCAGGGGTTACTCCTGGCTCTGCACTCAGAAATTACTCCTGGTGGTGCTTCGGGGGGACCATATGGGATGCTGGGGATTGAACCCGGCCGCCACAGGCTGACCGCATGCAAGGCAAAAACCCACCTGCTGGACTATCGCTCCAGCCGGAAATTTTAATATATACTTATTTTAAGAGAAAGAATAACAAATATTTTAAACTAATTTGCATAAAACCTAGAGGGTTTGAAATCTTATTTGAGCACTTGAACTTGTTACAAGAGGGCTTACATTTTCAACCTGATATGAGAGCCCCCTGGGATGAACCCAGAGCCATGGCAGAGTCTGGTAAGAGACCCGTGGTGTATTCAATATGCCAAAAACAGTAACAAAAATGGACCTCCTTCCCAACGAATGGAGATGTTACTGGCACCCACTCGAGCAAATTGATGAACAATGGGAAGACAAGTGACTGAAAGTATAATCCAGGAGCTGAAATTTCAGGATTTTGATCAAGGTTATCCTTTAATTTTACTGATTACTTCTTTCCTCAAAATTTTCACATATTATATATTTTTTCTGCTTAGGTTTCAAAAGTGCCTTGTTGTCTCAAGGTAACTCACTTAAAAACTTAAATATTGATATTGAAATACATCATATAGTTTTTGTTTTCATTTTAAAATGTGTGATTATACTGATCAGTGGTTATTTGACATATTAGTGTTTTTTTTAATCGGTTCTAAGGAAACCAGAGAACATGGGTTATAATTTTGTACTTTATGGGGGAGAAGATAAGGATAATGGAATTCTTAAAAAACATGACGGTCAAAGGTTTGCCAGTTTCTGGAGAGCTATGGATATTATATGGGTTGATTGCCAACATTTTCTGTTGTATCTATCATGTGCGTAATTAAAGTCCTTTAAAAGTATCCTTGAATAAATTATGTAATTCTTCAACATTAATGATTTTTTGTACGTGAATGTTTAAAACTTCTAGCCTAGTAAAATCAAGAGGAACCACTAAGAGAAAATAAACATAGTTAAGAGTACATCAACAAGGGAACTCCATAATAGATCATTGCCTTGAATCTAAACTGTGATGGTGTCTTTCTTTAATAGCAATATTCAGGCGACTCATTGCAAAAATGCTGCTTATTGACTATAACTCACATACCCTCATGTTAGTTTTAACAAAAAGAACAAAAAAATTAAGTTTAGATAGTATGAAGAGACTCACAAGCGGCTCGGGAGGCTGGAACTCGGCTCGCCCCGGGCCCAGCTGAAAATGGGACCCACAGGAGGGCAGGCGGGTTTTGGGAGTGGGCCCGTCACCTCTGGGGGTCCTGGAAGCAGCCGGATGAGACTCGCCCATCACACTAGCCACCATTTTCGCTGTCCGGACGCTGGGAAACTGCCTCACGACCAGATTAACAGAGCAAAAACCAGTTCGAGCCCAGGTTGCGTGGCTGCTTGTGGCGGCGCAGTCCATTAAAATAGTGGAGAAAGTGATGTCTTTTAATGCACTGCATTCCACGAAGAGCAGGAAAGTTTGGCGGGGAGGGAGGGATAAAGAAGAGAGAAATGACATGCAGAACCCGCCAAATAGTTGAGGTGTGGGAGGGGGAGGGAGATAGGGACATTGATGATGGGAGATGGGTTTGGGTGGAGGGATGGGTGTTGGAACACTGTAGAACCAAAACTCTACATGAGCATCTTTCAATTGTATGTCTAAAGTGGTGTAATAATATTTGGGGGGGGGGGGAAATAATAAAATAAAATTAAATCGGAAAAAAATTAAGTTTATAAGAGGCTGTGTGAATCTGGGGAAGAACGTGTCCTGGCCTTACTATGGCCTGATGTATTTAGTTGTGATCTGTGAAATTTAAGTTTTTTACTACAGGATTCTAGAAAGATTTGCCTTCATTGACTCAGATTTTTATCAGCTACATTAGGTGTTTTGTATACACAGATAAATAAACAAGATATTGATCAATAATTAATTAAACATTATACCAGTGATAAAATATTTCTTGACTGATAAAGTCAGAAGAAAGATATTTGAATCATTCTGATAAGAATAGCCAGTTTTTCTTTTTTACCTGATTCTTTTTCTACATGATACCAATCAAAATACACATCCTATAATAATTTACTAATATATGCACAAAAGTTTGTTTGACATATGTTGTACCTTGCTCCATTTTTTTCTTTTTTGGGGTCACACCTGGCAACGCTCAGGGGTTAACTCCTAGCTCTGCACTCAGGAATTATTCCTGGCGGTACTTGGGGGACTATATGGAATGCTGGGAATTAAACCTGGATTGGCCATGTGCAAGGCAACCGCCATACCCACTGTGCTATCACTCTGTCCCCCAAACATTTTTCTATTGTTTAAGTCCAATAGATTTAGACAGGTTTTCATCTCAGTGTGAGAACCTCTTTTCCTTCTGTAGTCCAGATAAATCTTGAAAATCAGAAATGTGAACATCCTTATAAATATTCCTTTTGCATTTTCCAGAATGCTCTTGTCCTAGAGCAGGATTTGGAAGGATACAATATTCAGTCACCTAGCAATTGTTTAATCTGGATGACTATACCCTACAGGTTCATTCAGAAGGTGATGGCCAGGACTGGAACAATAGCACAGCTGGTAGGGCATTTTGCCTTGCATGCAGATGACCTGGGTTCAATCCCCTGGCCCCGAGCACTGCCAGGAGTAATTCCTGAGTGAAGAGCCAGGAGTAACCCCTGAGCATCTGAGCATCACCGGGTGTGACCCAAAAAGCAAAAAAAAAAAAATCAGAAGGAGATGGAGTAGGTTGTCAATTATTTCTGCACTCAGGGCTATAGAATAACAATATGCTTGAGTAAAGCGGGGGTTACACATCAGCTGCAACGCCATAGGAAATCTAAATATTCTATTAGTGGTGAGAAACTAAGAACTTCAATAATGCTGGCTTTTGTTGGCAGTGAGTCCTAGTGATGCAAACTTGGACCAGGATATAACAGTTCTTGTTAAGATAATGTCAGTACCTCAGTTAGAGCTGAATATAAGGGTGTGAAAGCAACACATCATCAAAGAGCAGTTCAAACAGGCCTGTCTGTTTTCAGACCTTCAAGACTCGAAACCTGTATCTTACTGATAGTACATGCAATCTGAGAGTCCCTACATGTGATGCCTTCTCTGGAATACAAATGCAGCCTACATTTCACTTATTATGATTAAATTTTTGTGAAATTGAATAGATTTAACCAAGAGAATATGGACTTGAGTTAGTAGGGTATCTAAGTACTAGAAACTTTGATATAATTTGGAAAGGCTATGGTGAGATGCGTTTATTAAGTTCAGACAAAGATACTGCGGCATCAACCATAATTTTTCAAACAAACCTTGAGATTAAATTTTATCCAGGACATCAAATTCTAAAGAGGTCCATAAGAGAAGCAATTTCTTGTGTTTGTCTATTTTGTGATTTAGTATAAGATATTTTTTATATGTGACATGGATACTGAAAAGATCCATGATGCACAATCCACATAATGCGGACCTAGGAAACTTGATAGCATAGTTTTCTAGTTTCATGATCTGGGTGCAGATATGATAATAGAAATTTGAATGCTGACACAGAACAGTGATTACAGGGGGAAGTCCAAAGTCTTACTTCCATTAGTCAGAGAATGAATTAAAACTTTCTCTGATTGTTTTTTTGAATTTGTATTTCAATCATTTGGGTGCTGGGTTACCTGCTTTATACATTTCACTAATTCAAAATGCTTATTTCTTCCAGAAATACCTTCAAAGACTGGTATTTTATTCCCAAATAATATTTACCCAAATATTAGCATAGTCTATGGTCCTTTCATATTGGCATATAAATTATCCATCATAGAGCATAACTGACCACTTCCTTCTAGCTTTTAGTGCTTACAATTATTTTTGAAAAATAAACTATTAATTTGAGGTGGGGTTCATATCCTGCTGTTACTTTTCTGTGTCACCTTGGCTACATTTCAACCTATAATTACTTATCCAGGAGAAAAAAGAGGTATTGCTGTGAAGTTCTGTAGATTGATTAGCTGACATCAAATAAGTCATATTACCATAGTATTTGTGTGCTTAATTCACTCAGGTTAATGGTCTTTAAGCAGAATTAAGATTTTGTATGAGAAAAAAAATTTCACTCATCATCAACAATATTTCATTTTTTTTAGAACTGCTTATTTGTACTTTTTATGGTCTACCTGATGAAGGAGGGAGCCTCAGTTTCCCCTTGCCAACCTGAGAGAATCCCACAGTTTCTCCTTGCCAGCAGTTCCAGTTCCCCATTGACCTACCCCGCCTCATCCTAAGGCCCTATCTTTAACATTCCTGGCTTCCCCCAGGATCATACAATTCTCTTTGGAACCAGGAGTCACAAGACCAAGATAACAAACAATACCTGAGGCAGATAGCCAGAAAGACCCAAACCAGCCAGGCCACCCTGAAGATTTCTGGCATTCTCTGTAATACTTGGTTGATAACAATGCAGGAGGCCTTAGAAGAGCCTACACAAAATCATTTACTTTAACTTAGTCCTATACTAAGTTCCTCCCGCAAGGGGGAGTTCCTTTCCTTTCTCCTCTACTTTCCAATAAACTTTTCTACTTTCTAATTCTGAGTCTGAGCATCTTTATTATTCAATATTTTCATTCTTGAAAATATTGAAGAACCTGGGAATCGCTTATCGAACAGAGACCTGCTGCCGCTGCTTCTGCCTCGCCTACATCACTAATACCTTTCAGAATTGTCTAGCTAGCCTCGACAATCCTGTATCTATATGTATCATGATAGTTTTTGATTCTGTGGTTTAACCTTCCTTGATAAAGGAACGAATAAGTTGGTTGTTGGAAATGGCTTAATTCACTGTGTTTTTATGTGAAAATATTTGAATAGTAAATGCCTTCAAGTCTGCTTCAAATAATGTCCTCTGAGGTTCAGCTCTGTGCAACTTTCAGAGCCATCATTATATAAATTATGCTATATACCACCCTTGGAAATTTTCATTGTGAGAGCTGTTGTTTAAATACTTTTATTTAAAGTGGTGAAAAAATTGAAAGATGACTCACTAATGACAACAGATTTATTGGATAACAGACACTTAAATCTAACTAATTTCTCCACTACCAATACACTGTAGCAGACCAAGTTATTGTAAGTCTGAGAAAATGATAGTAGACTCACCTGTTGGAAAATCTGCCAAAGATTAATGGCAGGGCCTTTCTTTAAAGAATTTTGTTCTTTGTTTCTAAAAAATACAATTTTATTCTTATAAAGAATTTGGCTGTTGTGTTTCTAAAAAATGTGATTCCTTTGAGTTCTTGTTTATAAAAAATTACTAGACTCTGCTATTAGAAATGGTGTGAGGCTATTCTAATGTGTTGAAGATCTAATCGCACATCGGACCATGGCCAAGGAATCTTATTTTTTTTAATTCCAGAAACTTTGAGTGTTAGTGTTCGTACATTGCTGGCATACTCCATTTACTGGACAGAATTTCAAAGGATCTAGAAAAGTCTATATTTTTAACTCACTTCTTCCTGTGTTTCTTCCTTACTTTCTGATTTTTTTCAAATTTCCCTTAAATGATTCAGTAAGAAACTCACAAGTCTGATAAAAATTAGGTTGAGTAACTTATTCTAATTCTTCCATATCTTTGTCAGGTCTTGGAAGTCAGGTTTAGCTGATGAATGATTATATCAAAGAACCCTTTACAATAATCCTAGAAGTACTGAACTAGCCAAAATAAGTTTAAAGATAACATGCAGCTTTAAATTCTATCTAACAGTAGTCAGTATTGCAGTGTCAGATCACCCAGCACCACATGTGTGACCCCATGGTATGCTGTCTTTATCAAGAGCAGGCTCTGTTTTGCTAACCCCAGTCTTTTTCTCCATCTGCCTGCTGACCCATGTGGCCGATTTAACGTCCTCCTCAGTGGAAGCCTCATACCTGCCTGACCAGCAGAAAGCAATACAATGACAGCAGTTTCTGTGGGACTGCGGCTAGGGGATGGTAAACCCTGGATGCCCTGTCTTTCTCTGGACAGCTAAAATGAAGATAGAGGACAGCTCCAGGAAAAGTCATGCCCTGGAATTTTCAATTGTTGCACAGTGGCTTGAAGAGTGGGTGAATAAATGGGCAATCTATTTCAGGGCAGTTTCCCTTCTGGAAGAAGGGGCAATTTGTTTTAGGGTCACATGCTGGGTAACTATCTGCATAAGAAACCCAAATAGTTTTCCAGCACAAGCAATTCACCACGGAATCTTGTGTCCACTTTCTCAGGAAGGTGAGTTTGTAATGAATCAGAATCTGTCAACACACTGATCAAGATTGTGTTCACCCCAATAGTCACAGAAAGTGTGTTCTGGATGGTAATTACTTCCTTTGAGAGTATACAGGGCTATTTACAGGCTAATTTTTCCCCTCTCCCCCTTACAGGCTAATTTTTTATCTGAATCTTATCCACATTTCCTGGAAGAAATTTAACTAGTGTAATTTCTTCAGAAGACCATGTCGATAGTTAATGTTAAGAGACCTGTTTGACCTGCTTACTGAATAATCACCTTGAACTTGGGGTTAAAAAAACTATATTTCTAAAACAATAAAAGTTTAGTTTTATATCCAGATTTACCTCCTCCCCTCGTCCCCTCATCCCTCTCAAATGACCTTTCCTTTCCTGATAACTGGAGAGAAAAATAATTTGCCTCAGAAAAAAAGAAAAAAAATCATCTTTTGATAATTAACTCAAGCTCTATAGATTCTAATTATTAAGGATAAGACAGCAAAATATAATTGTTTCAGGGTGGATCACTGATCAAATTAATTAAAGTCCATTGACTGATTTTGAAAATGCTTGATATCTGTATAACTTCTCTGGTATACACATAAAAAGGCTAAGTTGGATTAAAGCTAGTACACATTCCCCAAATCATGGAAGTGGTGCTAGCTTTTCATATTTTAATTTGCTAGAACCCCCAAATTCACTCTAGCAGTGTCTCGTATGGTAAAAAGCAGATTTTGTCTGAAATCTCTGTGAACTGAAATCACCACATCTTACCTAGCTTTAAATTTTTACACAATGGCACTTGTGATAAGATGAAAGTCATGTTCTGTATGGGTCTGTGGAATCATAGCTCCAGTTCTCTGCCCATAACAATTCATTTCGGTGACTTCTGTGTCTCTGTGGGTAATTCAGGACATCTGTGTGATGCAACACCTTGGGAGACACAACTTCAGGTTAACTGATCAAAAAAAATGCTTACTGAGCTTGCCGAGACTATCAATTAACTTTCAAAATGTTCATTCTATCAAAGCAGAAATTGTCATAATGACAAAGAAGATAATACTTCCCCATATCCTGTCTCTGAAAGTTTATTCGTTCACTGATGATCTGAAGACTATTCTTTAAAAAAAATGGAGCTGGTCAAAGGCGATCAAGGACAACTCATTATTTGGGGGAGAATTCAAACTTTAAGTCTGCTGTCTACCCTGTTCAATAATAGCAATCTCTTTAATCATGGTGAGGTCGATAGTGAAATATTTACTGTGGATGCTTGCAGAATGATTTGAAGCCAGCTCTTTGGAGAACATTGATAATCTCAGGGTAATCTGAGACATCCTTATGCGAGGTGTCAATGTGCTGAGCTGAACAATGGCTTTGATACACATCTCCAAATCATAAATAATAAAAGCTATTTTAAGGGGCTTTGTAGCCTCAACATAAAATTACTTCTGACTGCAAACAGAGCAGGGCAGCATTCAGTGGGGGAGAAGATAAATGTGTGGTTTCAAAATATCAGTAATAAAGATCAGAATATAGTGAATGTAAAATTACATCAAATTGGATAGACTTTAAAATTTTTTTTTCTGGGGGTAAAATGCAGCTTTGTATTATGTGCTATGAACTTTGCTCCACCGTTTGTTGTTTCTCTTTTCTCCCCAGAAAACTGCCCTTCCCCCCTCTCTATATCTCTAGCAGCACCTCAGTTCTCCTGGAACCGATTTTGTAGGATTTTCTATATATAGTTCATTTTAGCCTGTTAATTTATTAAATAATTAATTTCTTAGAAAGACGTGTTGCTCAAAACAAGTGGTGCCTAGTTTTGACTGGATTGTTATTTAAATTATTGATGTGGATCTCCAGAAAACAATCTTAATAGCCTATTATGAGCTTATTTGAACAAAAAGACAAAAACAGTCACTCACAGAGATTGTCTAGCAGCACTTCACAGACAATTGCACAAATTACCCAAAAGCAACCGTGACTTGAGCTTCATTTCATTTATAATGTGACATAGATGATACAGCCCACTGCTTACAGGACCATATCTCAATTATTTTAAATAGAAAACTTTAACAAATACACTCATTTTGAGCCCACTTTTTAATCAATTGCAACAAGACCAAGGCAGAGTCACTTTTTCTTTAAAGAAGCAAAACCTTCTTTCAAATAATTATGGGACTTGAAAAAATAAAATGCGAGACATGAAATTATAATTCCAAAACACTAAAGCCATTTCTGCAGAAG